>OX596382.1:196465890-196800890 GCA_951394425.1 Tipula unca
ATATCTGTACGCAACCAAAACAATATATAATCGCAAACCAAAAAAAACGTCAAACAAATGACATTTCATGTTATGAAGAAGCGAAGAAAACAGCTACGCTCATTTATTAAAATTTTTATTTTCAATTTTTTATTTTATTTATCTTCATAACTCTCTCGAAATAAAATTGTTTATTTATAATTCACAGTGCCAGAAAAAATATATATGCGATAAAAAAAGTGAAAAGTGATTTTTTTTGTATTGTGTATCGAATAATTTTCTAGAAATTGATAAAATAAAAATGTAAATAAAAAACAATCGAGTGATCAAATTTTTAGAGTTTGTGCAAACTGCAAAGTGAATAACCCTTAAGAAATTAGCAAAACGGGTTTTTGTGTGGGGTCATAATTGTACAATAAGAGATAAGAGACTTTTAGGATATAATTATACAACATAGAACAGCATAATGTCTTTAAATGGATTTATGGAATTTTTCCAAAAAGGAAAGGTAAATGTAAGATAATCGATTGCAATTTTTTTGTTTATGATTTACGCGGAATATGTGTGTGCAAGCCACTTCCTGACGTTCCATACATGGGCAAAACTCAATCGTTTATGAGTCAATCGATCAATTTTTATTGGCGGCTTTAAAATTAACGTAATTCAATTACATACTTATGTACTTCTCAATTTGGTTATAATTGGATTTTCGGCTCATATGTAGTATGTAGTATTTTTATGTAGGTTATGCTAATAGCTAAATAAATATGAATTGGATTACCGGTAAGGTGAGAAATACAAAAATATGTATACATTACATTGGTAAATAATATTCAGGCATGAGTAACGTATAGTTTGCGGCCCATGCGTCAACATTTCCAGGAAGTGATAAGCATATGTATGATAGCATGAAATACGATTTACAATATGTATTGGTTTTGTTTAAGTTGCTTTCTATGTAGATTAGTATTTTTATATTAATGTTAAGGCCATTATTGGTCCCATTTGGCCCCCGGTTTGCAGAATCGAAATGTTCTTATAAATTAATAATGAAATAATTTATATTTAGAAACCTATTTTGAATACTTTTACTACGAATCTTCCACAAGTGGGTTTCGATATGACTGGACAAAACTAACCAAATCCATTTAATTATAATGTTTCTGTTATTTTCTGTGTGTGTATGTATTCCAGACATTTCGACCGAAAAAACGATTTACCCAAGGAACCATCAGATATTCACTTCATAAACACGCACAAGCGAGTCTGGAGTCTGGAATAAATCTGCGTCAAGTAGTGGTTTTACCACATGGCGAGAATATGAACGACTGGTTGGCTGTACATGTAGTGGACTTTTTTAATCGTATTAACTTAATTTATGGAACAATATCGGAATTTTGTAATGAATCGACGTGTCCGACAATGTCGGGTGGAGCACGATATGAATATTTATGGGCCGATGGGGAGACATTTAAAAAACCGACGCCCTTGGCCGCTCCAAAATATATAGAATTTTTAATGGACTGGACTGAGTCGCAGATCAATAATGAAACTCTGTTTCCGGTATCGACCGATGTGCCGTTTCCTAAATCGTTTGTGCCATTATGCAGGAAAATATTAACACGTCTTTTTCGGGTGTTTGTTCACGTGTATATCCATCACTTTGACCGGATTGTCAGTATCGGAGCGGTAAGTTTAGTTTAATGAATTTTTTTTTGTAAAATGCCCACTAAACAAATTTTTTTATTTTCCAGGAAGCTCATGTAAACACCTGCTATAAACATTTTTACTATTTCGTCCAGGAATTTGAGCTGATATCACCTAAGGAACTGGAACCGCTTGCCGAGATGACAGTGAAAATTTGCCGTGATTGAAATCAATTTCTTTAAGAACTAAATCTCAATTGTACGTAACCAATCTCAATCCCAATCGCTTAAATTTACCACTTTATTTTAGTTGTACTATGTACTTTTATTATTACTTCATAGAACTTAAGTTTATATTATAAGTGTTTATTTAATAATTAAGAGAAACCTCAATGAATGATGGTCAGTAATCAACCGATAATCTCCCAATATAATGCCGAAAGTCAATTTTTGTCTGTTTACTTATTTCGGTTATATAATTTATAAAAATTTTTTGAATTTATTATGTTGAGGAAACGAAATCTATAATTGAATTGTCAATAAATCTAAAGCTAAACATACTAAATTAATTAATATATACAATTTTCACTTTTATTGATTTTAATTTAATAAAATTGTTGAATATCAATTATGTACATATGGAAAATATTATTGTCACAAATTTGATGGTGTATTGTGTTGTACTGCAGATAGTAGTAGCGGTAGGTATTTAGTTAAGTGTTAAACCTTTTATTGGTATAAAATAGAGTAATGCTGATACGACCAATTTTTACCATTGTCATGTGTCTCGGAGCACACTAGACTAGCGCAGTCTATTAGTAAACACTTAACTATCGTTTAGCGGAGACATATTAAGGTGGTTTTACAAATCAAATATTTTCAATTTTTAAATTGGACGCTAATTGTTCTGTTGGATGATAATATCAATATGCCAGTTAAAAGACAAATCTAAACACATTTCGACTCCTCTTTAGTGGTTGACCGTTGAAAGCCTCTGTTTTACTTAATTTACGAATATTTCCTAGCGAGTAATAAACGTTTTTTTAAATTCGCTATAGTTTACTCGTAATTACGTCACAAAGTTGATGAGTTTTGATAAACATAGTTCAAACCAAATTTTTCATGATTTTGCCACTACTAATGTGTAAAAGCTTGGGTATATTCAGAAGCATATTATGTAGCGATAGAAATCGCTTTTATAAAAATAATATCCGTGTAATTTGTGATACCAAAATGGTTTAGGACTCTGATAGTATTTTTTAGTTCATCCTTTTTGAAATAGACGTCGTCGTGGTAAAAATTTTTTTTTTATTATTTTCAATTTCGGTAGCTGAGATTTACACTATTTTAGATCTAATTTTAGACACATTTTAGGGCATTTAATTATCGACATCAAGAATAAAAATATCGAGAATAATTGTACAATACACGTTATTACGATTAATTTGATGATAATGCGAGATAATGGGCATATCCAGTAGTCTCAATCCGCCAGTTCGCTACCTTAGAACCATACTGCGGTATTTGTTGACAGTATAGTTTGGAGAAATCCAAATTCAAAAATTCAAAATCTCATAGGTTTTTTGCGTTACACCCATTACAAAAAAAAAAATTTGGTTGTCGATTTATAAAAGAATTATAGATCTAATTTTCTAACAAAGATCACTTAATAAAGTATCAATTAAGAAACGGGTTGAACGTCAATTTGAAGATACATTTTTGTTACTGAATCATAACTACATTATTAAACTAATAACGCAATTCTAACTGACACATACAATTTTGTTACACAGTACTATACATTATTCAAAATAATCTTCAGATACAACGTTTTACTTCTTACACACAATTAATAAAAAATACTATTTTATTCAAAAAAAATATAAAATTTATTTGTTGAATAATAATAATAATAAATAACAATTCAAGTTCTAAATTAGAAATAATAAAACATTTAAAATAATTCAGTTTTCATATCACAAAGTTAATAATTTTTTAAGGTACACTACCAGGGATGGGCGATAACGCGTCGTTTATTATTTTCTACATTGACGTGTCAACAACCCGTAGATAACGTCAACAACGTAGACAACATTGATAATGTAGACAATTCCTAGAGTGGTTTTGTCAATTAGTTCTAAACTAAAGAGTGACCAAATTTTTTTGGAACAATGCGTTATTGGTGATAGTTTTATAGAATGTCCGTCAATGCAGTGAAATTTCTTTTCAAAAAATTTAAAACTAAACTAAGGGAAATTTAAAACTAATCGAGCTCAAATACCATGAATCTACTTCAGCGTCATGTTTATGCATTACAAAATTATTAAATTGACCCAAAACAACGATATATAGCGTAAAATATAGAGTGGCCGTCTTTATAACGGTGGAACGGTATAGAACAGCTCGCAGAAAAATCGGAAAAAACGGCTCACAAAAAATCAGACAAAAAGGTAATAAGTTTCATTAAAAATAATCCGGGGAACATTAACTATGACCGTGCCATAAAATTTAACACACCCCATTCCATGGTAAAACGAATTTGAGTTGAGAAAGGCTATAAGTGCTACCGAGTTATTAAAAAGCCAAATCGTTCCGATAACCAACACTTGTTCATGTATATAAAAACCAACAACTTTCCTATTACTGTGGCAGGATTGTACTGTCCACCAAGACATTCTATTAAAATCAAACAATACTCAGAGTTCTTCAAGCGTCTGGGGAAAAGGTTCATAATAGGTGGTGACTTCAATGCGAAGAATACTCACTGCGGTTCTAGATTAACTACAACTAAAGGAAAATAATTACTGATTGCCTGAAAGAAAATGAATGTGAATCCATTTCAACTGGAAAACCAACATATTGGCCAACTGACCCAGGAAAAATACCTAACCTGATCCATTTTTTATAAACCAAAAGTATTTCTGGAATCTGCTTATTTGACCATCGCCGTACATTTTCATTGCTGCTACATCCCTCTTTTATACTTGGCAATTAATTGGAAAAATTTGAAAATTTTAATAGAAGCTGATTTGAAATAATTTGTAAGATGAAATTAAATTAAAAAAACCTTAGCCCGAATGCCGCTTGAACTCACGTTCACTAATCAAACGCCCATTACTTTGCTTACTTGACCACTGCCGCATAGTTTCATTACTGATAAATTCATCTTCTATACTCAACATAAGAAATTAAATTAAATTTTTTTTAGCCCTAATCGAGACTAAACTCAGCTATACCTATTTGTTATACTTTCAGTTTGTATAGGAATGTTTTTTATTTGGACGTTCATGAACTGACTTAAACTTAAAACTTGCATGGTCAGTGGTCAATATTATGGCCGCCTAGAAAATCGCATCCAGCATCATTGACTGGACTGGAACGGAAGTTTTATAATTTTTAAGAACATAAGGAAGAATAGCTTGTAAGATTTTTAACTTCTTCGTAATACACTGCTTGGAATGTCATCGCATTGTTGCACCTGGTACTACATGCAGCTCAGTTAAGTTTCAAACGATATTAATGTTGGACATTTTTGCTTCAACTCACCTTCTGTTAAAAAATTTCCCAAGTTTCCCAATTCAATTGGAAAGTATAAAAGATTTGCACAACATCAAATATATATACGGTGGTGGGCGAGGTAGTAGAGGGGTTGACTTCGGATTTGTGGACCTAGGTTCGAGTCACATTAGCGACGGTATTATTTTAATTTAATTTCTTCTATATTCAAATTGGTTCAACACACAGCTTCTGTTAAACATTTACATATTTTTCAAGTATTGGCATGTATACAATATGGGTATTTAGCGATGGTGAAATAAACGAGTGAGTCCATTGCCTTTGTTAAAATTTTCAATATTTTCTATTCAAATGACAGATATAAAAGATTTGTATAGCATAAAATATAGATGCGGCGGTGGTCCATTAAGCAAAGTCAGTGACTTTGGAATTATGGATCTAAGTTCGATTCTCGATCGAGCCAACAATTTTTTGATTTAATTTCTTCTGTCAATCCATCACCAAGATGGTGAAATAAAATTACTCAAATCCAACCCGGCTTCTGTTCCAAACTTCAATATTATCCATGTAAATGTATAAAAGATGGGTATGGGTATATAGCGGTAATTAAATTGTACGGCGATGGTCAAGTCCATTGCCGCTGCTAAAATTTTCTATTTTTTTATTCAAATGGCAGCTATAAACCGATTTGAATATCACTATTTCTATGTATGGCAGTGGCTCGGTGGTAAAAGAAGCTGTGTGGTTGGATTGTAATCATGACTAGTTCGAGCCTCAATATATATTTTTAATTTAATTGTGCATATTGGTCATTTTTAAATCAAAAAGCGATTTTTTAAAAATTTAATGAGTGGATGCCCGCTAAATTTGTTTACCCTTTAATCGAGGTTCGAACACTGCACAACATCCTTGATTCCAAATCCTATGACACCGCTTACTTTACCACCTCACCATTTCCATATACATATAGAATTGCCGCTATACTCATCCTTTATATTTGCCAATTGAAGGGAGAAATTAAATAAATTAAATTAAAAATTATTTAATGCCAAACCGAGGCTTGAACTCAACTTCACAACTCCAAATCCAACGACTCTGCTTACTGGACCACCGGCGTATATAAAGTTCGTGCTATACAAATCTTTTATGTTTGCCAATTCAATAGAGAAAATTGAAAATTATAGCAACAGGAATGGACAACTCATTACGGTCATTTACAAGAGATGGCTGTTATACTTGCCGAAGAAATTAAATTAAAAAAATATTGACGCTGACGAGAATTGAACTCGAGTCCATCGAATGCAAAAGCAATGACTCTGTTAACTGCACCACCGCCGAATAAACACAAAGGTATCCAAATCTTTTATATTTGCCAATTCTACAACCAATGAACCAATTTTACAGCAGAAATTAAATTAAAAAAGTATTTGCGCTGACGAGTCTTGAACTCGAGTCCACGATTTCAACAGCATTGACTCTGCTTACTGGAGCATCGGCGTATTGAAAATTGGTGCTCAACAACGATAGAAATCTATACAAAAAGGTTATAACCTTCATTAAAAATAATCCGGGGAATTTTCACTATAACCGTGGCATAAAATTTAACACACCCCACTCCATGGTAAAACGAATTCGAGTTCAGGAAGGCTATGAGTGCTACTGAGTTATTAAACAGCCAAATCGTGGAGATAACCAAGACTTGTTTGATAAAATATGTGCCAGACTGATGATTTTTTGTGTTAAATTTTATGGCACGGTCATATTTAAAGATCCTCGGATTATTTTTAATGAATGTTATAACCGTTTTGTTTGATTTTTGTGAGCCGTTTTTTCCGATTTTTCTGCGATCCACCGTTATAAAGAGGGGCCCACTCTATATAACGCTATACATATATCGTTGTTCTGGATCAATTTAATAATTTTGTAATGGATAAACATGACGCTGAAGTAGTAGATTCATGGTATTTGAGCACGATTAGTTTTAAATTCCGCTCTTTTTGAAAAGAGATTTTAATGCATTGACGGACATTCTATAAAACTATCACCAAAGAAATTTGGACACCCTTTAGTTTAGAACTATGTAATTGACAAAACCACTCTAGGAATTGTCTACATTATCGACGATGTCTACGTTGTTGACGTTATCTACAGGTTGTCGACACGTCAATGTAGAAAATAATATATGACGCGTAAACGCCCATCTCTGACCACAATTGAACTGTCAAGAGAATTTCTAGCGATACAAAATTCTATCTGCTTTTATAGATGAAAGAAGGAGAAAAACAAAGTGGTTTCTACTAGTTTTAAAATTACAAAATTGTATCTACAATAATACAATTTTCTATTGGAATGACAAAACTCTAATTGGTAGATACATTTTTGTTTACTGAAAAAAAAAATTATAACCTCACAAATAGTGTACTTACAACATTTTAACATTTTTTCATATTCTATTTTGGAAACGAAAAGAGACAGCACAATTTTGAGTAGAAAATCGGAAAGAGCGCAACCTAATTAGTATACCCACATGGCCACATATATAAATCAAATTTGTAAAAAATGTTAGTCAGCGCTGCTAATTCAGCACTTTCAGTACCAGGTTGAGCACTATCCAATTTATTTTAGCCCCATAAAAATAAATTTTTCACCTAAGTGCTATTTGGCACTATATATAAATCTTTTTACCACTAATTCTAGCACTTTCAAAAATTTTTATTAAATTTATAGACCCATTATCGAGATTAATTTTTTATTTCAAAAGTTTATTCTTTTTTGTTACGAGCCATAAATTCGAGGGAATAAACCCACATTATTCGAATATGTATGCCAAAAAATCATTTTTTTACATTTTCAAAAAATGTACGAGTACAGTTAAACTTAACGATCTTAAGTAATGTATAATTCATCATTCAATAGGGATTTTTATGCGAGCGAAGGTGGCAGGTGATCTTAAATATCAACATAATGAGCGCCAATTCAATTTTCATTTTCTTCTACCTTGTTTTTCGCCGAGTAAAGTAACCTCAATGGTTCAAACTTCGGATCAATATCGGTTATAACTTTCCGTTATATGTATCTAGACCAAAATATTTGAATAGAGTTAAATTTAATAGATTCTGATCCGACATAAAAGTTCAATTATGAAAAATTGAGCTTTTGGCAACTTAACTTTCATGTAAATTAAATTATTTGGTCCTTTAAACGACGAGTGTAAATATTTTAATTGATCCCGATCTAACATTAAAGTTATTTTATTACTAGCTTTTTGATAAAAAATTTGACCACTACCCTACCAATTGAAGATTACATTTTTGATATTTACAACTAACTGCGACTTAATTAGAGAATATTTATTGTAAATATTTTATTTGAAGACAAAAATCTCGTTTTATGAAAAGTTGAGGTTTTTTTTTGAAAAAACTTTCAATTGTCGTTGAACGTTTTACTTATGATAAGATGAACTTTTTAAGAAAGGTTTTACAATTGCCCTAAAAGTTTAGGTATTTGTAATCATGTGCTTCTATATAATTAAAAAACGAGTGTAAATATTTTATTTCACTCTGATCTGACTAAAAGCTATTTCTTGAAAAGTTAAGCTTTCAAAAATAAGTAATTGATTTCGCTGCAACATAAAAAATATTTATGAAAAGCTGAGCTTTTTGAAAAAAGTGGTCCTTCCACTTCGAAAACTTATATTTAAAATTTGCGACCATCGAATTATTTAGTTAAAGCACAAACTCTTAATATTCCAATTGACTACAATCCAACAAAAACTTAATTTATAAAAAAGATGAGGTTTTTTGTTAAAAAGTTTCACAGGACAACCCTCATTGGAAATTATTAATTTAATATTTATTGATCATCTCCTTTTGTAATTAAATAACACGTGTACGTTTTTTATTCAATTACGATCCAACATAAAAGCTCCTTTATGAAAAAAGCACTTTTTGAAGAAATATTTTGCAGTGTTTCTATTTTGTAATTATCTGTTGCTCTAAATTAAACGATAAGTGTATTTACAGTATATTATTTTAATTGATTCCAATTCGACATAAAAGTTTTTTTTATGAAAATCTAAGCTTTTTAAGAATATAGGTTTCACAGTTTCTTCCAATTGGAAATTTTAATTAAAGCATAACGGTAAACATTTTAATTGATTGTGAAAATATAAAATAAAATAATTAATTGTTCTATTGTGAAAATGTGAGCTTTTTTAATTACAAGCTTCTTTTATTAAAGAGTAAATAAAAATAGTTTATTAAATTGGTTCCATCCGAGAAGTTAAGTTTTTTGAAAAAAGGTTTTACAATATTGTTCCATTAGAAGTACACACATTTTGATATTTGTAATCACTTAACTGGTTCTTTAATTAAAACAGAAGTGAAAATATTTTATGTACCCTTGATTTCCTTTAAAAGCTGTTTTATGAAAAGTTGAGCTTTTTCAAAATAATTATTCGAATTGGACATTAAATTCTTGATTTTTCTAATTGTGTATCTATAATGTGTTTATAATTAAAAAACAAATATTTGCTTCCGATCTGATATAAAACTTCTTTTATGACAAACAGAGGTTTGTGAAAACATTTATTTGCACTTCCAATAGGAAATTAAAATTTTGACATTGTAATCATTGGCTTCTTCAATTATTGGCTTCTTTTATTAAAGAATAAATGTTTATTTTTATATTTTGAAAAGTTCCTTTTTATGATGCAAAAGTCATTAGCTTTACCTTGGCGTGTGATTAAAATTTAAAATGAAAAATGTACAATGACGTAGTCGCCAATGACACAAGAATCATTAGGTCGCAAAATGCTACTTGGGGTATTACGAATTTTTAAAATGGTTTTTCAACTGTTTGGTTGATAACGAAATATAGTGATAACGAAAAGTTTATAAATCAGCCCAAAAAAAATTGTTTTATGGTATCCTTCGTACGGTACATATATTATAGCCGTTAGTGGCTAGTTATAAGCGAAGAAACTCTTTCTACTAATTTTTGGTGAAAAAAGTTATATTCATTCCGAAAAAGGCCTTATTCTAATTGCACAATATTCAATTTGTAATTACTTTCTAATAATTTATAAACATGGCAATGGCACTCTAATAAAATTATCAATAATAATTCGAATTCGACAATTGTTTCATTCAATTTGTGAAAGGGTTCGAGCAATTTAGAAATATGTAGCTTCACTTATTTTTGGAAAATGTGCGTTAAGGCTCTACTTTACCTAGAACAAAAATCAATATTGATGTCGATATTTAAATGCCAAAAATGCGTCTAAAATAAAATTTGAAATAGTGTAAATATCCGCTATCGAAAATTACAAAATATTCCATGGAAAAATTGTTTTTTGCCACTTATGACATCTAATTAAAAAGGGGTGAACTAAAAAATACACGATATTTAGTTGATTAATATGGCTAACCACTTTTACATCGAAGATACATTTTTTCTCGCTTATTAGAACAAATTTTTATAAAAACATGTGTTAAAGTTAAGTTAAGTTGACGTGGTCGCTTTTTTACGGCACACTTAGACCAGTGTTGGTCCGTTGTGATACCACCTCCATTCACACACACATTCATTCAACTCATTCATTCATTCAACTCATTCATCCTCATTCACACATTTTTACAGTGTACCACCTGCGCAATGCATAGCTCCATGTCACCCTGTACAGTGACATGGAAGGTGGGTCGGCCCTTGGGTTCTAAATTCCAACTGCGATTTAGATGTATAGTTTCGATTAGATTAAAAAATTAAAAAAATTAAAATTAAGACAATGCCGATGTTTATGTGGCCATAAAACGATTTGTAAGATACACATGTTTTCGCAAATTGAGTAAAGTAGAGCTTTAAACATGGGAAGATAAGTACATTGATAAAAGCATTATTATATTTTCATTAGTTGCCAAAATGGTTGTGAGCCACTTGGATAACTGTTCTTGGATAATTGTATAGAATATGCAGATCACATCAATCGTCATTAAAAATATTAGTTAAATGAGCATACGAGAGATATTGACGACACTGCCATAGAAATCAAAATATATACCAAAATTCTACTCATTGCTCAAGTTTATACACAATCTCTAATTTTTTCAAATTTTGCATAAACCACTCTAGATTGCGCAACAAATCTACGTTGAAATAATATTGAAATTATAATTAAAATTTGATTCAAGGCCATTCTAGAATTTTCAATGGAATTTTACTTAAGAAAATTCACTCAACATAGTTCAAAAGCTGAAAAACTCAACGTTTGTTCACTCGTTTAATTTAACTAAAAATATTGTTTCAAATTTACGTAAATTCCGCTTTAGAGTGAAATTTAAACTTAACTTAAACTCTAATACCTGAAATCATAATTCGAAATCTATACGAAAACTTAAATAACACCAAATATTATTTTCAATTTAATTTTTAATATTTAACTAAATTTAAAATTTAAAATGTACTCAAATTTTGTTAAAAACTTATTTTATTTTCCTATTTATTAGACAATTCATCTAAAAAACCATTAAAGATTTTGGCTCAAATTCATACTAGGATTCTATTCTGAAATTTCACTTAAGCAAATCCACTCAAAAAATATATACCTCGAAGTTTTGCGAACTCAAATATGAGTAAATATTTATAATTTAAATAACACTCATATTTTACTTCACTTCATTGTACAAATGTACCCTAGATTTAACTTTAAAAAATCCACTCAAAATATATAATTCAAATTCTACTCAATTCTAAACAATGTCTCAGTTTTAATTAATATTAAATTTAACTCAAATTTGGTGAAATCAAACCTTTAAAACGTCTGTTTTTAACGTCTGTTAAACGGGATTTGTTTAAAATTTAACTCAACTCCATAGTACAAATCTTCTTTGAATTTCACTCAAAAAAATCCACTCAAAACTATAATTTAATATCTAATTCAAATAAGTATTTCGATTTCCACCACTGTTGTTAGTTTGCTATTTTTGCTCTGTGTCTCTTTCCATGTGCTAAAGGTATTCTGGGCAACCATTATAGAAAAAATGTACCGGCTCATGTGTGTTCTAGCCCTTGACACGATACCTAACGCCGTTGCTTAGGAGATGCTCATTGATTTCTCAATATCAATATATTTTAATAGTTTGAAGCAAATTTAAAAGTTCAGCAGTTTGCTAACATCAAGCTTTATTCTAGATCTGCCAAATTATCTTGCAAAATTAGTTGTTTTAGATGCTTCCGATTTTAATAAAGTTTAGGTGATTAACGTTAGTTCATAAAATTATTTATTTGATCTTTCTAATCCATTCCACTCTCCATTCATTTCTAACTCATTCCAAATTTAAAATTAAAATTTATTTAAGGAATTCCTTAACATTTGTTGGTACGATTTTGCAATGTATCTTGTTTTTAGTTAGAACCGATATTACTTTCCATTAATAATATCTATAGTCTAGCCAAAGTAGGAGTGGAGCTTTTTTTATAAAATAGCAATTCCTTAGTTAAGCCATATGACAAATAATAATGTAACCGCCTCAGTTTTATTTGTATGTCTCCTATAGTTGTGAAATCAAAAAAATATATTACAGATTAAAAGACAAAACTTATTTTGATTACAAAGTACATACTTTTAAATTTCATAACAGTTCATTATGAAAATATTTCAATTTAGAACTTTTCTAACCCAACCTTAATACTGTCCCACACGAATCGCATTAAACCTATAAAACAACTCTGGCGAGCATAATTTATAACTAGTTCACTAAATCACTTTATCAAACTTCTACATTATCGACGTTTCCTATGAATTGTCTGCGTTGTCTACTTGTCTACGTTGTCTACGGATTGTCGACACGTCGACGTAGAAATTAATAGATGATGCGTAAATGCCTATCCCTGGACCTCGAGGTTTAATAATAATTTTTAGAATGAGTATTATGGTTACGGCTGTGTAAATATTTTTTATTCACTTTATTTAGTTTAGAGATATCGCGGTTAATTTGTCAAATCATCGGTGAATTTTGTATTTTTGTTAGAATTATCTAATTATTTTGAAACGATTGTGTTATAAGAATGCTTTTGGCAGAATTCGAGTCTATATAGTAACGTTTTATCCATACACAATTTCAGTGAAATTAGGGATATAGAATTTATACATTTTGTGAATGAACCAGGGCCTAAGTTTACGAATTGAAATTATTTCGCACTTTATACTGTCAATCTAGCACTATCTTGACATCAATCTAGTACCCATCAAAAATAATAGTTGGCAACACTGATGTTAATTACAACACCATAGTTCTAAGGTAGCGAGTTACCATTTTAGTAAGATTTTCATTAAACTATACATGTAGCGTTCCTTGGTTTTGGTGAGCCCTCAGTGAGACCTCAATCCGCTGGATAGGGGCAATATGACACCAACCTTATACGCATAATTAAAACTACAAACATTTAAATTTTTCATCACGTTTTTTTTTTTTTTTGTTTTTTTTGTTTTTTAATTAATAACATAATAGAGCGACATATTTTTTTAAATTTTTTATTTTATTTTTTTAGCTATAATTTTTTTATTTATTGCAAAGAACAATAATTTTTGTTTGTTTTTTTTTTATTTATAATTATAATTCCTTTGTCTTGGGTTTATTATTTATTATAAAATATTCATATTTGTACATATATAGATTATAAAAATAAATCGAGTAAATAATAGAAAAAATATAATTAAATAATAAAATAATAATTTTGACTAAATATGAATATTTTATTAATTTTTATTAATATATTACAAATTACTAATATCATATATAATATTATTATAATAAAATTATTTAATAATATGTAAATTTTTAACAATAAAATTAAATTTTTATTTTACATTTGATTATTTATTTATGTATATATATATGTATATATTTATATATGAATGTACTTAAAAATTATTAATAATATATACTGCAATTAAGTATAAAGTATGTATATATAAGTAATAATTTAATTTTGTTGTTATAATAATAATAATAAATAAATCGAATTTGATATGTCTCTAAATAGGCTAGCTATACCATATGTATATATATATAAATATAATTTTTATTATTTTAATATTTTATTTTCTTTTTTAAATTATAAATTAAAATAAAATCATTTCTAGTATTAATTATATTCATTGTTAAATTTTTTGATTTGGTTTATTTTATAAATAAAATATTTTTATTATTTTTTGGTTTATAATAAGTTGTTACGTGAATTAGCAGTCTCTTTATATATTTATTATTTATGTTGTTGTTGTTATTATTATTGAGTAAAATAAATAAATATTTCTTTCTTCATCTTTATTACGTTATAATATTTTTGTAAGCGATTTTTGACTAGAAAATTGTAAAATAAAATTTAATGGAATAAATAAAAATTAATTATTAATTATAATTATGTATATATATACATTTATGTTTTTATATTTTTTATTATTTTATATATAAAAAAATATAAACAAAGAATCTATTATTTATTTATGTATATATTTAATTTATTTATTTTATATATTATATTACAAATTTATATATAAATTAAATTATAAAACAAAAATACTATAGAAAATTAATGTAAATGGAATGAAATTAAAAATTGTTTGTGTTGCCAGATATAAGAGAAATATAATTTTATTTTTATTGTATAGTTATTGGAGCACTAAATTAATCTAAATCTATTTTGATTGTGATAAGCTATAGGACAAGAATGACATCGAAAGCGTTCTACTACGATTTATTCGGTTAGCATACATCGATCGCTAATCGTTTAAATATCTTCTCTTAGACACCAATTATTGAATTATAGAATTACGAACGTAAATTTTTAAGGTATCGACAATTTAATTTTGATGAAAATTACTCTCAGATCCTGCAACACTTATAGTCCAATTTAAATGTAAATTTTGTAAATGTTTAAACTTTTTAAATTTTCTGAGTGTATAATAATTTGGTGAATATTTCAAATTTAGTGAAAACTCCATCAAACGCTAAGATTGATGATATTTCAAAGAAGTATGTCATCTAATCGAATTTCAAATGAAAAGAGAAATTATTAAAAATATTTAACAGTTGAAAATTTTAGTTTTAAAAACTGGAAATTAATTTTTTAAATTTCACGATGCTTCAAATTAAAATTAATAGATTTAAGAATTTACTAATTTTTAACACATTTTTAAAATAATTTAGTAAGTTAAACAAGAAATTCATAAATTTAGAGAATGTTTCGCTAGAGTTGAGTTTAGATTTAATAACATTTAATATATTTTATTGATTGTCTGCATCAATCTAGTTTACTTCGAACTCATTTTTAAACTCTGCAATGATTTCTGATCAACTGCAAATGGCATTAAGCTTATTAGGAAATGCGCGCTCAAAGATTAAAACTAAATTATTTATGTAGTTAAACATTATTTTAATTATGGTATTTGTGGAACAAAATCATGTTTACAAATATTTTAATTAATTAATTAAATTGATTATCTAAATCGAACCAATAGAGATCGAGAATCATCAAAATGAGCCGCTGTAAAATTATAATTTGGCAACACAAAAATTAAAAATGAATAATAAAATTAATAATATAAAAATAAAAATTAAATATTATTTATTGTTATTAAATTTTAAATGTTTTATTTTATTATTTATGTTGGTATTTGCAAACAAGGGGCCCGCATTCAATTTATAATAGTTTTATGTATTTTAAAATTTATTTGTTGGTTTTGTGTTGCTAAATTTATTGTTTGTTTGTAATATAAAAAGCATTATATTTTTACGTTATTTTAATTTTATTTTTATATTTTTTGTTAAATATTATTTTAATCCTAAATGAATAAAAAATTAAACGATGTATAAAAAATAAAATAAAAAAGATTAAAAATATTTATAATGTCTTTCTTTATTTAGAGATAGTAATGAATTTGTTTTTTTTTTTTTTATAAAATATGCATTTAAAAATTAATTCGGACGGAAACAAACTAAAATTAAATTAAAAATAATATATTTTTAACGAAATTAACAATAATTAATAATAATTAAATTTTTTTGAGAAAAATTTATATAATTTAATAACGAACAATTATAATTTTAATTTATGTATTTTTTTAAAGATATACGCATTTTATTAATTTTATTTTTATTATTTATTTATTTTTTTTTTGTATTCTATTTATGATTTTATTTTTTTTTTTTAAATTAGGACATTAATAATTACCGCGCTCATCATTCCAATGATAATATAATTTTTTTTATTATTTTATTTTTTTGAAATAACAAAAATTTGGAAATAATTCTAATAAATGATAAATTTTTTTTTTATATAAAATTGACAATTTTTTTTTTTTAAATTTTTAAAAAATATTTTGATGAGATATAATTTTAAATTATTTTGTTCGTTTTAATTTGCCAATTATTATGTTTTTTTTATTGAAATAAGAGAAACCATTAATTTTTTGGTTTATAAAATTATTAAATATTTAATAATAATTAAAAAAATGTGATGGTTGGATATTTATTGGTCGGACGAGAATAGCGCTTTATTAAGCGTAATATTGACAGTGTGAAATCCGAAAAATAAGCACAATTTTTCTTCGATACAAATGAATGTATTTAAAGTGCGTTTCGATTAAACAATTTTTTTAGGATACAAATGTTTATGATACGATTGCAGCTAATCAAGTCGTACCTTCTAGAAAGAGGACTGCCAAATAATATTGTTGTTAGGTTTCGAATGAAAAAAGCCCGGAAATGCTGACAATAACGATATTTCTGATATGGAATGTACGTGATACGATTATATACTTCCTTTCAGACTAATTATTATTTATTAGAATATTTTTGTCAATAATGTAAAATTGAACGCGCAATCAATTCCTCCCTACCAATAAATCTATCCACCCTGAAAAACATAAATAATTTTTAATAATATAATTTTTTTTTTATATTTTTATATGTTTTTTAAAAATAACTACTTTAACTTTATATTTTTGTGTAATTTTAAATTAATTAAAAATAAATATTTTTTATATTTAATATTATTAAAAATAAAACTAATTGTTTAATAATTTATTTTATATCACTAACATATTTTCGTAATGTTTTAAAAATTAATTAGTTAATAATTATAATTTATTATATACATATATGTATGTATATTTATATAATTTAAAAATCGTAAAATTATAAAATTATTATATATATATATATATATATTTTTATGCTGTTTGTAATACATATTTATTTATTTTTATGTTTTTTTTTTATTTAAATCACAGATAAAAGCCATATTTAAAAATTTTCTAATTTTTTATTTATATATATATATTTTTACTTTTATTTTTATTTTTAAATAATGTTAACATCTTTTTCATCATTTTTAATTAATTTATTGATTAATTAAAGTACTTATTTATTTATTAAGAATTTAATTGAGTCCGAAAAAATAGGAAAGCAATATATTATATAATTATTATAATATAAAAGAAAGAATAAGTTATAATTATATTATGTAGTAAAGAAGATTAGAATTAAAAAAAAATTAATTTTCGCCATTTTGTGCAGTTATTTATGTTGACATAAGTTATTTAAAAATTATATATGTTATTTAAATAAAATCATAATAATTAAAAAGAAATTATTATTAATAAACAAAATATTTTTTTATTGCTTTTGATTTTTGTTTTTGTATAATAATTAATCTGTTTTATTTGTTGTTAAATATATATATTTTATAAAAATAATATTTATAATTTTTATATATTGACTTTTTATTTATTTATCGTTGCGTTATTTTTTTTCTAAATATCTTATTGAGCTAAAATATATTTTTATTTTTGTTCTATTCCGATTTAATTTTACAGATAAACTAAATATTTATACGCCTAGAAAATTTATAATAATAATTTTTAAAAAGTAATCTTTTGTGTGATATTCACTTTGTTGTTTTTATTTTTAAATAATTTTTTTAAATAATTTTTAAAATGTCGAAAATAATTTTATTTATGATGAGTAACATAGTCGGTAGAAAATAAATAAATTAAGCAGAGTTTTTTTTATTCTGTTACAACTATTTTGTTGAAGGATTATGCTGAATTTTATATTTTATATTTAGAATATATCAATTTGTTTGTTGGTATGGACTTTTCTGTAAATAGATAGAATTAGAAAACAATTATTTATTATCATACTCGTTTATGTATAAACTGTAAATTAAAAGCAGCAAACTAGACAAAATAGAGGGGGCCATCTCGCCACTAGTTGTTTTTTTCGTACGAACAGTTTTATGTCAAGAATTATTTTAAATTTTATTATTGTAACAAACAATATTAATAGTGATATTTTAAAACGTTACAAATGTTTATGTTCATTTTTGTTTTTTTTGTTGTATCATGCGGCCTATCACTAAGAAACCTTACACAGGATTTGACGAAATTATTTGTTAAAGTAAAGTTTAAACTCCGCCCATCGGCGAGACTGTCTATCAATTTTGACAACTGATGTTAGAAAATCATAGCCTACTAAATATTCAATTTCACGAGGTGGCCGAACCCTGCTGTTAAAGTGGCCAATTCATCGATCAGCACCGTGTACGCTCTCTACGGATCTTTGGACTTGGATTATTACAACATGATCATCAACTTCATTGACTCAGCTGTGATGCCTATAGTACGGCCCAACGATCAACTTATCATTATGGGTGTTTTTAATGTGCTCGATATAGGTTGCCACAAAGGGCGCATGGGGCAAATCTTGGATTCTATCAAATTGGAGAAGTTTGAACCAGGGCAGAGAGGATAGTAGTTGCACAGGAATTGTCCTGGAATTAAACACATGAGACCTAATACAATCCAAAGCAGGGCAGCTGCCGATGAAGTGTATGCTATAGCATCATCATCTTCAAGGCATTCATCGCATACGGCATTGCTGGCTAGTCCTATGCGATGGAGATGGCCCTTGAAGTGGCCATGACCAGTAAGAATCGATACTAGTATTCTTAAGTTATCCTTTTTTAATGGAAGGGCGTAAATAGTCAGCAGGTTCAGGTCCAACGAAACATTAACATGAGCCAATTTTTGCCAAATTGTCTGCGATTTCATTACCTTCATTGTCACAATGCGCAGGTACCCAAGGGTGGCTTGATGCCGATGGCATCTTTACACCGTCTTTCTTACGAGCATTGTCCATCATCGGAAAGTAATAGTTGGGGTAAATTCCTGAACCTGCTATTTACAACCGACGCCATACATTATGAGGTTTCTCCATGTTTGGATTTCACCGGCTGCGCGAGCATCATCACACGCTGACCACAATAAGCATTTTCAATGTTATTTGTAAAACTAATTATCTTTCCAATAATTCTTATATTCAATTTAGAAATGATTTTCTCAACAATTCTGAATGGGACTTTCTTTAACGCAACGTGAATTTCAACAACCTCGTGTTGATGTTCACCGACCATCTCATCAGTGGCACAAAAGGCACGTCCCGTTTGTTAAAAGAATAAAAACTAGACTTCGGGAGCCGTGGTTAAATATTGAGTTGAAGGGTCTCCAGAAACGGCGTAATAAGCACAGTATTCCACCGATTCTAGTCAGGAATTGTACGGATAGTTTAGCCATTCCGATTATCTTTATATTTAATCAAAGCGGACGAAGATTTTTTTTTTCCTGAGCCTTGGAAAGTTTCCTAACCAATTCTCTCCGTCATACCCTCTTTGAATCCGCATGGTTCAAAGACTTCTGCCTTTTCATACTAAACTATTTATTTCTTCTGCCCAGCATGGATTTTATCCCGGTCTGTCAACACTTACCAATCTGGTTTCAGTCCGTGGGAATTTATTTAACAGTTTAATCTCCAGATATAGCAACTCGCCGTTATTTATACAAATTCTACTAAGGCTTTTGATAAGTTCGATCACTTAATCCTTATCACCAAGTTGCAGAATTTAAACTGTTAGTTCATTTCCGTTGATTGGTTGCGTGTTAACATTTCCGGCCGTGACCAAACCGTTAGGAGTTTTGATTTATTTCCCCAGTTAATTCACGCGGTAGTCATACCCATTGTTATTTACACTGGGCTAGCGAACTGCCTGCCTTTCGCCTTTGATATTAAAATTTTCACCCAAGTTAGTAACATTATGAAGCTGCAGGGAGACTTAAATAGATCTTGTACTTGGTAAAGAGGTATGATCCAGGTATGATGTTTTCGTTCGACGCTAGCTTTATCAGAGTATCCGCAGTCTTTGTATGTAATATTTTAAATTCTCGTATGCTCCCGAACGACTTATGCGTCAATGCGATAAACTTTTAACAGTCGACTTTTCATCAACAAACTATACGGTCTTTTGGAACCAATCTTGAGAGCGTCGCGGATTAATTGTGGTACCACCATGTGAATGTTCGTTTTACACCCAATTTAACTTTTTGAGGAAATTTGTGTTTGATACCACTTATGCATTCTTCTTCAAATTTATTTCACTTACACGTTTTAAATTTTGATATATTCTCCAAGGTATCCACTGTAATTTACTGTGTAGTTCTTGGTACACATCTGGTCTTGTTCTTTATGTGGTTTTTATTTCAGTCGCAACATTGACGTAGCTTATATTTACTCTTGTTCAGATTATTCACAGATATAGCACCACTAACAGCACCAATAACAAGTGCTATCAAACAAAAATAATTGGTAATCATAGTTCTCAACGAACCTGGTGATTGCACACAAATAGTGACTGTTAAATATCCACTATTTTTACCCAGCGATCCAAAATTATGATTTCAACAATAGGAATTGTAATTCACCTTGGTGGGAGGGTATAACGGTGGACGATACAAAATTCAATAACTTGATGATTGCAGTAAACATAAAAATGTTATTCCAAATGAAAAGGACAAATGTTATTCCGCCTCGAAAGAGTGGAAACTCGTTTTGGGACAAGCATGCCAGATAAATGTGTAAACTTCAGCGGAGCTTTCATTGGAAGTCTGATCAATTAACAAAGTGTATGGTTGAGATGGAAGTTAGAAAGCTTACACAATCCAAATCTATGCACCAAAAAGTATGATTATATTGCTGGTGGCATCATATGCTTACAACAAAGCCCTGGAGGGGCACAAGTAATCGGAGATAATATAACTCATCGCTATATGTTCGATCAGCAGTCACATCGCAAATAACTTGTTGACATCAAATATAGTTCACCAATCGCTACATTTGGTGAACTACAATAGGAAAATAGTATGGGCTATGTATGAAAATTTCTAAAGTACAATTTTTGGGACGCATCATCACACTCTATGTTATTCAGCCAATTCACGAAAAAGTGCAAGCAATTAAGCATTTTAACAACCAACCAGAGTTGATCACGAACTGAGTCGATTTGCCATGGTTAATTTTTACGGAAGATTTATTCCTAACGTATATAGTCAAGAATAAATTGATTTTGAAAGATATGAAAAATGAGCAGATCGACACGGTGTGGACGATTTGGTAAACCCAATAGTATACTAGTTCATCCAGCAGCTAACTGTGCTTTCGTCGATGAAAAAAGTGTTGCACCACAACCATTCATCACCAATTTAACTAACGGTATTGGCCAACAAATCAGTACGTGGCTAATTTTTTGTCACTAATCAATGTTAATAGCCAACAATATTACGAGACCAGCTTCGAGAAACTGGCTGATAGCAAACAAAAAAAATTGAATTTACATAGGACCGTAAATGATGAACTGAAATATTCAATTAATTTTAGTTCGGATCAAAGTTTATCCCAAATTAAGAAATTTGACACTGCGCACCAAAAGTTGGATACTTTTGGTCTCACTAAATAATTTTTACACAAGTTAGATTAGGTTAGGTAAGGATGGCCGTCATAAAGAACCAGCATATAGACACAAAATTGGTCCGTAGTTGTACCACATTCGAGCTACCTCCTCTTCACTCGTTAAACCATCCTGAGCTTACCAAGAAGCGTTGAAAGTCCGTGGCATCGATCTTACTAAGATCTGTCAGGTCGTCCAAAGGAGAAGTTCCTATAAATTTTGTTCTGCTGTACGCTAGACTAGGACAGGTGCAGAGCAGATGAAGCACAGTTTTCACCTCCTCCTCATCACCGCAGCTGTGGCAGAAATCATGGGTAGGGGCACCCAGTCTGCTCGCATGAACTCCGATGAGACAATGTTCCGTTATAGTTGGCCAGATCTGGACCGGTCAAGTCCAGGACAGATCTGCGTGGTTATTACACACGAATTAGCATTAGACCATCTGACGTTCGTTTCTTTTATGGCTTCTTCCTGAAGCATCAGTTTCCTATATCCCTTTTTGAGCCATCCGTTAAGAAGCTTATCGCCTCATTGTTCATAACCGTCTCATTCACCCAGTCCTCTCTGGTGGGAAATTCAGTTTGGAATCTCACCTCAACAGATGGCGAAGGGATAGCGTAGTCGGTAGTTTCCGGAATATTCCTGTTGCATCGGATGGATGAGTGACACAAGCAGGCCGTTCTATGGACTTTCATCAATAGTTTAAAGTTAGCCATCATTTTTAAAGCTGGCCACCAAACGACAACCCCATACAATATACGTTTCACCACTGAGACATAGGGCCAGTGTACTATGTGGGGCTCCATCTCTTTCCATTGCAATTGTTACAGGAGTATAGAATGCTATAGTAGCTTTCTTTACACTCTCTCTAAGAAGTTTGGTTTAGTCCGAGGTATTTCGCTCCATCCGTAAAGATCAAGCGAGTACCATGGGGCGGGTCACACTGAGGAAGTTTGTGCTTCCTGGTAAACAGGACCAGCTCCATTTTCTGTCGGTTTGCGTTCAGTTCGCAGCTGCGTGCCCACTCACAGAGGTAGCCGAGTGCTCACCCAGCTTACAAGGTTTATTTACCGAAGACCGCATAAGCAATATCATTCACGTAGGCAACCACCTTGAAGCCTTACCCTTCCAAGTTTAGTAACAGGTCATTTATGACTAAGTTCCAAAGAAAGGGGGATAAAACCCCCTACTTTAGTTACAAATGAAAAATTTTTAATTTCGATTCGGAAGGTAATGGAGCCAATAATGAAAAACAATGGAAAAATAAGTTTATAATTTTTGTAATTTTGTAACTTCCGTACGAATCATATTGAAATGATCGAGTGCGGTTTTGGATTTGTATTTAGAATAGAAAAATAGCCGTACATAGGCACAGTAGACACAGAGTTGAAGAGCACTGGGAACTCTACAGTTCGGGAAAAATCGTTGAGTGTTATATAAAATTTCCTAATTTTTGAAGTTCTGTAGCTCGAAATCGTACGGGTTTTGAATTTGCATTTAGTATAGCAATGAGCATATAATGTTATGTATCATAACAAAACATTTTTCTCGACCTACGTAAGTCTCAGAGATGGTCCGTTCTGGTCATATTATAATTAAACTTATCTGTTCCAGTCGACATGACCTGTACGGTCTAGAAATTCACAATCTAAATATTTCAAATCGCACTCAAAGATGTTTCAATGTTTTACCTTATTGGTTTCATTGCCATCCCATTCCTCGAAAATTTTGAGTAAAAAATATTTAATAAGAATTTGTATACTGGAATTTGTTAATTGGGCATAAACTTCATTATCATTCCTATAGATGGCACCACTACCGAAACAGTAGTAAACTAAAATAACTACGAATTTTACGAAATGGTTTTGTTTTAACAGGAATTCAAGTAACAACATTTCACATAATAGAGCATCTTGACTAAAACTGTCATAACCGGACAATAAATTAAAAATATGCCCTGTTTTATTGTTTACCTATGTTGAAGCATTTTTCATTTGGGGATTGAGACAATCGAAATCCTACAGTTTAATAACAAAGCAAACAGTTGTAGTTGTTTCGGATTAGACTTGAATTTCTTAACATAAATCGTAATTATTAAATATCAACGGTCTAATCTATTAGAGCACGCGGTATTCTTTTATTATATACGTACGTACGTGCCCTTATATATAATCCATTTAATTTAAGTAATTCAAATACATATTTACACTGCGTTTTTAAATTAAAACACTTAGCCTAACCTTTATAGTTTATACTATATGTATATGGATGATACGATAATATCGAATAATAATTATTCCATTATCCAAATGGATTATATAAACATATAACGTGTACATAGTTTATATATATGTATACATAGAAAACCATTAAGCCTGTCATTTGGGGACTCGTCAAAAATATAAAACCTATAAGTAATACTCGAGTCGATGAAACTAACCAGCTCAAGGGTATACATTTGTATTTTAATCTCTATTATATACTGAATATTAGCTAATAGTTTGCATGCAATGTCTAATCGTCAGTTTAATCACCACCATTGTACACAAATTAGAACAAAAATCAAATATTGTTTTGTTCGTTTTTTTTGCATTAGATTGCAATATCATGTATAGGCGAAATTGCAAATATTCTATCATTAACTATTTTATTTGTAAATCGCTTTTCATATTTGTTGTTGGTTGTAGAAAGTAGAATATGTATTTAAAATTGTAGTTTTCCTATCAGAAATAGAAATATTTAATACATATATATACTCGTATATGTGGAAGGTGTTTTTTAGCGAGTAAAATTAGAATGAAAAACTACATACATGCAGTACAGTTGTATAATGATATGGTTGTATAACATCCGCCTTTAACATACATATGTACATTTTGCAGAATGTAGGTTAGCATTTAGTTTATATCCTTGATTAATTGATTCTTAGATTTTCTTAAAACTTCCACATACATTTCAAGTTTTCAATTCAATTTAGTTTCTAGTATATAAAATGCGTGGCTAGCAGTAATTTTTATACACATAATCTATAATTCTAAATAAAACTAACGATTCATATATAGTTTTACACCCACTATAATCACAAGGATCTTCCGGTTTATATTTTTTTGCTGTTGTACATGTACGAGTACGTATTATACATATGGATATGAATAAAAATAGACTCAATATTTATCGCTACTGTTATTTATTAAATCGAAAAATTCTATATAAATCTACTTAGGTGCACCTAGTGTTCTTCAAATGGTTTTTTTTATGTACTATGTATGTACATAGATATTATTATATGTACAATGTACATATGTAATTTAATTTTAATGGTCTTAAAGTTGTTTTTGTGAACATGGTATACATTGTGCTTGCCGGTTACTTTAAGGACATTCGTATATATGCATGTAAGAAAATGAAGTGTTATTGTGATGAATATTATCAACCTTATTTATTCAAGGAAGAATTTATTACGTTTTCCTTGCTAAGAGAAAACTTAGAACATCACTATATGTATGAAATTAGCTTAAATCAACCACCATACCTAGAATTTTTTATACTTTTTTATTTGGCAACACACTAAACATATACATTTCAGATATTTTGGGATTTTCTCGCGGCGAATTCAGAGATGTTCTAGTAACATTGGCCATAGTTATAGATTTCTCAATCTTTACAGAACTAATCGGTAGATTTAGATATCCTATTTAAATTTTACGGGGACTTATAGTCAAAATCAAACAATTATAAAAATTGGCAGATTTATTAGAGACATTCATAGTCGAAACATTGCTATACCCAAACATTTCAAATGTCAACTGCTCAACTCCTAGAAGCAGTAAAATCGGAAAATATTGAAATTTTAAACCAAAAATCCAAACAAAAGAAACACAAAAAGATCATTTTTGCCATTAAATAAATAATTTAGGTGGTAGCACCATTGTGTTCCTTTTTTACTTCTCCGCATAGATTATCAGTCAAAACCACTAACAAAAATGCCCTTTTCCATGATTTTATTTTAAAACTATTCTTAGTGTGTGTGCCAATCGAAATAAAAAGCGCATAAAACGTTAAAAATATAAAATTTATTCACCACAAAAATTTTAACTGGTCTCGACCGCAGTTAACATTTTTGATTTGGTTACAACCACGCCAACTTGTAAATATTTTGTACGCTATAAAAAGCAAGTTTTTTTTGGTACTTTTTGGTACCGCCAGA
Source organism: Tipula unca (assembly GCA_951394425.1). Classification (NCBI taxonomy): domain Eukaryota; kingdom Metazoa; phylum Arthropoda; class Insecta; order Diptera; family Tipulidae; genus Tipula; species Tipula unca. Next base: position 196,492,075 of record OX596382.1, read on the forward strand.
AACTCAATTAAATTTTTGTATAATTTGCACAAATTAGGCAAATATTTTGTAAAACCTTTGCTCATTTAATATTTATAAGATTTCAACTTTATTTTAATTCAAGAATCTTATATTAAAATGAAATTATAAAATCACGAAATTTCGCCGGCAGCAAAAATTGTTAAACGTCACAAATTTTAACCCTGGTTCCAATTGGCACAGCAAACCAGTTTTTTTTATTTTCACCACAGTTAAAATATTTCACTTTTTAACTTCGATTGGCACGCTCACTTAGTAGCAAAAACGTCTGTTTTCAGTCAGAATGAATATCAAAAGGTCTCTTTTTCATTAAAAGTGTTTACCGCATTTTTCGACGATTATAATGCCTTGGCTACGATGGAGTACTTCGTGAGCTTTCTATTATTTATTTATTTATTTTATTTTATTTATTTAAGTAAAGAAATCGATATTGTAGACATTTATGATTTCATATAAAAAAAATATACACAACAAAATTTAGAAACATAATGAAAGATTTAAGTCAAATCTTAAAAATGTAAAATAGAGTTCTTCAAAGACGAAGCTGTCAGAAAAATTAATCGTAAAATTAAGAAATAAGTTTTGAAATTGTTTTAGATAAATTAAAATCAAATTGATCGCAGTATTAAATGATTTTGCTACTCTCTTGATTGGGTTGTTATTGTCGTAGTTGGTAGAACGGTGTTCAAGCGCTAAAAATCGATGATTACGTAATGTTCTGCCTGGAACATTTATAGAGATGTTTTCTAATATATAAGCTGAATCGATGTGGCCGAGTAGGATGTTTCCGATAAAGGCGGCATCCAGCAGAATACGTCTATTTTTAAGGGTGCAAATTTTATATTCTTTGCGCCTTGTTAAATATGGTGAAAAATGAGCAACATTTTGATAGAAAGGTATGTTGTGGTCATACTCCCAGTCCTTTTTTGGACGCTTTCAATTCTTTTGATGTGGGCATCGTAGTAAGGATTCCAAACGATTGCAGCATATTCCACTTGAGATCTTACATAAGCTAAATATAGTATAAATAAAGTTTGAATATCCTTGAAGTCCCCAGGCCATCGCTTGACAAAGCCAAACATGGAGTTCGCCTTAGCAATATACAGTTATCGATGTGTCTGTTGAAACTAACGTTTTCGACGAAGGTGACTCCCATATCAGTACTCTTTGAACTTCTTATTCATTAATATAATAAGCTTTAATTATTGGATTCTTTTTACGATCAAAAGACATAATTTTGCATTTCTTGATATTTAAGAGTAATGATCACAGCACTCGCTTATTCTATTGAGGTCATCTTGCAGTTTGTCAGCATCACCCATTTCTTCAATCGTATGATAAGATTTTACGTCATCAGCAAATATGAGAACATTTGAGTTTTTTATGATCTGGGTTGTCCGATCAATAAAAACAATAAACATCCAAGGTGCAATATGTGGTCGTTGGGGAACACCAGATGCCACTTTGATAACGTTGGATTTCTTATTGTCAATTATTACATATTGCAGACTGTTTGTTAAATATGACTTAAACCATTTTATGTAATCGAATGTAAATTCGAATGCATATAGGCTTTGGAGTACTTTATGATGGCATTTAGAATCAAATGCCTTACTAACGTCCGTATAAGCCACGTTTAATTGATGATGTTTTTCAATCTCATATATTACTTTGCTGGTGAATTCAACCAGGTTAGTAAATGTCGATCTGGCAGGCATAAACCCAGTTGACGGATATATAACGTATTAGTGTGGTTTTAAAAGCATTGCAAACTACTAGTTCAAATAATTTCGGGATTGATGATGATGTGGATATTTTTCTGTAACATATGTAACGTCATCACTTTTTCCGGTCGATAGACAGATTGAAAAAATGCCGCAAACATGTCCGATATTTTCTTGGCGTTCGAGGTGCTTATATTTTTATAAGTCATTTTGGAAGGGTACCCCTCGATTTCACGTTTAGATAAGTATTTCCACAACTGTTTTGGATTTGTTCTAATTTTTTCTTGAACGCCATCCAAATAGACCTTGTACTTAAATTTCGAATAAACATCAAATTCCTCGCTGTGTTGTAAAATAAACCGCTTGTCTGCCTCCAGACTTGATTTCAACATTTTAGTACATGCCTTACACGATTTTTTAGATTTATAAGCCGGTCATCATAACAATGAGAGGGAATACTTGGTGCTTTGTTATAAATTGGTACATGGAGTTCAAAGCTTTGGTGTATGATCTCATACAATTTGTCGACATTTTTATTCACATCCATTGGATTTAGAATTTCATCCCAATTTACTGCTTCTAAATAAACTTGCAGATTTGAAATTGATTTATCTTCTTAAAGTTGTATTTGATTTGTTGGAGGAATTTTGGTTTCAAATACAATACCCAAAGGTTTGTGGTTGACATCATTTACAACAAATGGGTTGGGTGTACCAGTTACTTTAAACACATATATACTTCATTCGTGAAGACAAGGCCTAAAAATCTCCCCAGATTATTAGAAATGGTGTTAATTTGGATTAAATTATATTCAAGCATGGCATCATCGAATAGAGATTCTGCATCTGACTTTATATTGCATGGAAAAATCTAATTAAATTTGAAGTCAATATTCCAGATGATATTTGGAAGATTGATTCTACAACACAAGTTAATCGCACGATCATATGTTTTTGAAATGTTGGCATGGGAGGATTTTACCGGCTGTACGATCCTCTACCATACGCCAATAATGATAAATATATTTCACGAAGAATGCGTCCAGGGTCATTCCCTCCCGTACTGATAAATTGTTTTTGATTTAGAAATGCTGACTACGTTTCTTTGAATTGAATTTTTCTACAATTGCGATTGTAGTTTTCTCCAAACTGTGCAAGATTTGAATGCCATGGTTTCACTTATAAGGTATTTACTCTTGTTCATATTATTCACCTTAGTGGGAGGGTATAACGGTGGACGACGCAAAATTCAATAAATTAATGACTGCAGTAAACATAAAAATGTTATTCCAAATGAAAAGGACAATTGTTATTCAGTCTTCAAAAAGTGAAACATCGGAATGATGTTGGAAGAACTACATTCAGGCGCTTAGAAACCCTCGAAATTGTTAAGCGTTCATTTGTCGTATACTTATTACTTGCAGCACTAAAGAGTCGGTTGCAGATTTAGGACAAACATGCCAGATAAATGTATAAACTTCAGCGCAACTTTCATTGGAAGTTTGATCAATTAACGAATTGTATGGATTAGATGGAATTTAGAAAGCGTGCACAATCTAAATCTACTCACCAAAAATATGATTAAATTGCTGGTGGCATCATAGGCTTGCAACGAAAATTTAGAGGGGCAGAAGTAATCGGAGATAATATAGGTCATCGCTATATGTTCGATCAGCAGTCACATCACTGGGTGACTACGTTTCTTTGAATGATGAAAATTTGAATGCCATGGTTTCACGATTCAACGAACGTCTCATGCCAGGTTGCTATACCTTACTTTCAATAAAGCCCGTATAGAATTAAACATTTTATACAGTTCCATTTATAATAATAATACTTTCGGTAGATTGAAGTGGAGTTGTCTTCCAACCTTCGAGGTTTTTAGCATTTCATTAACACTAGAAGGAAGGTTATCGGAGTTCTCGATCCTATGACCTTTCAGAACTACTCTGCCTGGGTTCCCGTTCATAAGTGTTATTTATTTGCTACTTCCTTCGAATCAGTTTATGAATCGCCAAATGCCAAATCTTTTAATTTTGGAAATAACCAGGAATTCACTCGATTATCGTTTACCTTAGCAGAAGTTTTCGTTTGTTTATCCTACATTGACATCAATAAGGGTGTAATCATGATGGTTTACCGTCCATCCTTATTACGTGACCACATTATTGTTATTTTTTATGAAAGCCTTTGAACACAAATTTTTTTAGATCCATGGACAATTTTCTTCTTCTCCCGTCTCCCGTGGTGGATAGTTACAAACTTAGTCCGTCTTCACAGTACGATTGATTCCAAACTACAGCTGGACGTGGTCTATACTGATTTTTCAAAGGCTTTTGACAAAATTGAGCACTCAATTCTGATCGACAAGCTAGTGAAGTTAAACTCCAAATTCATCCCAGGCAGATGGTTGCACTCTAACCTTTCAGATCGTTGGCAATTTATCAAGTTATACGATTCGCGTTCTCGTTTGTTCCGTGTGACATTAGGGGTACGTCAAGTTCACTTGGGCCCATTGTTGTTTCGCTTTTCGTAAATGAGGTGGCCTATTTCAAATTCGCAAGATGCTTGCTGTACGCTGATGACATGAACATTTTTGCCAACAAAAACATACCAAATGATACTCGGCCGAAAAGATCTAAGGAATAAATGATTGAATAGATTTTCTATTGGCTTCACAATCAAGCCCCTCAACATATACGAGGAATTGAACTGATTTATCCCATGCCTGGTCATACTTATAATTCCTTCAGATTGTGTGTTTGCTCAGTTAGAGAAAAGGGTGAGATCAAAGAAAACAGTTTTGCACAAAGACGAGTACTTTGAGATGTACAAAGAACATGGAATGATTGCCCAATAAGAAATTGGAAGGAGGATAGAGCGAAAACTTTTAAAGCATCTGAATATTAATTATAGTTAGTTTATTACAGATTTTGCAAATTCAATTTTATCGGGATAGACTTTATTTTCTACACTAAGGCGCTGCCCGATATTCACGCGAATAAAAAAGGGCGTTTCGGGATTTTTATGTGTTTAGAGAAGGACTGAGAAGAACAATTTACAAAAACTGAATTAAAAAAACTATAAAATATTTACAGATATACAAAGCAATGGGGACCGGATGCTGAAGATTTTTGAAACCCAAAACCGCTAAATACAGAAAATTACCATTCCCAGAGTAGTTACGATTATTCAAAAAATTATTTCAAAATTGCTGCCCAAATTTGCGAAGAATTAAATTCAAAGTTCAACCGAATCAAATATATTTTAATTTTTTTGATGCAAACTCTCTGTGAACCAGAAAATGGCTTCAAACAATATAATTTTTATACATTTCTAGGATCTCCATTTCTAAGAAGTGTCAAACTTTTCGGTTTGTCTATCCTCTTCCAAATATGCGAAGGATTTATGAAGAATTTAATTGGCAATTTCAACTAAATCCGATAAATTTTCATTTTCTGGGCTTCCAATACGGTTAGTATTTCCAATGAGAAAATTGTCTGGATTTCGAGGCTCCCGCAGTTGTTTGGCGATTTGTGTATTCGCTCCTTTTAGAAATGCCTAAATATAGTTCTCCAATTGTCTTTTTTAAATGGAGTAATTTAGTTATCAAACTATTTTAAATAAAAGACTGGAAAGGGCATTGTCTTTGGGTATGACAAATTGCTACAAAAACAGCCTGATCTACATAGATTTCGTAGTAAGAACTAAGACACTGGTGGTGTTTAGCATGGAAATTAATTGATCTAGTCTCGAACGATTTTCAATTATGTATCGAGTTAAATTTTTATTTACTTACCAATTACTGCTACGAGGTGGTTTCAGATCCATGTTGACTCCGATTTTCTAGTGAATTACCTCTAGTCAATAGTAATCGTGTTTCATCGCTCGATCCGCAACCGTCATCTCGATCCCTGGATGATGATGGATATGTTGACGAAGCAGTTTCTGATTCTACGGACAAAAAAAAATGCAAAGTTAAATAATTCAAGGTGAACATGTCGGTTTAGGCCTACCTAAACTGCTATCACGACCAAATGAATCTAATCGACCATCGCCGGTTAAATGGTCGATATAGCCACCAACCCCAAGGCTCCGTTGTAATTGTGGCTTAGTTTGTTGTCCCGTTCCACTACCAGTTATTGTTGCGGCACTATTCGATGACGACGATAGTGTGGTTGACGATGTACGCGGTGTGGATTCTTCGGGCAAACGTGGCGTTTGAAATTTTGTTTGTTTACTACCTAAATTTGCTGGTGTCGATCGTTGCTGTATTAGCGTACGATGTTTTGGACCAAATTGGGCCAACGATGCAGACGCTGCTATACTCTGGGGTGTTTTATTTGGTGAATAATCACTATTTGAATCACCCTGTAAATATATACATACCAAAAAAAAATTGTTAAATTAATGCTTTAGAGTTTTTGTTTTTTTTAATTTGAAACGACATACAAGTAAAGCACCATTATCCGATATTCCCGAACCAGACATATTATCCGCTAATAGACGTTCACTTTCGGGATCACCACCCAGTAATCGTGATTGGTCCGATTTATTTTTTAATATTGATTTTGAACGACGATTAGTTTCTAATTGTGGTGGTGATGTATCTATTGAATCTATTGATAATGATAATGACTTATTTTCGTTACTTTTACCTGTGTAGCACGCGCAAAATCACATACAAAAAAATAAACAACAAAAATGGATTTGTATTAGTATTGGTTTTACAATATATAGTTTGGAGACACACACACAATAGTTTACAAAGACAAATAGTTTTTTGTGTATTTATATATTTTATATTTATGATGTGTGGCGCATGTATTGGTAGATAATTATGTATAATAGATATATGTATTTGAAAGCGTTTTTGGAGTTGTGTTATGTATTTTCTCTTACTAAAGTGAAAGCGATTGTAGAAAGCTATAGAGTTATATGTATATTCAATATGTTCGGCTTTTTATTATTCAATTCATGCGGCATATGGTTATAGAATTCAGAAAACATCATAATATGGCATTGAAATGGACTATATATAGGTAGGTATAATTTGGAAGTTGGATTTGATTTGAAGTTTGGGAGTTTTTAGATGATCTGATAAATTTCCGATGCCTCCAATCGGAAATGGATTCCAATGTGGTACAAATATTATTATAAAAAACGTATGCGTGTGAGATTTTCGCTAAATTTTTGTCCCTAAAAAAGCATTATGCTATTAATTAATATTGGTAAACTGGTAAATACGTCGGATTTTTGACTTTGATGACTAGTAAGTAGCACTGCCGAGTACAAATACCACATTATGTGCTTTTATTGGGTCGAAAAATTAGCTAAACCTCTATATAGTTCGGCGTAAAACGATCACAGCACAATACAAAAATCGATTTTTGTGTACAAAAATTCACAAGTGTTAAGATTATATATAATTAGCAAAAATATTCCAATAAATTAAACCAAAAATAATTAAAATTTAATTCAAAAATCATGAAATTACGTTTTTCGATTGTTTGACTTGTCTACAATTTTTAAGGCATTTTCGAGTTTTAGATTTTATGTTAATTCTGTATTTTTGTGTTTCTGTTCTTAAAAAATCAAATAGAAATAAAAAGAAAAGAAAATTAAATTAACAAAATCAAAAAAAATTTTTTTTTATCATTTTGATCAGAAACCTTATCACGTGGATAATTTTTCTCATCAAAATGATTGGTGACAATTTTGAATTTTGAAAATATGTTGTTTTATTGTTTATGCGAATTTGTAATAATTTTTTTTTGATATCTATAAAAAATTTCATACTTTTTGAATTAAAATTTTGAATACCGAACAAATGTTGATTAATTAATTTTGTAGCAGATGCTAAACTTTTAGCAGGCATAAAGGAAGACCTTCGATTCTTTTTTCCGCTTATCACGCTTATATTAGTGGTCGTATTACTAATATTTCCGCTTGTGGTACCGCTACTTGTTCCGCCTATACGATCATTAACGCCACCACCGATCCCCGTTGTCATTGTTCCAATTGTATTCGTCATCACACCCGTACTTGTGGTACCCGTGTACATGGCCGACGGATTATCATTTTGTAAATTTAAACTATCTTGGCTGGCTTTGGTCGATGTGTCATCGAATCTGGCACGTGGTTTTATTAAACTCTGTTGATGTTGTTGCTGCTGCTGCTGTTGCTGCTGCTGCTGTTGTTGGAATCTAGTTTTTCTATGTTTTGGCACTGGTGTCATTTCATTTAAACTAACTCGACTACCACGTCCATCCTGTTGGCAATTATTACTATTTTGTAAATTTGAAAAATGTCTACCCGCTCCAGCGATTCCCGTATTAACACTACTACTACCACATCCACCAATACCATACGATTGGAAACTTTTAAATTCCTCATCCATTGGACTAGCACCTAAGCTCCGGAGGCCCGTATCGCCCGAAGCGCTTTTCTTAAACTGAGATCGTTGTTGTAAATCATTTGAATTTTTTTCTAATGGATTTATATATAAATTATTGGAGTCGAGTAAATCGACCGAACCGCCCAGACACGCGGAGTTATGATCTAATATATCGGATGTTAAATCACCTTGCGATAAAAATGGATGCGTTTGACAACTAGCATATGTATCAGAACTATCAACACTAGCTAAATCAGCGCTATTACTATTAAAATTATTATTATTTATATTATTACTTAGATTACTATTATTATTATTATTTAAATTTATTATATTACTATTATTATAGTTATTGTTATTATTGCTTAATGATAAATTTCGTAATGGTGTCTCTAATGGTAATGTTGTTGTACTAAATCCAAATGTCGATGCTGGATGTATCATACCAAATGAATTACCAACACAATTTTTTAACGATTTCATTTCTAAATAGACGGGATTATGAAAATCAGATGTAGGCAATGGATGTAATCCTTCGGCATCGATAAATTCTTTGTAATCCTGAAACAAAAGATAAAAACAAACAAAATTTATATAATTAGTGGGAGCATATTATGTACATATATATTTACGAGTACGTTGATGCTTATGGGTTATACAATTTTTTTTGGGCGGAAGGAAGAGATATTTAATGATTTACCCTATTCGTTCATTAATTGCACAAACAAACAATTGGCAGACAAAAGCATTTTAGAACAAACCATCTGTTGTTGTGTGGTAATGCTATAAACATGCAAAAGCAACAAGTTGTTGGTTTAATAGTAAAGATGTTATAAAAATTAATGTTGTTCGCTCCTTTGTACACTATACAGTATACTCGTATTATATACACTGTACAGATGTATAATAATTGCTGTTAAAATTTGTATTTATGTTTTATGAGTTCAATTTTAATGTTTTTACCCCATTTTTCAATGAAAAAATGGGAAGCGAAATATTTGTTGAATTTTTCACAAAAAGAAAATCGCACAGACCGAAATAATATAAACGGTGAAAAATTATAAATATTCATTTAAATTAATACAAAGATTTTGTTTTTTTTTTTTTATGCTGGTTATGGGGCAGCATAAATTTTATGTATATATACATAGTATTTATAAAGACAGTAACAGCAGTATATTATGGAACCTAATAATAATGATGGTGAATTAATTTTGTCGTAATTTTAGAATAATAAAAATTATTTGCGCTTGATGAATGAAAGAAATGAGACGGAGTACTGGGCGGTATATAGAATAAATTATTAGTAGTGAGTGGAATTAATTCACGTATGCACGTATGGCAGACACTCCAAAGTAATTAGAGCATATCTGCGCATAAATTCTAATTGCGGTATTATTCATTCAATTCTTTGAAAAAATTCTATTAGACTCTGACTATATTTTAGATGTTGATTTATATACTCTCGTGCACAAGAGAAAACGAAACGGCCATAGTCGAGACTCACTTCGACTGCAATAAGATCGCACAGTATTTAAGGTACGTGACCCATTGGGCACAATCTTGTTTATCCTGTCAATAATCAAAAGTCCAACGGCACACAAAAACGCCTCTGCGGACAGTTCAAAATTCCACCTGGTCGATGCGAGCATATTCATTTGGATATCGTAGGACCACTTGTATCGATTGTTTCACTCGATGGCCAGAAGCGTACTGCAAGACCGACATGTTTCATTCGTACAAAACTACGTATCCCGATTTGGCGTTCCACTTAACATCACGACTGATCAAGGACCCCAATTTGAGTCGAAGTTTCTCGGAGTTAACGTTAAAGAAAATCTGAAGTGCTCACCAGTTGAAATGGTTTACGGACAAACCATCAAGCTACCCGGTGAGTTCTTCGTCGAACATCCTATACCTTCTCCATCCCAACCGACACAGTCATCGACCAACTCCGCACCCGGCTCCATACGATAGACCATACAGAGTTATACGCCCCTTATGCAAAATCTTATTCCTACGACAACAAGACCAACGAATGAAACCAATATATTAGTCCCAAAATCGCTCAACAATTGCGATTACGGCTTTGTCAGGGTTGATAAGGTTCGTATTGGATTGCAATCTCACTTACGCAAGCATTTCACTGTCTCAATTAAAAACAAGCATCACACAATCTCCATTGCCGATTGAAACCGGCGTACGGTATTCTCATCATGGCTGATCAAATATCAGCCAGCAAATGATATAAAACCGTCCGGTTCAACGTATAACGTCTCAAAACCTATGATTTCTCATCTGGAGAGGGGGTACTGTAGCAGCTCGTAAAACTAGTGAAATTCAAATACATATAAATCAACGTATTTGAATTAAGCGTTTACTAACCCCATCACACATCCAATAGCCGAACCAACAACTATAAACAATTATAGTTCAGCTCATCGTCTCGAACTTGTAATAGGAATTTAGATTGAAATACCGCGCACAAAATTAAAGGATAATGATAACGCAAAATTGCGGTGTTGCGGGGTAATTTTTCTTCAAGATTTTCTCTATGTATCCTGTGTCTTAATATAAATGTATACAACGCAGGCTACATCTATATAGGATGAATGACCAAAAGTGATTTTTAAAAGGTACATCCGGTAATTCATATACATACTATAAATGAATTTATTTAGATTTTCAGTTTTGATTCGTATCGCAAAAAAAAAGCTTTCTTATGCTGTTTTCAAATTTTCATATACATATACATACATAATTATAAGTAAGAATAAAAAATACGCAAAAAAATGTTAAATAAAATAATGAATTTCCCTTTTTCTATATCTATGTATGTATGTACTTATATGTATCGCTGTGCTATATTGTACATAGCGCGCACAGTGGAAAAACCTTTAACAGCACCGCGTTGTAAAAAAATTATGAATTTATGTTTCCTTTTTGAGTCTCTGTTCGCAAAACAACAACAACCACAACAACATTGGAGAAAAAATTTAAAATATTTTTATGTAATTTTATGAAAATGTAAGATAAACATTAATTTTTTTTTAAACTAATAACAACAACATGAATGGTAATAGTAGTAATCGTAATGCTATAACAAGTCATGGAGGAAGAAAAATATAAATAATAATAAAAGGGAAATATGCAGAATTGTGTGGAAAAGTTTTTCCTTTCTTTTCCTTGATTTTCCTCTCAACTAACTGTTAAAACAAAAACAAGGGCGCACAGTGATATATGATGGAAAATTTATATATCCATATATACGTGTATATGTATGTATTTGTTTTATTTTCTTTTGATGACGGCGATTATGATGATAATCATGATGGGATTGTTATGAGCTAATTTTTATAGTTGTTTTTGCATAAATAATTCTCTTTAGATTAATGCTTATTAGCTTATATATTTATATATAATTTACTCTGTACATTGTATAATTTATATGTATATATGTACGCATGCATAGTCAAATGCTATGGAATATATAATATATAGGCATGGTACGAGAGGATAAGATTGTGTCTGCTTTTTGCATAAAGTTAAAATATGATTTTTATACATGTTTCTTGTGTATATATGTATAACTGCTACACAGTGGATTTTAGACGAGACAACACAATGCAAAGTTTAATATTTTAATTTTCTTGCGAAAGTAACATATACAAATGAGTTCGGGATTAGGGATAGTTTCGTCGTGTGATGTCAAATATATGTAGTAGTAATTTGTCAATGTTTTGTAGCGTAATTGAAATTAAGGCGATTGCCAGACTAATTGTATCGGTCGCTACAGGACACCCCTACAAGTGAAGATCCCCCTCAATGAAGCTGCATTAATCCAAAATGCAGCATATAATGGAATTAAGAATTTGCCACCCATCGGCATCTTCCGTTTCTTGTCCATTACTTATGGTCAGGAAAAAATATAATGATTGGAGACTTAACATAGTTACTACGCCGGTTCGCTATCCGATACCCCACATACAAAATTTCTCCATGCACTTGCATGGATGTAATATCTTCTCCAAGATCGATCTTATTAGCGGTTATCACCATATTCCAGTTGCACCTGAAGACGTTTTTAAAACGGCAATCACCACACCAATTGGCCTCTTCGAATACACCCGAATGCCATTTAGATTACGAATTGCCGCTCAAACGTCACTCATGGTTTAGACTTCGTTTTCGTCTATATTGACGACATTTTTATTGCTTCACAATTTGAGGAACAACACAAACTTCACTTGGATCAACTATTCCAAAAGTTAGTGGAGTTTGATGTTCATATTAACAGTGCAAAATGCGTATTTGGCGCACACTCGACTTCCTCATTCACAAAATCACACCTAATGGTATTCTACCTGCTGAAGAAACGATTAATGACATTAGGAATTTTCCACCTCCCAATTCAATCAAGGACATTCAGCGTTTCGTTGGTATGATTGATTACTACCATAGATTTATTCCGAACGGACGGTTCAAAGTTCAGTATTACGACTGATGCATCGAACTCTGCGATTGGACCAGCTTAACAATAATATTTGAGAACGATTGGGATTTTTCTGTAAGAAGCTATCGGATGCCGAGAAAATGAGGAATTTATTATATATACCGACCATAAACCTATAACTCGAGCAATTCAGTCAAAAACTGAGCGAAATTCGAGACAATCACGTCATTTGGATTTCCAACTTGTGGCAGACAAAAATAACGTGGTCGCAGACACCGTATCTCGCACCACCGAAATTGCCTCAGTCGAGACTCACTTCGACTTAACTAAAATTAGCCAAGCTCAAGAAGCCAACTTGGAACTTCAGAATTTACTTTCTGAAACGGAAACGCATTACACAATATTTTACATCATAGTATCCGTGCTACTCGAAAATTGATTACTGCTCGATATTTTTGGCCTAGCATTAATAAAGATGTGACCCATTGGGCACGATCCTGTCTAGCCTGGTCAAAATCTAAAGTCCAAAGGTATATACAAAATCGCCCCTTGGACATTTTGAAATTCCACCAGGTCGATTCGAACATATCCATTTAGATATTGTTGGACCTCTTCCACAATCCAAGGGATATACTTATATTCTTACCTGTGTCGATCGTTTTACTAGATGGCCAGAAGCTTACTGCATGGACAATATGTCTGCAGGTACAATTGCTTCGACCTTTGTATCTAATTACGTATCCCGATTTGGGGTTCCATTCAATATTACTATAGATCAAGGAACACAATTTGAGTTCAAACTTTTTGCTGAGTTGACGAAACTCCTTAGCTCAAATCGTATACGTACCACGGCCTATCACCCTTAAGACAATGGCATGGTTGAACGTTTTCACAGCTAGCTCAAATCAGCACTAATGGTTCGAGGAAACATTAGTAATTGGAGCTGTGAGATTCCCATTGTTTTACTTGGAATTAGAGCTACAGTGAAAGAAGATCTGAAGTACTCACCAACGGAAATGGCTCTTCCACCATTGCCAACCTCAGATACACTCGTCGACCGTAACAGTAACTCGAACAACTAATGAAAACATAATTTTTATCCCTAAAACGTTGGACACTTGTGATTTTGTTTTTGTTCGCACGGACAAGGTTCGCTCAGGATTATCACCACCGTACGAAGGCCCATATAAAGTCATTAGACCCCTTCAAAAACATTTCATTATCTCGATCAAAGATAAAAATTATAACATTTCTATTGATCGATTGAAGCCAGCTTACAGAATACTAGCCATGTCTTATCAAATATCAGCACCTCGAGCGCGTAAAACAGTACATATAGCACTATAATTCTAATAAAAAAAACAGCTTCATTTAGGGGGGATCTTCACTTGCCCGGGAGTCCATTACATCTTAATTCAATACATGGTTTAACTTAATGACAAAATTGGCATGTGTGTGTATCTATATATATTGATTAATTACATCAAAAACACTGTATAATACAAAACTGTAACATCGTTATATATTTTGCGAACAATTTAGTTGTGTATTGCTTACATAACACTAATGGCAAAATATATGGTTGGCACTGTTTTATATAGATCACATAAATGCGATTTAAAATTACAACTATATTTGGAAGACTCTAATAGCATCACTGACAGCCCAGTATGAGGCTAATTGAATACATGTAAAGGTCCATTTACGCATTTTTCGGTGCTAATTAGTGCTCGTTCGTACTACCATTGATGTTTTTTTATAATTGCGTTCTTTTTCTCGAAATACGCAATTGATTAGTGGTTTTACGTTCGATTCTAATGTGCAGAAGTCATTTGGCAATGCGATACGTTTTGTTGGGTTGATGGCCCTGTTGGCCCAGTTGTACACGCAATTTTGGAGGCTAATTTCAATACTTTTACATGTTGCCGAATTGTTGTTTCGCAGATCTTGCGCACTTAATTAATGAAATTACAAATGTTCCTCCTGGCGCATCTAGGAAATGTAATCCACCGGTATGATTCCGAATCGCTGCTGTAATAACTTTCGTGTGTTTCTATATATAAGTGCATGTAAAGGTCGATTAAAATTTGGTGTCAATAATTTTTATGATTCTAAAAAAAAAACAAAATTAAATGAGACCAAATTTTAGTCGACCTAACCCAGCTTTCACAAGGTGAAATACACAAAAAATTGTATGGCACTGATGAAAGATTATTTTTTGTACGTTTTACTATCTGAGTGCTTGAAAAGTTCGAATAAAATTTGGTATCGGGAAATTTTAATATGTTTGTACTATCTAAGTATGTGTACTATACTTTACAGAAAGCTTTATCATTTAATGTTTATCGATGGCGGTAGCATTTTGCAGTGAACGATAAATATCTAGGACGAATAAGTGTTTACACCTCTTAAGGGTGGAAAATAGGTAGAATAAAAGTGATGATGGTGAGCGATACTAAATCTATAAGCATTCTAAATTTTTTGAATAGATTTAAATTAGAAAGTAGAAAAATGAACGGAATCCCTTTCATTTTGTTCTGTTTTGTTTCCATTTATGAAGGCGTTTTATATCAGAGAGGATTAATATTTTCTATCGGTTTCGTATACTTTGCGAAAAATAATTTCGAAATCGGACAATGTTTTTTTTTAAATATAAGTAAAGGCACAAGTAATTTTATTTAGAATGAACTGTGGGTTTATTATATATTTTTATTCCCGCTACTGGGTCCAACACGACCTATCGAAAAGTTACATTATCCGCCATAATTATCCATTTACATTTATACATTAAAATTTTTTAAATATATTTAATTCTACATATTGTGTCGATTGTATTTCTTAGTTTTAATTTTAACATTCAATATTTAAAGACTGCCCACTCTGGTTTAAGTACCATAAGCCGTTAATTCCGCGTTTTTTCTGAAAAGTAAAGATAGAAATGAGGAAAATGTTGATAATCATTTTGATAACCATGGAATGGGATGGTACTTAATTTTATGGCACGGTCATACTCAGATATTCCTCGATTATTTTTTAATGGAAGTTATTGTAAAGATCTTAAAGGGCTGCTCTTCTATGCTGAGACCTTCTTTTTACCGGTTTATAACAGTTTTTATCGTTGCTTTGAGCAAATTTAATAATTTTGCGATGTATAAACCTTATTGAAGAAAATTCTATTAAATTATCATCAACCGTATCGCATTGCGCCAAAAAAATTTGGTCACCTTAGGATAAAAGTTTAGAACTAATTCACAAAATTATTCCAGGAATTGCCTACATTATTGACGTTGTCTACCTTGTCGACGTTTAGCAAATATTAAAGCTTATAAAAACGTATACCTCCGATCATCAATGGTGCAAGAAAGATTTAATTTGTTGGCCTTTACTTTTTAAAACAAATGAATTATTAGTTAATATAATCTTCGATATTTATGGTTTCTTGTTGATATTCACATAAGAATATGGGTATATAGCGAAAGAAAATATAAAAACACTCTTTAAAAATTATCAGCACGTACATACATTAAAATATCTTTAAACATTTTTATTTTATAGACTAAAATAAATAAAATGGAAAAACCACTGTTGCATAAGAGTATAAAGCACTTTTGAAATAGTAAATAATGTAATAAAAAGTTTTTAAAAACACATCAAACTGTTTTTTAATTAAATTTCTAAATAATAAAAAACAAATTCTAATTTTTTTTTAGCATTCCAAAATTAACAACATGGAAATACTTACAAAAACTATATAAATTTTCCAACTTTGCATGCAATCGTTATTATTATGAAAATGGGGATTTTCAAAATAAATTTTGAAAACACAAAATTCTTGATACTTTAAAGAAAATAAATATTACGTGCTCTTTTCCAAATTGCTTTTATTTACACACACCCACATTAGTTACATAAGACGAAAGATGAGGATAAAAAATAAATTAATTTTTAATCAAATGAAATGGCTAGAAGAGATATAGTTTTCTTTGGCTGATGAGGAAACTGTTTTTATTCTGTGTGTGTGTGTGTTGTTGTTTTACGTTTTTAGTTACGTTAATTAATTTATTTCAATTCAGTTATACGGGAAAAAACTACCTAATTTATTATCGTGAATTCATTTAAATTTGTTTTTTTCCACTTGGAGAACCTTGTGCGGAATTATCCAGAATATATTAGTTTTAATTGTGAACGAGTTAATTTTATTTTAATTTTTTCATTGTCATAAAATTATTTAATTATTTCCCGTGGGAGTTGCAAGTCTCATATCGGGCATGTCCCCAGATGGCGGATATGGAGATGCCCACACCTGAACATTGGCTGGTAAGTGGGAAATGAAACACCACTTGCGAACCGAAACTTCCAAGGAGCGTATGGAGCGTAAACTTGCAAGGAGCGTATAATTAAGCGACCACAATGTCTCTCCAGTAATGTACTTGGCTACTGGGACAGATATTAATAGAAGCTTAACAAGGGTTGATGAGTATCCTTTTCATTGGGGTAACAAAATCTTAAGATCACATAATATTAAAAAGTAGTTCAACAAAACTAATTCAAATGTGGAAAGCGAATGACGTAAAGAAAAAAAAACAAGTCTGTAATGAATACTACACATGACGAAGAAGAACTCGGAAGATAAATAGGAACCAATTACCAGTGGATACTAGGATCAATAAGCACAAGGAAAACCGCCACATTCAAAATGGCAGTTTCCGATGTAGAGGAAGTGGCAAGAGAATCTGATTGGATCAGAGTTACAGAATTACAGAATATAAGAAATCACGCTAGAACGTCTGATCTGAACCGTAGAAACCCTACTAGTAATGCCCTGACCAATGGACATACAAATCGGAAATCATATAAATTAGGAGGAAAAGAATCATATGCACAGGTGACCCAAGGTCAAGAGGCAAAATCAAAATATAGCAAATACGTCCAAATTTTGAGAGATGTCGTAAAATGCATAGATGCTCTAAATGACTAGAAAAAAAAAAAATAATAAATTTACAAACGCTCCGAATAGTAATATGGAAAGCGAATGGGCTGATCCAACACATCCCCCAGCAAGAGGTGGATCTGCCATTCTTATTAAACAGAATATAAAACTCAACGAAGAATTAAAAATTGAAAGTGAATCTATGCAAGTTACAACTATCAAAACTCGCACAAAGTATAACGAAATAAATGTATCAGCAATATACTGTCCACCACGACATAATCTGAAAAGAGACGATTATCAAGAACTTTTTAACACCATGGGAGGTTGTGTTCCCATTGGTGGCGACTTCAATGCGGAAAACACTTACTGGGGCTCCAGAGTTGCTACACCAAAATGGAGAAAGTTGTTTGAAGCAGGAAAAAATTAAAATTTGGCTTTCAATCTGGTGACTCACCAACTTACTGGCCAACAGATTTAAACACAACACCGGACCTTATAAACTTTTATGTAACAAAAGGTATACCAGATAACTATATTCGTTTGGAAATGAAGAGCTTACTTCGGACCACTCTCCTGTTATTATGACGGTCAGTGAAACAATAATTACATATGAAATCACAGCGAAACTGTCTATTTTTTTTGGAAAATTATTAGAACACAACATCAATCTTCAAGTAGCAATAAGGAATATCATACAAGTCGAAGGAAGTAGAAAGTCGACGGCACCAATTAGAAATGAGGATGGAAGCTGGACTCGAAGCGGTAAACAAAATGCTGATTTGTTTGCGTTATATATCTAGAAGAAACGTTTTAACCATTGCCAGCAGGCAAACTACGGATGAAAAGGTTAACCTACTGAAACGATCTGATGAGCTTGAAATACAAAGTGTATCTCTACAAGAGCTAGAAGAGGGAATTCAAAATTTAAACATTAAAAAATCTCCTGGGTACGACCTCATAACGGGACAAATCATTAAAGAACTATACCAAATAAAGCGATACATAAACTTCCCTATATAATTAATGCTGTTTAGACTAAGATACGTTCCAAGGCAATGGAAGGTGGGAGAGGTAATCATGATCTTAAAATCTAACACACAATGTAGCGATAAAAAATTCTTCAGACCGATATCCATACTGCCAACCAAATCCAAGCGTTTTCTTGGATGTAGCGCAAGTATTTGACCGAGTGTGGCACAAAGGATTGGAGTTCAAGCTCAAGCGGGACCTTGCCAAACAATATTATGAAACTCTGAAATCCTACATAACTGATAGACACTTTCGTGTAAAATATGAAGACGGATACTCGAACCTAAAGAAAATTTCAGCTGGAGTACCACATGATAGCGGATTGGGCCCTGTCTTGTACCTCCTGTATACTCGGGATATACCACCAACGGAAGGAGCAACTATAGCAACTTATGCTGATGATACTGCGATGAGGATTAGGTTATCTCTTGATCGATTATGATAAATCTCAACATACTGGATGTAAATGCGATTTTAAATTGATTTTTGAGCATGTCAAAGGGCAATGGGATTATAAAATATTGTAGAATGAAGTTCTGGCTTACCTATACAGAAATTTAACTGAGCTATTTCTTAACCGATTCTGATGAAATCCGACATGTTGGGTTGAAATGAGATTATAAATTGATGTTTCATCAGTAGAGGCCATATGCCAACATTTTGTTTTGTAAATATGTCAGCCAACTAGACTTTTGCACTAGAGCGAGAGAACATTTAAGATTTTAAAACAACATTTTAGGACTCACAAATGAATTTATACAATAATTTAATAAAACCTATATTGAAACGTGTAAGGACCAGAAATATAACGCCAAAACTGGTATTTTCTGTTAACAATACCCAAAATCAATACGACGGCACTAAATTGGAAGGTCTATAGCATATCTGTGGCAAGTATAAACCAAATTGGAAAACGTAAAATTTTTTTCCATTTTTTTTTTAGCACGACTGTACGAATTTGGCTTAATTTGGTGTCCAAGATGAGTTATCTCCTTTTTGAGAAAGTGTCACTTAACATTTATAGATTATATGAACGAAAATAGCCATACGAAGTGCGAAAGACTATTTTCTGATTATCCGAATCTTTCATCTTCACCTGATGATAACCATTAGTTAAATCGACTTTACCCAGAAATAGAAAGAGCGACCTAACTAATTACGTTTATCATTGATATTTTGTAGCGGGAATACTCTATCGAGTGTGCTCAACCTGCGTTGACCGTCATTACTATTCTTTAATACTGTATTAAGCGGAAAGCTCTAGTGATTTTCGCTTGCTTCCGCGATTTCGTTCCATAACATTTCTTCTACATGTTTATTGATTTCGCGTTAATCGATTCGGGTAATCTATATGGCCGTTGATAAATTGGTACTGAATTTGGTAGATGTGGAATTGAATGAGTCGTTGCATCCTTTGTAGTTAGAATATCACCATCTTGTAAGATCTTTCATTTCTATATGTACGAAAGAGCAGCTAATGATTGTTGGCGACTTCAACCTTTGAGATACGATATGGTTTGACTATGGAAGTTTTTCTACTTCTTGTAACAACGATAGAGTGATAGTTAAGGATGAATCGGATATGTAACAGTCAAGGAAAAATTTTTGAATTTAGTATTCCTATCCAACGAGATGTCGTCTGAAGCCAGCTATAATAATTAGTCTCATTTTGGTTTTTGGCGAGCCGATTTCATTTCTTTACACGAATTTCTAGATAACTCGAAGTGGTATTTTGTTCATCGTGAAGGTGAATTGAACAATTCAATATTGGCACTGAGAAGTGTGTGCCATTAATCAGAAGCAACCCACGATTCCGGGTGTTATGGTATAACAGCGAAGTACTACGCCTATTGTACTTACGATTATTATTTAGCGTTTAACTATGATCGTGAAGAGAATTTGGATCTAAAGGTGTTTTCGAGATTCATCAATAGCTAAACAAAAGTAGTGGGGTTCCGTCGACTTTGTCATATAAGAACTCATGCGCCAATACATCCTCTGATATTTGTAATCTATTCGCCGACGTCTTTAAGTCAGTTTATCAATCATTATCTACAGCAGATACCAGTAACACGTTTTTTTCTGGATCTTTGGAAAATTTCCTTTATTTGTCCGATTTTTAAAGCTGGTAAAATATGTGTGATTAGTAATTATCGGGGTACGGCGATTTTGGCAACAATTCATCAACACGTCGATATACATCAACACGTCGAAGGAATAACACGTCGAACGAATATGCGTACTGAAGAGGATATCGCCGCTGTAAACGAAAGTGTGCAAGAGGATCCAAATTTATCGATTCGTCGTCGTTCGTAGGAATTGAGGTTCTGTCCGTCTGTTTTTTATTTGAAAATATGGATGACATTGATCCGGACGAGATGTGGTTTCAACGAAGTGGTGCTATGTGCCATACGCCGACCGCAACCATCGACTTATTAAAATCAAAATTGATTTCGAGAAATGGACCTGTCAATTGGTCTCGATTATTTCCTGTGGGGCTAGAAAAAGTGGCCCAAAATTGAACGTCGAGAATGCTTTTCGTCAAGAACGAAACATTTTTGATTTCCATTTAATTTTTTGTGTCATTTTGTACAATTTTCGTGCATTTTAGTAATATCGGGCTTAGAAAAACACCCTTTATAATAATGATAGGAAAGTTACTAGATAAATTTTAAAAAAAATTCGCGCATATATGGTACATACATATATACACACATACAAGTTTAATTTGGATACTCATGAGTGAGTACATTGTAATTAACATCTAACAACATAGAATTTTAACATTTTAATAATATACAAATCCCCTATCATTATCTATCGTCTACAGATTTTTTTGTATCTCTGATTTTCCAAGAATTTTCATACACATACATACGTATGAACATTGTTATTATACCAAAAGAAAAAATTGTTTCTTAAAAGAAAATTAGAAACCATACACAAAATGAGGATAATAATTATAATACAACTTGAAAAAAAAGCATCTTTAAATTTACAAAGCGATGAACATACCCGTACACACACATTGATTTCATTTCATAAAAAAATAAAATAAAAACAAAAACGATAAAGGAAATAGAGATTTTCTTCATATCGTTGCTCAAATATACAGTACAAGAAATAATTATAAACTGATTTGATTTGAATAATACAAATTACTGAAATGAATATAATTTTGGTCCAATATTGTGTCGCAGACTCAAATCGTATGTAAGAGTATCGTTTTATGTTGTTTTCAAACCGAAATTCCTACATAAATAGCTATTAGGATATAATTTCCATAAAAACACTTTAGTACAAACTATAATATATAGTGCGTGACTGTATAATAAAAGCATACAATGGGGACATTTATATTTGTTAAAATGATAAAATTGTATTTCTAGAACCTCGACTCGTACGAGTATATATGTATGTGCATAAAAGCTCCGAACTCTCGTCTGTATAATTTATATCATTTGTTGAGGACATATACGATTAAAGTTTTCTTCTTAATATTTATCCTTTTTCTTCTTGTTCATAGTCTTGCTCATCTTATATTTTACTGTTTATTTTTTATGTTTGAAATTAACATAAAACAAAAGACACATAATACGTATTTTTTTCATTTTAAAAGAATTATGTTTTACATACATACATATATAGAAAATGCTACATATTATGTACATTTTCATTGCTTATATAAGCAAATATTAGATCTATTTAAATAAATAAGTTGATATGTACAAAAATTTTTTATTTTGTATTATGTACGTATGTACATACATACATCGATTTTCCAACCCTTAGTTATGTATTTTGTAGACAAAACGTAAAAAAATAAGAATTGAAGAAAACGAAAGACTTTGATACAAGAAAATGACAAGGAAATTATAAAAGTGAAGATACATAATAATATATAAAACAGTTATTAGATGAGATTTTTTATTTTTATTTTAAAAAGTGGGGTTGGAATATCCACAATAAAATGATATAATGGTATCGCTTAAAATTGGCTGCGCCTTTAAGTATTCTAAAAATCGAAAAATATGACGTTAACATTTTATTCTAATTCTTGAGATGGAAAACTGTATGATTGGATATTTTACTTTGTCACCAATATATGCGCTTCGCACAACATACAAATAAAAGCTTTATATATAATCCACCAAAAGTATTTTTTTAAGAACTGTCTTTCTTACCGTAATTGTTAACTAGAATAACTTAAGGAATTTTTTTTAACGCAATTTTTCACTTTAAGAATAATTCATGGATTATCTCAGGTTGACCAAAAATTGTAACGTTTTTCAAGATTACTTTGATTAAACATTTTATATTTGACAGCTTATTTCTTTTCTTTTTCGTTTAACAACCATAAATAATAAAAGTTTTCAACGCTCTGCTCTCATAAACTCGACCTTCTATTTTACCGGGTGGTCCATTTAAGTTGGTAAAACCGAATAACTTGAAAATAACAGACATAATCAAAAATTATGGTTTTATAATATATAAAATGTCTTTTCATTAGAAAAACAAACTTGTTAACGATACTTTGGAGAAAATAGTTTAATAATAATAATAATAATCAGTTTAACATACTATGTTCGAAACGTTAGATGTGTTTCAATAGGGTAGGTGTTGACTCTATATAACCAAGGCTTAATGGTCTATAAATGCACTATAAATTAAGTAGCAATGGACGCTGATTTTCAGGCCTGGCAGACCTGATTTTCAGGAATATCCATCCTCGTCAGAGGCCGGTCCCAAGGATTCTGGAAGGGGGGACTACCTATTGTAATACTATAATCAGAAAAAACCTCAAGATAAGTTGAGGAATCGTAATACTCGAATGAGTGAAACAAAAATGGATAATATCAATCCTTTCCAAAAGAGTCAGGTTCTACTGAGATCTCCTACGAGAACCTGTAGCGCGATCACCAAGAAGATTAACAAAATAATACCTATACAGAAAATGTGGAATTACCGAAAAATGCTTTTCCAGAGAACAAAAATTTTACTAAAAAAGCAAAAATGCTGTATCAGGAATTGCGTTAGGCCAATGATGCATTGGTTGAATCTAACAATTTAAACAAGCAATTAAATGATACAATTGCTTGGATGCAGGAACAAATAAAGATTCTTGGAAACGAAGTTAAACCTCTTAAAGCAAAGGAAAACGATGATTCTCCAAAAATACTGTAACACAGAACGCAGGTGTGTCAAATGTCCAGGTAAACACCATACTAGACATTGTGTCAAACCCACAGATGTACAGCATAGATGCGTACATTGTGGAGAAATTGTTGCAAAATATCAAAAATAGAAACATGAATGCTAAAAATACAAATGTAATAAAGAAGCAAACTGTTAGAATAAACACACCTAAATCACTTAAAAGAGAGTTAAAGCGTAAAGTGTTGATAGCCTCTCAAGCAGAGGTGGGCAAAAAAATTTACGCTCACGTAATGAAGAGTAACGAAAACAGACAAAAAACTCCTCAAAAAGACGACATAAATCAAACGCTTAAGCTGGTATTAAGCAAACTTAATACTTTTGAAAAATTAACTTAATGGTTCCGCTAAGCAGTGAGGAGCAATTAAAAAAAGAAGTTAACAAGTTCATATGTGACATACAGCAGTCAGCTTAGGAAAACCCCCCTGAAGTTTAAAAGAAAATTACGGGAAACAACTACCCTAGAGAAATTAGAGAGTTCTTGGCAGAAAAAAGAAGGACAAGGAGAAATATGGCAACAAACTAGAGCCCCTCAAGATAAAACTAAGCTAAACAATTTGACTCAGCTACTTAAAAGGGAAATCAAAAATTTGAAAGACGAATCTATCAATGTACTTATCGTAGGCAATGTAGATATCGTAGATAACGTAGACAATTCGTAGAAAACGATGATTATGTAGACGATTAATAAAGTGATTTAGTGAACTAGTTTTTAATTACGGTCGCCAGATTTGTTTTAGGTTTAATGCGATTCGGTTACTTCACTCGTTGAACCATCCCGAGATTAGCAAGATGCGTTGATGGCCGCTGTCTTCGATCATACTAAGATCCGTCAAGTGATCTAAATGGGAAGTTCCCATAAGGTTTGCCTTTTAATCTGTTATACAATTTTTTGATTTTACAACTATAGAAGAGATAAAATTAAAACTGAGACGGTCAAATTATAATTTGCCATACGGTTTAACTATGGAATCACTATTTTATAAAATAGCCCCGGTCCTACTTTGGCTAGACCAGATAATTTTAAAGGTAATTAACGCCGGTTCTAACTGAAAACTAGATTCATTGCAAAATCTTACCAAGCAACATTAAGCAATACTTTAAAGAAATTTTAAATTTGGAATGAGTTAGAAATAAACTACATAATTTAGAACTCGTATTGAAATTGTAATGAATTGGAAAGATCATCTCTGTAAATAATAATCTTATGAACTAATTTTAATGATCTTAACTTAAATAAAATCGAAAGAATCTAAAACAACTAATTTTGCAAGATAATTCGGCAGATCAAGAATAAAGCTTGATGTTAGCGATATTGCTGAATTTTTAAATTAGCTTTAAAAAATAAAAAAATATTGGGAAATCAATGAGCATCCCCTCAACGGCGTTAGGTATCGTGTCAAGGGCTAGATCCACATGAGGCTATACATTTGCTCTAGAATGGTTGGCCAGAACACCGAGCACATGATAAGATATATGACCGAGGACAATAACGAGGAAAAGTAGAAAACGAAAAACATTGGATGAAATCGAAGGTGGGGGAAAAAATGCCCGCTTTTCAAAATTTAATTATAACTAATTATAAATTACAACTTTGAGTG
Source organism: Tipula unca (assembly GCA_951394425.1). Lineage (NCBI taxonomy): Eukaryota > Metazoa > Arthropoda > Insecta > Diptera > Tipulidae > Tipula > Tipula unca. The sequence goes on from OX596382.1 coordinate 196,517,443, forward strand.
GATTTTTTTAAGTCAAATTCCAAGTAGACTTGTACTATCGAGTTGAGGTAAATTTTACACGCGTTTTGCAGACATTTAACAACATTTTCAACAAAAGGTAGTGATTAGAAAATCAATCTTTGTTATATTTGATTGTGATTATAAGTAGAATTTGAATCATATATTTTGACTGGAAATTTTTAAGTTAAAGTTAGGGTAATTTGCACCATGGGCCTTTCTGGCATTGAGTGCGGAATCTTCGTGGGTTCCAGCCAATTTTAATAATAGGGTAATTTGTACTATAAAGTTGATATTTATAGATTATTTGAGTGCAATTTAAACCATAAATATTTACTCATATTTGAGTTTGTCTATGCAATCGAAGTATATATTTGTTGAGTAGATTTGCTTAAGTGAAATTAAAGAATAGAATTCTAGTATGAATTCAAATCTTTAAAGGTTTTTTAGATGAATTGTATGAGTGAAACTAAAATATTATTTCACTTTGACTTGGAACAAAATTTGAGTGCATTTTAAATTGAGTTAAAAATCAAACATTGAAATGAAAAAAATATTTTGTGTTATTTGAGTTTGCTTATAGATTTTGAATTATAATTTAAGGTATAAGAATTTAGGTCAAGTTTAAATTTATATTTAGAGTGTAATTTAAGTAAATTTGAAACAAAATCTTTAGTTAAATTAAACGAATGAATATAAGTTAATATTTCAGCTGAATATGAACAAAATTTCAGTGCAACTTTAAATTATGTTTCATCGTACTTATATTTGAATAGATTTTGAACTATGTTGAGTGAATTTTTGTTATGTAAAATTTCAGCGAAAATTCTAGTATTACAAATACAACTGTAAACTTGTTCATTCGAATTCAAAACGCTTAAATATTGCAGATTGTTGACGTTGTCTTAATTTTCAACGTTGACACAAAACATTGCCAAGTGATCTACGTAATATTTTACGTGTCGACAACCGCGTAGATTACATTGCGTAATCTACCTCGCCCATCACTGGATATATGGTTTAATATTTAAATTGGAGAAAACTCTGCCATTTGAGTATTGCGAACTGCTATAGTAATATCTGAAAAGAAGATACTTTGCGGAGTCCCACAGGGAAGTGTCTTATGGCCATTCCGTTTCGTACTGCAGATGGCACTGCAACTCTAGCTGTTGGTGACACAATCGGTGAAGTAGTAATATACAAGATTGGATAGCTAAGTGGAGAATTAAAGTGAATGAATCGAAGTCTACTCACAATCTCGCATTAACTTCACTAATATATCAATATGGACCTGTGACTCTCAATAATATTCCTGTACCACATGCAAATCAAGCAAAATACCTTGTATGAACCTTGATGCAAAGTTAAACTGGAAAATACACGTGAAAAAGAAAGCAGAACATTAATTACTTCAAATAAAATATAGAAAAATGTTCTATTGGTTAATTGGTAGAAAATCTTAGTTATCCAGTCATAATATACTTATGTTTTATAAACAAGTGCTCAAGCTGGTCTGGACATATGGTATTCAACTATGGGGATGCATCAAAACCGGTAATCAACAGATAGTTCAATGATAACAAAATAAAGTTTTCAAAGGGATTGTAAACGCCCCTTGGTACACTCGTAATAGTGACCTTCATAGAGTCGTAAGTGAAATAAAGAATGCACATAAAGAATGAAATAAAGAATGCAACTAGAGCATGCACACAATGGGGGCTTTGGTGTGAATGTGAAAAGTGTTTAGTTACTAAACTACGAGCAGACGAAATGTAAATATTTTTGCCTTGAATTGCTGTTTTTCGGCTTTAAAAATAAATAAATTCCTAACGAAGGTGTGGTCTGGTAAATATCAAACTTATGGTTATCGAAAGGAAATAATGACCAATAACTGGAGCAGTTAAAGTTTCTAGAAAATTAACGATACCCCTTCTAATTTCTGGGATACACGACCTTCTCCAGCATTGTTTACTTTTGTCTTTCATAGTTACACATAACATTTGGCGACGCTGAAAAATTTCGTAACTAACTTTGATAATTTGCTACAGTACTTCCAAGGTGAATTCTATAGATAAGCACGGACGAATAGAAACTTAGAATATATACAAATATATAAATAGTTGTAATTTCATTTAATCCAAAATCACATAAATGCAAGCTTCACAAAATCAAAATACATACAGATACTATTTTTTTTATTATAATGAAAGTCACGTACCAAACAAGTTACAGACATACAGTTGTGCAAACTATAAAATATTCCCAGATTATTTAATATTTATGTATATCAAATTTATAGTAAAATGAAAAATTGTGTTTAATGTGTCTGGCTACTTGTATTTATTATTTACAACATGTTATAAATAGACAAACATTTGTAGAGCATCTAAATAAATAAATGAACAGGACATGACTTACAAAAAAGCAACACATAAAATTTTTGTTAAGATTATTAATTTTTAACTTGTGGAAGATCATAACATGAAATATACCATCTTATTTAAACCGCGACCGCGACTGCACAATTTTACATTATGTCGTTTAAGTTATATAATTTATAGCACTGTTGGTGCGAAAATCAAAAGTTATGTGGTTTCTTTACCTAAATCCACACGAAAAGTTTATTTGGTAAAGTTTTTATTTACTTTGTAATTTATTTATAAAAAATAAAATAAAAACAAACACAAAAACTAAAAGCGTAAACATGTTATGTGTTAATATCGAATATAAATGTAATTATGGTTTTTACGATAGTAATAATATAAAACATTCAACATAAAAAATAAATTATAAACAAAAAATAAAAACTCACCTGTGTCATATAAATATATATTATATATGCTATGTCTGTCTGTGTGTTTTGTTATATCTATATATACATATATCGTATATGTTTATTACATATACTGTAATTATATTTTTTTATTCCAAATACTTTAATTTAATTTCAATTAAACAAAACAAAACAAAAAAAAAAATAAAGTTAAAATAATTTTAGTTTAGTTTAGCAGCCCCGCGCCAAAGCATAATTTAAACTTTACATTATGTTTTCGAAACATACTCGTACGTATGAATAAAATAAATCAAAATTTTATTTTGTAATTCACACGCTTTTTGATCGCAGTGGTATACATTCTCCACGACATCCCCCCTCTGACCCCTGTAAATTTTTTAATAATAAAATAATATAATTTTGTTCGATAAACATGTTCATATGTATGTATGTTGAATTATGATTTTGGTAAATTTTTTTTTGGTTTAAAAAAACAATGAGGTGCGATTTATTACTTTTATATATTGTATGTACGGTGGATTCACCATAATATGTGTCGGGGGGTACACGCAAATAATTTATTTTTATTTTATTTTGAGCTTTTGGTACACAAATTTAAAAACAGACGTGCGTGATTGTATCAAACATGTGAATCGTAGCTATAGTCGAAAAGTTATTTAAAAAATAAAACGAATATTTTTGAAAGAGTTGCAAACTGTAAAATTGGCCACACTATCAAAAAAAGAAAATTTATGTAAATTGCAGATAATTTTTTAACACTTCTAAATAGCATGCGAAAATTTTTGAAGTAAATTTTATGCTTTGAAAGCTCTGCGTATATTTTGTTATAACCGATGTTTCCTGTTGTACATTGACATTGATTTACTTATAAGTACAGTTATTGTAATATTTTATCCTGTCCGTATCACAATCTAACTATAAGGGCTAGAATTATTCAGCTTATAATTTTTGGAATGGCGAGTAGTTTTTTTTAAACCTTAAGTAATTCTAAGCACTATATATATTTTTATAAATATAAAATTTCATTAATATATTGCTTTTCACCAACCCATCTAACACCGTTGTGGGTTAAAATAAAAAAGAAATAATAACAACAAGTTTTTTCTCAAAATCACAACCACAACGGTGATACAAAATACGCTGTTTCAATTTCACCTGGGATATCTACATTATTCGTTTCAAATTTCAACGAGCCCTCCCAATAACCGGGAATACAACAAGACGATAACCATTCCGCATATTAATTGTATTGTTCGCAACCATGTCGGATAACAAGAATGGCGACATACAGCAGGCATGCAAGATAGACACGACTCCACTGCCACAAATCGGACAAAATGCGGACACGAGTCCACTTCCACATGGTTCCGGCTGGCAGAGTTGCAATTTGGGCTGGAAGGAATTACAGCAGACAAACCGCATTTTACGCACACCCTGTCAGCCCTCTCGCAGTGAAGTCAAATCCGACTTTTTGCTTAACCGACCAACAACCGACCAATACAATATACTGAATACAATTACTGACAGGCCAGCAATTGCAGGCCTTGCGCCTGATCCGTACACTCGCAAGCAATAATTTACTGATAAGCTCACTATGGATCAGAAAACGCCATGATTGATTTGAATTGCACTAGTTAGGTAAGGTTGGCGGTCCTAGAGGACTAGCATAGACACATATAGTTGGTCCGTAGCTATATTGCACTAGTTGCACAACCCGAATCCTCCGCGACCGAAACACTGGCGCGTATGGCAGACAGAATATACGATGTAATCAACATTGGCCAGCAACAGAATGTCAGTGCAATCAATGTACCATACCGGCGACAACAACAGAATGAACGCAGTGGAGATAGAACTCCCCGTGCAGCACCATTAACTCTTGAAGCACAAGAAATACCAACGATATGCTTGTACCACGAGAAGTATGGTCAAGCTGCACGAAAATACTCGCCACCGTGCAATTTCAAATCGTCGAAAAAATTGACATCAGCGGTCGCCGCAAGCAACATGGACATTAATGAACAATAAGAAAACTATTAAAGCAACGGGTAGAGATACAAACATCTCAAGCTACACCCTATACGTCCCGTTTGTTCGTGTACGAGCGAACAAACAAACTCACCTATTTAGTCGACACTGGCGCTGACCTTTCGGTTATTCCAACAATGAATTATACATTATCTATTCGTAATTCAGATCTAGTCTTATCGGCAGCCAATGGTTCTGTGAATCGTTCGATTATTGGTGCCGATTTCTTCACCAACTCCGATCCATTTTAACATCAACAACGGCTAGGACACTCTGTTCAAAAAGTACCCACTACTTACAGCAGAACCAAACTTCAAACTGCCGGTCCGACACAACGTGATTCACCACATTGCCACGGAAGGTCATCTTCCCGTATCGAGACCACGCACAAGCAGATCACGACACCATTTGGCCCCTTCGAGTACACCTGAATGCCATTAGGGTTACGCAATGCGCGCAATGTTTCAGCACTTCATGAGCGTAGTCGTTCGAGATCTCCCCTGCGTTTCCGTCTACATTGACAACCTTCTTGTGGCATCGCAAACTGAGGAGCAACACAAATTCCATCTGAAAACGCTATTCCAACAACTGGCCGAGTTTGATGTTCACATCAAGAGCTCAAAATGCGTCTTCGGCACATCCACTCTTGATTTCCTCAGCCACAAGATCCACAAGTTTAAAGAATTCCCACCTCCAACATCAATCAAGAGTATTCAGAGTATCTGTCTGTGGAGCTGATCCTAGAGAAAATTTCTATAATCAGCTCCACAGAATTTTATATTTAACCAAAGGTGATATTACTAATACTTACACAGAACAACAATTTCGTAGAAATTTCGCACAAACTTCACGTGCGCCATCGAGAATTTTTTACTAAATGTTTTATTAAAAAAATTAGTATAAACTTTTCGGCCATTAAAAAGTTAAACCCTAAACGTTTTGATTATAATCGTGGATAAATAGTTTTCTTCATTTTAAAGTCCATCAGAAACATTTTAGGAGAAAATCTCATCAAAAATCCTAAAGAATATAAAGTTACTCACACCCAAACCCCCAAACATTAAATGATCTGGGCCGGAATCCTCGGAGTAAAGAGAAGTGGGTCGCTTTTGATAAACGGTAACCTTAATAGTGAAAATTAGTTGCGAATGCTTCAAAAATATCATAATATATAGAACATAGTTCTTGCTATTCTAAATGCGGCGGCAGGACACAATAACCAAATGATTGATATATTTGTTTTCCAGTAAGATGGTGCTCCTGTATGCACTATTCGCGAGCTGTATTCCGATGGATTTATTTTTGTGGAGATATTTGAAAAACCTAGTGTACAATACGATTTCCGAAGATCATTACAATTACGAAATCGAATGTTGGCAAACTTGGGGCCTATTAAAAATCCGATCTACATATCATTATGAAACTAAAAATAAAATCGAATCGGAGTTTTCCGAGCGCACATGATAAAATCCAACTGGCATTTAGATAAAAAAATTTCACTAGTAAATTAACAATTGCATATAGGGTAAATTCGTTTCATAATAAATAAACTTAAAATCATTCGAAGGAAGACGATTTGTAGAGATCGATTGTGCACCATCAATTTTCCACAACTCGACAACATCATTAAATGTTAGATTCACCGAAAGCTCGCACATCACCAAAAATACAAAGTTTTACTGAAGGAAAATTATTATTACCAATGAGGCCTGCTCACAATTGCACAATAATTGTCAAAATGACTGTATCTGAAAATTATCAATGAAGGGGTCAAAGTGAACCAAGAAATGTATCGCCGTGAAATTCTAAAAGAAATAGTTAACCAATGATTGGACATTCCAACTAGATTCTATGCTGGATCACAAAGCGACATATTAACTCAAGAATGAATTCGAGAGAAATTTCAGGGTTTTATTCTGTAATGGCAGGATTTAACATATACCATAGTAAATTTAGAGTCGTTACGTGCGGTAACATTGTTAAGGTCAAAGATGAAATGTGGTTAGAAATGATTTGGTCTAAATACTTAAGAAATATTTAAATTTTATCAGTCTCCATACTTTATTAGTGCCTTGTATTTAGATCAAGTTAAAATCGATATGCTATAGACTCTTGTTCATTTTAAAAATAAATTAACACGCAACGGTTTTGAATCACAATTTTTTATTTTTGAAGTTGTGTCAGTCTGTCAATTCTATATGTTCTCCCAACAACTCAGATGGTTTAACTGATCGGTCTGAAAATTTGTCCCTTCTTAAGAAACGAACTAAAATCACAAATGTTTGTTTAAATAATTGATTTGTAGTCTTTAAACTGGTGGTCTGGAAATTTTACAATATAAATGGCAAAGTGGTTTTTATGGTTCGGTTTTTCCAATAATTCGCTTGGACAATTAATTAAAAATTAAAGAATATTGCCATTTAATTTGGAGTTCAACAATCATCATCCTTGCTTTTTAGATAAATCCACCCTACAAAGTACAAAACCACAAATCTTATAAATCGCACCAAACAATTTTAAATATATTAGAAAGTCAACTAAAATAAAATTAACAAAAATCCTGAGTTTGCTATTTTAGAATTACATATAAAAGGTAGTAAATATAGATAGCTTTTAGATTGAATTCAAATTAAGTTATGTAAACGATTTAACATAAAAAATTGTTTAATTTTTTTTTAAACCAAAATTAAAAATGTACACGTACAATAAAAATTATAATAAAATTGAATACAAAACACCCACGAACCGATGAAATGATGTTGATGAGACACAAATTTACGAGAACACAGAAGTTTTTATTTATTTTACATTTTGTTTGCAAATTTTTTGCGTATATATAAATAAATAACAATTTTATTTTATGTACAGAAATAACAAGCTTTTAATCAATTTTATGTTCGATACAATAAAAACATGAATTTGTAGATTTATTTTTAAAAATATACAATGAATGAATATAGTTCGTGGAATTTCCCTGTCTTTCGTGGTTATACAAAAAAATGTTTACATGTCACAAGACTTAATTTTGTATGTGTTACATATTTTTAAACGAGACGTGGCTTAATTTACCTCTATACGAGTACGATGGCGAGTTTTAAGATTTCTCTGAAGTTAGCACGAAAAACACTCGGGGATCTATAGTGGTTTGTATCTTGGATAGTATACACTTTCAAAATGTGCAATGTAAAGATAATGTTCTAGGGGTTTTAGACGGCAACATTGGAGACAGGGCGCTGGACTGGAGACAGGCAATGTTCAAAGAAATATCACTACGTTTATTAAACAATAAACTATTGAGGATATTGTATCGAAGCTAGCCACGGTGGATGGCTTTTCAATAATAATGCTATATCGAAAAGTGAATCTATTAGAAAATAATTGTCTGACAAAGGCTATTACCAATAAATCCATCCCATGTCATGAATATGATAAAAAAACGATGGATAGCCGAAAGATAAATGGTTGAAAATAAATTGTCAGATTTCAATTTATTTATATTAAGTGTCACTGACGGGGCATCCGTAATGAAAATATTTGGGCGGCTAAGCAGTATTGGGCACTAACTTTGTAATGGGCTTGATTTAGCGGTTTGTGATGTCAACTCAGAGACAACATGTATTGAAAGTAACGATTTGCAAGATTCTGATGCAAATGATAGTAAAGATGATGAGTATGATAATATAAGTGCATTGGATCAATTCGGCCAAAATGACGGCTTATACAGCTTAAAAGGTGTTAACTTCATTGATTATTTACAAATTCGCGTCAATATTTCCCAAATGATTCAAAAGATTCGAAAAGTAGTTCGTGTTTCATGTGAAAACAAGATGAAACAGTCTTGTGGCGATGCTAGGGAGATTCCTTGAATTAAAAACACGTATATCAAAAGGCAATGATCGATATTTCCGATGAGAAATAAGCAGTAATGAAGGCAATAATTAAGTCGTTGCAACCAATCAAAAATGGGATTAGAAAGGCTTGGAAGAAGGTTTGCTACTTTACTTGAATTCATATTTATCTTCAACTACTTAGCCAAGGAGAAAATTTGGTTTTCTACTAAAATGCTTAAATATGTACAGCAACGAATTGAACTAATAGTTGATAGTTGACTTACTTAAATTTTGAAATAGCCCGTCAAATTATAATAGCCAGTTGCCTCTACATCATTTAGCGAGCGAGGTTTGTTTCACCCTTCAAGAAAAATTACATGCTGCTATTTGTAATGTCAAACGAGTGGAAAGGGAAACATCAATCCTAGGTAACCATTACCATTTAAAAAACCTCCCAAAGGAAATGAATATTTTCGAGGCCACTGGAAAGCGTAATTAAATAATATATATTCAGCATTAATAGCTAGGGATGGGCATTTACTCGTCATCTATTATTTTCTACGTCGACGCGTCAATAACCCGTCGACAACGTAGACAATGTCGATAATGTAGACAACTCCTCCAGTAATTCTGTGAACTAGGTTTAAACTACGGGGATCAGATTTCTCTAGGGTCAATGCGAGTGGTGGGTGACAGGTTTAGAATCTCCTTTTCCCGAACAAATAGCACAGTGGTGTTTTGATCGGGAGGTACCGAGTTCGAATCCCTATAGAGGCAGGATGCAAAATTGATTATTCATCCAAGATTTCGATCAGGATGATTAAGAAAACATCTATGACCTTCTGTTGGAGTGCAGACAGTACAAGCTGACATGGAGCTGTACAATGTGTAGATGGTCAATTAAAAACTCGGACCTGTAGCCGTTAAACTCGCTTCATTTCAAGTCATATATAATAGACTTATCTCTATGGAAGGGAAAAGAGTAAATGAGGACATTCATCTAAAAAAAGAGGATTTTGTTTTTAAATGATAAAGGCAGTATTTTTGTAAATAAATAACGAAAAATCATTTCACATAAGAAAAAATCAAACTTAAAAATAAATAATTGACAAACTTACATTGATTCCCAGATTTTATTTTCTCCATCATTTATTGAGCCGCATCAATACCAATTTCACAATTTCATCTTTGTAAGGCTACCGGATATTCACGCGAGTAAAAATGGACGTTTCTGGTATTTTTTTAATCCAGAAAAGGATAGGCGAACACAGCTTACAAAAATATAAATAAAAAAATTATAAAGAATTCTTAAGGATATTCTTATGAATTCAGGCCTAAACTAGGTACTGAAGATCTTGGAAGGCCGTATAAAATGACTTAATTTCAACGAAATCCAGAAAAACTGAATTTTCTGTGTTTCAATAATCTTATTATGAAAAAATAGAATTTCGAGGTCCCCAAAATACGAAGGAGTTACATAAAAGTTTGACTGAATTCAGAAAATTTCAATTTTCATGGTTCTAAACTCCTACTCCTCTCTGGGTTTTCCATTTTCCATTTTCATCTTGTTTCCCATATGAACCCTGCTTGAAAAAGTCAAAATGCTCAGGAGTTCGAAGCCCTGCAGTTCTGAGGCGATTTACTAGGTTTCCATCTCGGTTATCGCCTCAAAAAATAAATGTCTTGTGTTTGTTTACGACTCAGTTTCTGTACTTGTTTTAATATGTATCCTCATTTTTTGGTTACAAAATTCAAGAGGCCATTCATTATTATAGAATTTTTATTTTGTTATATGATTTTTGGGAAGAGTAGTTTAATTTTCAAATGGTTGAAAGAAGAACAGAAAAGAATATCATTTATGCAAAGAACAAATTGTTCTAAAGAAGGACAGTTCTTTTCAAAATGAGACATCTGGCAGCCTTAATTTTGGCCAAGCTAACTGATAAGTGAGTTATTTTCCGATTGAAATAACAGTTTCATACCCATTTATCACTCGATAATAATCTCAGATCTTCTGAATCGTATGCAATTTGCCTACTATTTACGACGGCTAATAGTAAGGCTGTGGTTCAATTCACAACTTATTTTAAGTAGACTGACTTTTTTAAAAGTCTACAATAAGTTTGCTCGCGAAAAGCTTTTTTTTCCGATTTTTTGACTTATTTGAGAGAGTTTCCACAAATATACCTTTCATAAATGTTTTGTCTTTGAAAATTATTGTATTGTGATTTGAACAAAGTTGAACTGGTTTATTCGATTTCTAAACACTATAATAACGTAAGTCATTGACGTCGTCTGAATTGTCGACGTTGACAAAAAACATTGCCAAGTAATCTACGTAATATTTTACGTGTCGACAACCACGTAGATTATATGGCATAATCTACCTCGCATATCCCTGGCCATCATCGATTGAATCGCAAAGAGAGTTTTCTGCGGCGGGACTGTTCATTACAAAAATTCGTTCAAAATTAAGTGATAAATCAATTGATTACTCGTGCTTTTTGTAACATTTCTTAAATTCAAATAATAATTTAGAGTAAATGTCCTAGATTTTTTATGCTTAGGTTATGAAATTCGAATTGTGTTTTTATTTGTTTTATTTGAATTATATTTTATTATTGTACTTTATTATTTTGCACTGGAGTTTTAAAATAATAATATTTTTCTTCGGGATCCCGAGAAATCCCGGGATGACATAGTTTTTTACGGAGAATCTCGGGATTTTAAATTTACGGGAAATGAGAAACCCTAATTACAATATTTTGATTTTAATTTAAATTTATAATGTTAAAAATTAAATATTTTAAATACTTTCATGCTCTCTTAATACATAAATATTTGTTTTAGTAGAATAAACAAAATATCCATGACACAAACCACAAGCGCTACCAGTGTGATTTCCGTAGTAATTTTTGAAGCTAACTTTCCACCGGTGTTAATAAAAATATACGGTCTTTTGCTGAATGTTTTGGCGAAACATTTTATAGTCGATTTCAATATATGTTTACTTTTATAGTCAACATTTAGGATGGTTAAAATATATGAAAAGATATAATGGATGAAGATAAAAATTAGGGCCTTGTTTTTATTTCGTAATAGAAAAATGTCGTATTCCTTGCGAATGAAATAATTAATTAAATAGCAAATAAAATGTAATAATTTTGTTTGGTTATTATGAAATGAAACAGCGCCCTAATTTTTTTTTTTATTATTACAAAATATTTTTATTAATATCAGGTAGTTTAAGGTTGATGAAAGTAAAAATGGAAACGACTTATACATTTATAGATTAGCAGCGTGTATAATTTGTAGATCTAACCAATATATCATTTATCAATCAACTAAAGATTTGTACGTATATGTATAAAATTACTGTCGAAATACGTTTGATTGTATCTTAAAGACCTGCAAATAAAATCTTCCCGCATATTACATTTGTTTATATGTATTCAAACCGCAGTAATCAAATGCCGATATAAATACAAAACATTTTAATTTAATCATGTTCTATATTATATGTTTAGGAAAATTTCCGAATTGGCTAATCCACATACATATACATATATACATATATTTAATATAAACGAGAAACATTTTGAAAAATTTATTTTGGTTTCGTTTGGTTGGCTTAAATGCTAAATTCTTGATAGACGATAAATATATTAGTTTTATTTTGATAGCTTTCTATTTTCCATGGTTGGTTGAAAATCTAGATTCTACCAGCTAGATAAAAATTGATAGTACGTGAATAATTTTCTTTGCCAATTGTACATTTTTATTTTGTATTCTAGATTTTATTTGCAAAATAAAGTAGTTTGGAATAATTACAATAAAACGATATCATTTTAAGTGTATTTTGTATAAGGGGGTGTTGTAAAATTTAAGTTTCTCAAATCACTATTATATACATTATACAGTTGCAACATTTTTTAAAATAGTTTTTAGTCTAAATGTATAGTATGTGACCTGAATTTTAAATTTTCGAATCGAGATATTATAGTTTTTAAACGATATAATAAAATTTCTTATAAATTATGTAAATAATTAAAATGCTATTACGTGTGCATGTGTATCGATATAGTGTAATAAACATACATCCTTTATGTAATATGTAATAGAAAGTTACCTATACTATGTAACTCAATTAATATATGATCGATTTATACAATATATATTTACTAACAAAAAGAAAATAATGTGCATGTTCTAGAACATAAAATTACATAACAATTAATTGAAATTTATATACTTATATGCATATATAAATTCGCATTAAACTTAAATAATTACGAGTACCAACAACAAATATATTTTTAATTATTGTTATAGAAAATGAAAATAAATTTCAATACACAGGATACAATGTAAGTTGTAGATGCATATTTATTTAGTCTATATACGTATGTACGATATATATAATGTACAGTGATTATATTCCGTGACAATGGCATATTTGTAATAATTTTAAATGAAAATAACAAAACAATAAATTTGAGAGGTAAGCAGTTGAGTTTATACATACGACATTTGATTAATTTCGATTTGATAAGACATTGTTTAAACATGCCATATTTTTATAAAGTAACACGGCTATTAGCTTATCTGCATATATTATGATCTATCATTCAATTATTTCAATATGTTGACAACTAGAATGATTTAATCGAAATATAAGATGTAGCGAATTTGTAATTCTCTGAGAATACTATTTACCTTTTATCACTGTCGAAATTTAAAATGTTTTCTAGGATTGTCACAAATTCAATTACTCTAGTAATTAGGAAACTCTCAAAAATTTGTGCGGAATGCTGGCTAAAATTGGAGCACCCTCAACATTTTATAGGACAAATGTTCTGCACAATATAACTAAATTGAAGTCCATGGACTACTCATCTATATCTGAATAAGTGTATGATTGTTTCCGAATTCAAAATATTCATCACGCAATACTATTTTCATTCCATCCTGCGAACCATTAATTAAAGTCCGTATTAAAATTTATTGTGCCATGTAACTGTCTGGCGGACGTGCAAGAATTAAACAAATATGCTAAACAAAAAGTTGTCTACTTGACAGTTGTACAACTGGACGCATTCCGTTACTTTTTGTGCCTGCAATTGTACCGATCACTGATAATATATCTTTTTACAAGTCTGAGTACCAGCACACTATGAAAACATGGTTAGCTTGGTACGCCAGCTTTCTCACCTTTTTAAAAGATTCAAAATTTTCGTTCGGACTGTTATTACATTTCAAAGTCGAAATTAGGTAATACAGTAAAAACACAAACACAAGTATTTTCTCTAAACAACGTACAAAATTCGACGACACTAAGTTAGAAGGTCTAGCGAAGGCGAACCATTTTATGCATACGTACCAAGAAATTAAAATATGTTTTTATAATTCTGCAGCATTGCATTTTATGGCAAAACCATTTTTTGATTCCAAAATTTCCGTACAAGCAACCATGGTTTTATTTTTCATTTTAATTTTCATTCTTCCGCAAAAGTGGAGAAGAAAGGCAGATTACCAATTTCTTTGAAAACTAAATTATCAATTTTAAATGAACTCCAAGTTGGCAAGATACCAACAGAGTCAACTTTAATGAGGATAAAAAATAATAAAGGAAACTTGGAAGATTTCGCCTCAAAAACGTATGTTAATCAAAAAAAAAATCAAGCGAATGAAGCCATTAAAAAATCCTGATCTTGATGATAAACTATGCGCATGGTCACTCAATGGACACGAAGAATTTTCAGCCAGTGATAGCTGGCTCGATTTATTCAAAAAACGCCACGGCATAATAATTTTGACGGTTTCCGGTGAAAAACTACCTTGCAATGCTGAGAGTGCTGCCACATTTACAAGCGATTTCAAACGAGTATTGCCGAAAATGGGATTTAACCGGAACAGATCTACAATTGTGACGAAACCGGTCTGGTTCACAAAGGTTTGCAGAAGAAAACAAATGATACCGTTTTCGAAAAAATACTGTTGGACGAAAAACCATAAAGCAAAGGATCACCATTATGCCTTGTGTAAATGCAACAGGGACGCATAAACTCGATTTGATGATGATTATAGCAAATCAAAAAATCCTCGGTGTTTTTAAAATGTAAATTTACCACTGTATTACAAATCATCCAAAAATGCTTGTCAAACCTCTGCGTTTTTTAAAGAATGGTACAACGATTTGTTCAAGCTAAAGGCTTACCAGTAAAAGTCATTTTATTGGTCGATAATGCCACCTGTCATGGGACAGCAAACACTTTCCGATAATAAAAACTTCAAGGTTATATTTGTTTCCCACCCAACAATACATCCTTGTTGCAACCACTTGGCCAAAATGTCATAAAATCCCTTAAGCAGCCGTATCGAAAGAACCTTCTGTCAACACTCGTGGCGTTATGTGTGAACGGCAATAACGACATGGTCTCATGATCCGCTTGATTTGATTTAAACATATGTTTTCATCGTCGACGCAATAGAATTTAATATACCGGGTGATCATTTTGTGGGAGAGAACGATATCCCCCTGGCTAAACTGTACAATTTGGTAATCGAAAATGATTTAATTGAGAAAGAAATAATGGAATGGGCGACTGGTAGTAACGAGAGAAGCGTACTTTTTGAAATAGAAGATGAAATAGCAAAAGGAAGAAGAGAACAGAATCAGCATCGATAATGTAATAGATTCTTTCAACGTCGCGGTTGAATGGGCAAAGGAAAATAACCTTACATGCAATGAGATCTTGTTTTTGCGACGAATCAGAGAAAAACTTTTTGGATAAAATTGGATCAGATTAGTTGTTTGTATACTCGTAGAATGCTCAGTGTATTTATATGACTAATTCAGTAACTCTGCAAATTGTGCTTTAAACAATTTACTAAATGTTAATTGTGCATAAATTTCCGGCACAAAACACATCCGGCAGGAAATACTCCATTGAATAACCGCGGAAGAAATATTTTCGTATAATTACAACAGTTAAGGAAGCGTGTACCATAAACTCTACTCGCACTAGTAGCTTTTTGACTACAATCGCCATATATTATCAACATGCATATCAACGCTTCTGCGTTCAAATATAATACTTAAGAGCTGTACTATAAAAAGTATTAACGACTGAAAATTTTAAATAAGAAACAAATAACAAAAGATTAGCACTTCTTGAATACTATTGACTGGCTTTCGCAAAAAGTTCTAAAGAAAGACCAAGGTCACTAGAGCTCATTCAAGGTGTCCAAACTATTTTCACTCCCGCTGCTATAATTTACATCAAAATCATTTTTCCCTAAATTTGGCATATAGTTTCCGAGAAAAACGAACTGATCTCGTACTAACGAACTGGCTTACAATGTAAAACCTGATGGAGCTATAATTTATTTATGATTAAATAAAAATGGCTGATATCTGGATTTCTTGCGTTGGCACAGTTGGCACGCTTGCCATAGGTTCGCCATCGCTGGTTACTATAGACATATAGAATATAGAAGAATAGTCCTTTAAATGCATTGAAGGCGCAATTCTATAAACTTGTCGCCCCCGTATCACGCATTTATCCTAATTTTATTTGAACCGTAGCATTAAATTAATTTATAAAATCACTCGATAAGAATTGTCTACATTATCGACGTTGATAATAAGCATTATTAAGGTTGATTATAAGGTTGATTATACCTATCCGTATACCTACCATTATTAATTTTAAAATGTGTATGCATAGCCTTAAAAATGTCTTACAAATAATCCATAAACCCGCAAATGAAGTCATAAATCCGAAATTATCTTAGTTATTTAAAAGCTTTTTTAGAACAAATGTTAAGCCACATAATTACAGTTTAATTTAATTCGAAATAAATAAATAGTATTATACAGAAATCCAATAATTTTATAAATGAGTATATATAAATAATTTGTTGCTCCATCACTTAAAAATTCAATTAACTATGAAAACCTTAAATAATCTTTATATGTACACAAAACTATTTTATTTTTAAATGACAAAAATGCAATTTATTGTAATTTAAATGTGTTGTTAAATGTTAATGTAAGACATACACAAAACTTGAAAATTTGCTGAACACGTAAGCGTATATACATATAGAAAACATTAATACATTAAAAGATGTTGTATAACACTAAATGAAATGTTTGAAAATGGTAAAATATAAAAATTAATTAATTAATAGCGTTAATAGTACCTTTGTCGTGCAAAAACAACATTCAAATTCGGTTGGGACATCTGAATCAATTTTTTCCTTTTTGGATGATGCTTGTGTTTCTAAGGCAACTTGTCGTCGAAGTTCCGCTACTTCCTATAAAATTATTTTCAACAATGATAATATTTTGTTTGTTTGTTTTGTGGCAAAAATAAGTTAATTTAAATTAAATTAATTAAATTTTTTTTTTTTTTTTCATGAAAAACATTTTTTTTCGAACGAATTTGTTAATTACAAAATAAGAAAAAATAATTATATTTATTGAAATAATCTACAAAAAATATTTATAGGGGTATATAGTATTTATGGTAATTATAGGTATTTCCACTACCATGCGGAAAACTATATTTTGTTATATGTATACAATCTTTTCAATAAGAGCGTGGACAAGCAGTACTTTTCTATTGATTTTATGCTAAACATCCCCGCCGAAAGTACCATTTGGGGGTTGTTTTGCTTAGGATGTATAGATGTTAAAAATAATATGGCACATAAAATACTTCGAATATTTGCTTTCTTACATGTTTTACGTTAGTGTAACGCGGGCACGCTCTTCTTGAATAAATTGGATATATATATTACACTAAAGCGCGGAAGCATAATGCATATATGTATATTTAGTTGTTTATTATGATCCTGTGCGCATATCCGGTCATCGAGTTATACAAAACATTAAATTTTCGATAAGCATAGTTTTCGGAAAAACATTTAGATCTGCACTGTAAGATACAGGGTTCAACTGATTTATATTTGAACATATAAGCAACCAATACAGAGTTCTTCTGTCTATTGTGAAAATTGAAAAGGTCGGGTTTCATTTGTTAACCCACAAATATAGGTCATATAAAAAGTCTCCACGGTTTTTGCCACTAGATGGTGTTGTTGTCTACATATATATCGGGCAACACTAACCCGATGATCTCAAATGTACATGCGTTTAAAAGGTGACATTTTCGCTTCCATTGTTTGTGAAGTTTTTTTTATAATACCATGTTTGTGTAAAAAGTTATATTGATTTGAAAATGAGTGAAATATCTGAAGAAATACGCTATTTGATGCTTTCTTACTTAAAGAAGTTAAAAACTCTGCAAAAAAAAAGTTAAAACGCTGCCGAAAAATTGTACAAATGAGAACGTTCCGACAAGTTCCTGAAATTTGTATATCAAAGATGCACATCGATTCTGGTCGGCCAGTCACAGAAAAAGTCGATGAAATTTTGCTACTGTTGAAGCAAGATTGGCACGCAAGCTGTCAGGAAATAGGGGAGGCAAACATGAACCACATGACAGTTTGGAATATTTTGAAAAGGCAGGCTACAAAAAGAAGCTCGAAGTTTGGGTGCCACATGAATTAACGCAAATAAATTTGATGAACCGAGTTGGCATCAGTGAATTACTGCCGAAACGCAACGAAATCGAACCATTTTTCAAGCGAATCATTACAGGCCATGAAAAATGGGTGAAATATGAGAATATCAAACGTAAGCGCTCATAGCCAAATGGTGGTGACCATCCACAAACGACTTCAAAGCCTGGATTGACGGCAAACAAGGTTATGTTGAGTGTTTGGTGCGATTGGAAGGGAATTGTCCATTATGAGCTGCTGCAACGTGGCAAAACTATTAATTCGGTGCTGTACTGTGCACAACTCGACCGTTTGAACGAAGCAATCCAGAAAGGGCGACCAGAATTGGAAAACCTGCAGAAAGTGAGTTGTGTTCCATCATGACCGTCTGACTACGATTTGTTAGGGCCTCTGCACAACTCTCTTGATGGTAAACAAATAAAGCAGACCGAAGCGCCGCTGAAAATCACTTGGCCAAGTTTTTCGACGATAAACCACAGAAGTTCTACATCGATGGAATTATGAAGCTACTCGAAAAATGGAGAAAGGTCATAGATAATAGTAGTCAATATGTACAATACTTGATTAACATTTATTTTCAATAAAGAAATTTTTGTTCAAAAACGTACCAAAAGACCGCGGAGATTTTTTATAGTTATTGCGGTAATGATGGTAAAAATGTCTTAATGTTCATAAAAGTACGTAAAACAAAACAGAAGTTTAATATATTTTCGAATACTATTACCTGGTTTAACACTCGTCCCCATTAAACATAATATGGTCATGCTAGGTCACTAAACAAATTCATGAGAAAATCGTTGCTTCTGCGTCCAGTATTTTCCGGAAGATTATTAATCAAATCATAAAAAATCTGGTGAACCTGTTGATGATGATTTACTACCTGATCTATACAGGAACTTGTAAAATTAGAGTAGATGACGTAAATAAGCGTCACTCATTAATGGAAATGCGTTTTATTTGTATATCACCTGAGAAATGTTTGGCGCATATTATGTCAAATGTCCAGATAAATTAAATTAGATCAGGATGTGTTTAGCCACATTTGGTATACATAATTTAGAAAGACCTTTGCTTTTTCTGTTACTGTGAAACCTTAGCCCTAATATTTGGACTTTTCGAGTAAAACGTTGTCATACAAATATTTGTATGGAAACCATTTCACGTTGGTTACGGTTTACGGACCATCAACCTTAGAAATAATTTTTTAACCCTAAACGAATTGTTTACCTGTTATAGCAGCAGTCGTCATTTACATAGAAATGGGGAATTTTCGTTATAATTTTGATAGTAATAATTATAGGAATGTAGAATATTACGTTAAACGAAAACTCTTCAGAAGCTAAGCAAGATGTTGTTTTATGTATATTTACGTTGTAAGTATGACATTAACTCAATCCATGGATTCAATTATTATTGCCAAAGCCATTTCTATGTTTGGTTTCACCAAAAATTTACGAACCAGCGTACATAAAATCTCAACTGTTGAAGTTTGGTGCCCATTCACATTGATATAGAACCAATTATAAGGATGATTTAAACAAAACTGATTTGCAATCATTTCTAACTGGCATTGACAGCATGGTTGTATCAATTGCGCATTCTGCAATTTCGTTGCCATAACGATGACGAAAAAAACCTTAATTTTAGGAAGAGAAGCGTAGCCCCGTGATGAAAAATCATAAAACAACCATGCAATAACACAAAATTATATAAAAATTCAATTTTAATTGAACATATATCCCGGGAATTACTGTGATCAATCCTGGGATTCGAGAATGAAATTATTAAGCCAAATCCGGAGAAATCTCGTTCCGAGAAATACTCGGAATAACCCGCTAAAATCAATCTCATATTGATTAAGAATAGAAAGTATTCAGAAATATGTACGCTTGTTCAGTATGATCTTGCCTCGTATACGAACCAGATTTATAAACTACGAGTATAAAATCTCGATTCTGGAAAATATAGACGCAAAATACTTGGCTCAATTGGTATTAAAAACGTGATTCTTGGATGGGAATTTCCCGGAATTTGATTGGTTTTTTCCCGTTTCCCGAAATTTTTTTTTTGTATTTCCCGGGATTTGGTTTAATTAAAAAACCTATTAAAACACAAAATGTCAATTAAAACATGGTAGATGTAATGCGTTCACTTATTTCATATTTTTGTTGAATATCGATATTCGTTTTGCTCGTATCACACTCTGCGAGTCCGCAATTGTGAAAAATTATAACAGATATTTAATTGTAACTGTAAATAATAATAAGATTACCTACTAATAACCTTGATTAATTTTAATTGAAATATTTAACTAAAAAGCTATCCCCATCACTAAGAAGAACCATGTGTGCACCAAGTCTCGAAACATTTCAATAAAGATGGAAATGAGGAAAATGCTAAATACCTGCTATGCCCAAATAAAGTTTTAAGTTGCAAAGGATCTTCTACAAGCGGATTGAGATCGCATCTAGAAAGTGTGCAGGCTATAGTAGTATTTTGGAATCCCCAAACCATGGCTGTAGTGTAACAAAATTTGGTACAGTTGAGCAGCCGTCTGGGTCTGTTATGAAACGCCACCCCATGGCGGAGATTATTTGTAAAAGTTAATTTATTCGTGAATCATTAAGTGCTCGGCACTATACTTTGCCGAAGGGCATCGTGTGATTGAATCTTATATATGACTTTTATTATTTGACAAAAAAGAAAATAATTGAAACCATTAAGTTTCACAAAAAAGTGAGTGGACATTTCAGTCTGACTTTAAATGAATGGACGAGTGTAAGAAATCAACGATACCTAAATGTGAATGTTCATTTTAACCAGTGTTACATCAACTTGAATTTGAGCTTCTTGTTGCCACGCTCCATGATTTTGGGATTATTAAAACAGATGACTTCACAATATCAATATTAACTCTACTATAATCATGACATTCATCTGGCAATTATGGATGACATTTACAAGAAACGTACACTGAGAAAAAAACGTATTGGATCTAAGCAAAAAATGTATAGGACATGGAATTACAGGAAGTGTTTCAAAAATATGGTCCTTATATATTAGGGAAAATTCAATTCTTGTTGTCCCAAAACAGACTATAATTATTGTTAGAAAATACGTAAAAACTATGGTATTTTACCTATACATTTTCTCAGTGTACCAATACAACAGAAGAACCACACCAGAGGATATTAGTGATAGTGATCACGAAGAGGAAAACCTAAATGGAGATCTGAATGCGGCAGTTGAAATGTTTTTTTTAAATTTTGACCAGTGTGGAACACTATTTTGCAACATCAATTGAAACAGGAACATGGAAAAGAGTTGAATTTGCTCTTGGATTGCAAACCCAGATGGAGTGGTATGGACGCATTGCTAGATCGAATTTGAATCGAAGTCGTATGTGATTTGGCACAATGCTTTGAAACCCGTGAAAGTAGCAATTGAAGCGTCGAATTAAATTGGACATTATATAACCCGGGGATTCCCGGGATACCGAGAACAAGAATTAAATATTCCCGTTTCTCAAGAATCACGTAATCCCGGGAATAGGAACCCGCTATACGCAGGAATCTAAGACAACAGCGTGTTTTTTTTAGAGGTTCACAACTTTGAGTTGGCCACACTGCTTTATTTGGTAACCCATTTAACAGTTGATAGTTGCTTTTTGTTCAGTTTGGTTTGACATTTCATTATGGATATAGACTAACATCAGAGCAACGCTTGCAAATTGTTGAATTTTTTTAAATCAAAATAATGGTTCTGTTCGTCAAACTTATCGTGCACTTCGTCCATTTTATGGCGTACATAATCGTCCTTCAGTGCGGCTAGTTCGAATAACAATAGATCGTTTTCGGACCACGTTTACTCTTAATGATAATGTGCATCCCGTGAAACGCAGAACAGTGCGCACTGAAGAAGCTGTAGCCGCTGTACAGGAAAGCATTGAAGAAGATCCAAATCAATCGATTCGTCACCGTTCTCAGCAACTGGAGTTGTGTCCTTCCACTTTATGGAAAATGTTACGAAAAGATCTTGGCTTAAAAGCTTTCAAGATTCAACTTGCGCAGGAATTAAAGCCAAACGACCATCGTATTCGGCAATGGGCTGAAGCATAAATTGATATTGATGTTGAATTTCCATTCAAAATTTTGTTCTTCGATGATGCCCATTTTTGGTTGAATGGGTACGTAAATAAACATAATTGTTGCATTTGGAGTGGAGATAATCCACAAGCTTTTGTCGAAACACCATTACATCCTCAGAAAACTACTGTTTCAAAAACGATGATGGTTAGAATGTTTCTGTCAATGGTGAGCGGTATAGGAACATTAAACATTTTTTCGTACCTCGATTAGCTGGCATTAATCTTGCTGACATGTGGTTCCAACAGGACGGAGCCACACAGCGCGCGCTACAATTGATTTACTCAATGAAATTTTTGATGAAAGAATAATTTCGAGTAATGGTCCAATTAATTGGGCACCAAGATCGTGTGATTTAACCCCATTGGATGATTTTCTTTGGGGTTATGTAAAGTCACTTGTCTACGTTGAACACCTGGAAATCAACATCTGAAGAGTTATTGGCGAAATACGGCCGCAAATGCTGCGAAAAGTTTGTGAAAATTGGTGTTCCAGATTGCGCCTTGTACGCGCCAGCCGTGGCGGCCACATGGCCGAAATCATATTTTAACATTACTGTCATAAAATGTTCTATCCAATAAAGCCCGTTTCATTGATATTAAAAATATAATTCTTTGTTTTATTATGATTTAAACTTGTGTAACTCTATAAAAAAACACCCAAAATCGAACAAATGATGGGATTCAAGAACCAATTAAGATTTTTTTGCAACTATTGCATTAGAAACAGAAAAAAGAATTAGGAAATTAAGTCTCTAAAAAAATGTTAATGTGTAAGGAGGGAGTATTACATATCGTAATACCGTCAATTCAGTTGATTTTAAATTTCATTTCATAGATTTTAAGTGTACCAGTTTGTTTGATTTTTTCATAAAGTTTGTCCATATTTAAAAGTTGAAAAACTATCGAAGTTTCGATATCTGTTAATTTGAATTTAGATAATGTGTTAATGTTTCGTGCATTAACCTATTTATACATTAATATACATACAAATACGATAAAAGCATACACAACTAAACGTTGTTAATTATTAATGTAACTATAGTTAGTAATGTGTGCAGCATAGCGCAGACTGCGATTAAAATTTTGGGGCGACTTCCTTAAATTTATAGCCGCTACGATTTAGCAACAAATATGTTATATTTAACTGACCAGAATATTCCACAGTATTTATAGACTTCTAATATTCTCGATCAAATATATAATATCACACGTTCTAGATGCCTAACTCTACCTTCTACCAATTTCCTTGATTTTGGTAAATTTTAGTCTCGCAACAAAACAATCATTTTTTCTTTGTGGTACCCATACCTATCTTAGTCCCTTGAAATTATTTTCAAAACCAAGCGTTTACCTGTGCCTATATTGAAATACATATAGTATATAGAGCGCATTGTACTTGAAAGCTTCGTAGCGTAAATCAAAATTTTTGTTTGTAAAAATTTTTTAAACATAAAAACAATTTGCAAATTAAACACAGCTTTTATACGTATGTACTAAAATACTAAATTTGTGATAAAAAGCAAATATTTTTTTGGACTATACAAAATACATGTAATACTCGTGAACTGTAATACAAAAAAAAAATAATGGTTGTGCAGAATATAAACGATTCGACAAATAAACATAGATATTTTTGTAAAATACTGCAAATACATATATAATTATTTAAACAATAAAGCTTCAACTTCAAATTTCAACAAAAAAGCTTTCAATACATAATCGTAAATTCAAATTTGAAATATATAATTATAAAGGAATAAAAACATTGTATAAATTGTATTATACAAAAAAGTAAATAAGATTCACTGTTTAGACACGCATAAAAAATGGGCCAATTTTAGCTAAGAGCGCTAATAGATCTTTGTTTTGCTATTAAGAAAATAATTGTCACAAACAATGAATCTCCATCAATATTTATTTAGCAAAAAACTGTATAAGTTTATGAATCCAAAAGGCGTGACTTTTCGACTTTTTGTTTGCGAGGAAACATATTTTTTTTTGTCTGTTTTTCTTGTGGTGTTATAAAAAATTTTGTACCTCAT
The DNA here is from genome assembly GCA_951394425.1 of Tipula unca. Taxonomy (NCBI): domain Eukaryota; kingdom Metazoa; phylum Arthropoda; class Insecta; order Diptera; family Tipulidae; genus Tipula; species Tipula unca. Next base: position 196,541,872 of record OX596382.1, read on the forward strand.
AACTCCTCTGTTGTAAGTACTATATTACAAATTAAAAAACAATAATATAATTAACTTTTACTAATTTTCTTTTGAAAAAAAAATGAAGAAACTAAGATTTAAAATAAAAAAAAAAAAAAAAAAAAAAACTTATTTTATAAAACCGCGGGGTAAGTTTTTTTTTTGTTTTTTTTTTTCGTGTGTTTCATAATTACTGGGCGGTTAACATAAAAATATTGAAAACATATATTAAGTATTTTATTGTATGTATATATATTTAGAAGGAAAAACATTAAAATCATCAACTAAACTAATAAAACAGAAAAAATTAATTATATATCAATTTGATCTCAAAAATTAAAACATGATAAAAGTAATTATATGTAAAACTAAAAACAAATGAAAATTATAATTTTCATACACATCAAATCGACAGTTAATATAAACATATTATGTAAAAAAAACCAATGTAAAAATTTTTTAATTTAAATGTTTTATTTTTTTATATTTCATCAAACGAAAACCAAAAATGACTTCTTAATGTATGATTTTTATATTTTAAAAATTATGAAAATTAAAAAACAAATGTTGTGAATTAGCAGTGAAATACATACCGCTGGTGTGGCCATCATTTGCAGTGGAGGATGTACAGGTGTTGATTCAGCAGGCGTCTCTTGGGTCAATGGTTGATTTTCGTCGCCATCCTGATCACGGGTTGTTTCAATTAAATGTCTATGCTGAACCATAGGACTATACGGAGGCACTGGTTCTGGATCAGGAATGGCCTGAAAAAAAAAAATAAAAAAAAATTATCATTTAGATATTAGTAAATAATTTTTGCTGTGAACCGTTCATGCAATTCTATTTTCCACCATTTCCTATATTTTTTTGAACATATGGGGCTGGCGACCGAGAAATACTCACTGGATAACACCAGAGGGCAAGAGAAAAATAAAATACCTCTCGCGGACCCATAAGGGCTATATCATGCTATGAGTAAAACAATAGGAATTAACACCTCAGGTGGCATACTAGCCAGGAAACTGGTTGCTCCATCCTATACGAAGGCTGACCTAATGGATTCTGGAGAAGGTCATAATAATTTATTGCATAAATCAATCAATGAAATTATTAGCAGCGAAAACCCTTTTCGATGGAACAGCAGAACCCAAAGATCTCCTGAGAGACCCAGAACTTCCACAATCATGAAAGATCTATAACAAAATACATCAGGCTATGTTGAGTTAAATCAACAGCATGGCGAGCTAGCAAAACTCACATGAGTAAATTAATCAGTCAACTACAACAACAAATCCACATTCTAACAATATGGAGAATGAAAGTAGAAACGAAAAGCAAAAACAAGCTGAAACAGAATTTTTTTTAAAAATTGGTTGGAACCCATAAGGAATCCGCATTCAATGCCGGGACGGCCCGTGGTGCACACCCAGGATTCTATTCTAATTTATAGAAGCGGACTGCAGCCCTAGCAAACTGTACAAGTTTAAACCAAGGTATAGAGGACAACTGATCTACATTAATAGATCTACAGCTGAAAACCTGAAACCAAATAATATTGAAAGCTGGATAACTGCACACAAACTGCGTAAAGTCATCAACTTCCTCAAGACAGTCATCACAAATAACATCCTGAGATAAACCCATTCGATGGAGATGCCCCATAAATCAACCATGACCCGTAAGAATCGCAACCAAAATTCTTAGCTGGTCCTTTTTCAAAGATGGAGTATATTTAGTTGATTTCAAATTGGGCTCGCTAATGAAGTTCTTCACCATACGACAACAAAAGTAGCAAGCCACTGTAGTCTTCGATCTATCAAAGCGTAGTTCTTTATAATTTTCTTGGCGTAGTTAAAAGATAAGAGAGCCACAGTACACAGCGAACCGAGACTGCCAAAAGATCTCTGATTGGACCAAGGACAGTAGATTACAAATACAGCACTGAGGCAAAATCGAGAGCCATCTGAAAAAGAGACTATGAAGAAGTTGTATTCAGGTAGTGATCTATCATTAACCATATCGATTTCTGGTAAAAATGAACATTAGTTTTAAAAATTAGTCTATGTCCCACGATAGAATCGAGGCTTCGAGGCTCCAATACACCTCAAGCGAAACGCTGCAGAACAAGCAGTGCCAAGAATAAAGGTGCGTAACTGAGGTAAGGAAAGAATGGATTCCATAGCAAGAAGTGGAGTCGAGGATATAGCTCCAGTAACAGCCAGAATCGTATACGATTTATAAATGGAAAACAACATCCTGGGTGTTAGATCAAAGGATTTCACAAAAGCTCTCCTACATTGCCAGAATATGGCAGTACCTTTTTGTAATTTGGAATCAAAATGAGATTTCCAGGAAACTTTGCTATCTACGGTAATGAAAATGTGCTTGACTTGATTACACCAGATGTAATCGGTATCATAAAAAGAGAAGGAACGGATAGATCCATTCCTACGTCTCGTAAAGACAATTGAATATGTCTTAGACATGTAGACGTGCAGACCCTTGTCAATACACCATGCCTCCACAATATCTAAGGCATGCTGCGTTAAGTCGGATAAGATATTCAGGTGTTTGCCTGAAACTGTTAAGACAAGATCATCAGCATAACTCTGTGCAATGAAGCCAGATTGCTGCAACTGAACCAGTAATCCGTCAATAACCAAAAGCCACAGCTGGGTAGAGTGCACAACACACTGGGGACAACTTTTGGCAACCTTGACAGAAACTTAGACGCCATCTAATTATATCTCAATAGTGCGTGACTTGAGCACGGGTTCAATCGATTTGACAATGGTGTGATTAATACCAACAATTATTACAGGTATTAGTAATCGAGAAAAACGAGGTACTATCAAAAGCTTCCGCTATATCGAGGAAGGTACCTACAAGAAATTCTTTATTAAAAAGGGATCTTCCAATCCAGGTTACAAGTTCATGAAGGGCAGTTTCACAGGACTTACCAACTCTGTAAGCATGTCGCATGTTACTGAGTGGGAAGTAAATTAGGTGCTTGAACAGACTTTTACTCTATGAACGAAGAGGAAGTAGCTGAAGAAACCGAGTGGATCAGGTCTAAAAAAGAAGACTAATCAATACTTTTACACAACCCAATACAAATACAAATAAAGTAGCAGAAAACCAAGAACAACGTAAAATTAGGAAACATCTCGCTCCACCTAAACATTAAAGTCGGAGATATATATAGAGAAGTAACTATAATGTTAGGTAAGGGTTCCTTTCTATGGCACACAAATCAATATAAACAAACAAGACCCGATAAAGTATAAGTCTAAACTCGGCATCATTCTTGTGAACCAGTAAGTATTACGAACTAATTAAAACAAAGCGGCTTCAAAATCACTGGAGCAGTTAAACAAAAATATCTCAACCATTAAAATACATAATCCAGACTGGTACCTCAAAAAAAGCATGAACAAAACAAAATTTATAAATCGACGAACAATCAAGAAGAAAGTCGTCTATAATACTAAAATTATGGTTAACTGCAAATCCTCAGGCAATATATCTAAGACGGCTTGTAACCCATTTGCATTCCATAACATAATTTTTAGGCTGTTAGACATTTAACGTTGATCTGGAGGCAGGGTTTTTATTACTGTTCTCTAATTTGTCAACTCTTTTGTTAAAGGACAGTAATGATTCTTTTACGATTTTATGATTGATGCTTGCTACCACTTGTCAAAATGCCATTTTATATATAAAATTGGTGTCTGCCTCATCGCAGAAACCAATTTCACAAGATAATCCTCTATTAACACCCTGAAAACTCGGATAAAGATGGGAGACAGAGTAGGGTGACAGTAGTAAACATCAAAATCAAAAACTATAAACTAACAGTCCACCGAAACACGCCATTAAGAAAATTTAATATATTGAATTTTGCAAATATGTAGGAAAGCGATTCACTATAGGTAGGGTAGCGATTCACTGTAGGTAGCTAATACTTTAATGCAAAACTTTCGTATTATGGAGTTCAAGATTAACAACCACAAAAGGAAACGAATAGCTTATACAAATGTGAACCGACCTATGGGCCTACTGATCCTGAGAAGATCCTAGATTTAATCGACTTTATCATAATTCAAAATATATCATTCACCTCTCTTCAGGCTAAAGACTGCTTTGTTCTTAACTCTGATCACTCCCCGATCGTATTAACCCTAAGCGAAAACATTATCCAAAAAATTCATGACTCATTCTTAGTTAATTCACTAACAGTCTATGCGAATTTTAAAGTAAACTTTAAACATTATAAATGCCGTGCCACTAGACAACGATCTAGACACATTTATTAAAAACATTCAGCACGCTTGAAACCGCACTGTTGAAATCAAAATCATAAGGTAAAGGGAAATAATTATCCTAGAGAAATCAGAGAGTTGTTTACTGAAAAAAAGAAGAACAAGAAGGAAGTATCATCAAACTAAAGCTCATCGGGGAAAACCTAGCCTAAACAATCTCAGAAGACACTTATAAAATCAAAGATAAATGCATCTGTCGGTGCATATCTGAGGGAGCTAACAAATAACAAATGTACGAAATATTCTCTCTCTCAAGCGTACAACAATGAACCTGTTCAATTTCATTAATGTCGTTTTCGTTTGATTTTTTCCCCTCATTGGCCGAGTACACTGATTTTGTGCGTCAATCGAACATGAAACCGATTTACCCTCATTTATATTTGTGTTTGTGTTTTCTGAAAAAAAAATGAATATTCACATACAAAACCGTCTATAAATAGACGGTTTTGTTCACAAAAGTCAAAATGGCAGCACAGTGACAGATAAAATTATAGTATTGGTGTAAAATAGGGGTAACTCGGTCGAAAAAACCAGAGTAGACAAAATTGCACTAAGTGCAAAAAATTTAGCTGTCAGGCAATTTTTTTTGGTTCAAACGAACGGTTTTCGTGTAATTTTTTGCACTCAGTGCGATTTTATGTTCAAACGAAAACGTCATAAGAAATTTTTGTAGCTCTAAATAGAATGAAGTTAAGAGCCACATATATATTCAGAGCCGAAACGATCTACCATTTTTTTGTTGTCCAGATTTTTTCCTAAAATGTGTAAAATGAAAATTGTAAATTTGAGTGATAAAATTATTTGAGTGATAAAATATTTAATCGATTGACATTTTTATTCCAGAATAACGATTTGAATTTCTTATTTTATGACTCTGTATATGTAGGTGGGGCTGGTTCCATTACAAATTGGGTATATTCAAATTGAATTTTTAATAATTTTATTTGATACAGAAAGAGTTAAATTATTATATCCAAAAAATTTGTTGTCCAAATGCAGCACTGTACATAAGTTATAAAATTAAAAATAACAGAAAATTGTAAATATGTAGTAATAAACATTCAGGTGAATGGTTTGTGAAATTTTTAGTAGTAAGATTAGTAACTAAATTAAACTATTCGGTCTACAGAAATTTAAATCTAAAAAATAAATAAATAGGAATAATATTTAAGAACTACATAATGTAAGTGTTGTGACTCAAAACTAACCTGGTTCCAAAGTGAAAATTCACTGTCTTGTTTAACAAAATTCTAGAAAAATTAAGGTAAAATTAAAAAAAAAAGATTATTATTAGTTCACAGCATAATTTAATAAATTTTCAATTAAATTCATAAATATGCGAGGTATGTATACTCACTTGATTTGGATATGATTTACGATTTTGGAAATGATCAAAATTCTTGTAGCATCCGGTTCCGGTTGTTGCTGGATTACGGCCACCACTAACTGATTCACCTTCTTCGGTACTGTTGCCATCGGCTTGTGATATATTGTGTCCTGTGGGTAACCCCCGTAGCGCGTGAGTCAGTCGTTGCCATTTTGATTTTGTTTTAAATTCACGTTTTTGTTCATTTAAATATTCTGAATTTTCTATTTTTTCATTTGTTTTTTTTTTTAAATAGCATTTATTTTGATTAAAAATTAATCAGTTTCCGTTTTTTTAGTGTGTGTTTGGTTGGTGTTTTTTTTTTATCAAAAAAAGGGGATTATTTAAAAAAAAAAGTTAAAAATAATTTTCTCTTTCGATTTTAATTTAAAAAATATTTTTTCAAAAAATGTATATTAAGTTTAAAGTAAATTAATATTTATTTATGCAGAAAAAAAAAGTTTTATACAAAATCAAGATTAAGTAAAAAATAATTAAATTAATATTTTATTTATTTATTTTTTTATACATACTTATACAGAAGAGCGTGTGATTTTACAGAGGACTCACAATGCGTACAAAAAGACTATATCATGAGTATATAGTATATACATATGTATATAGTATAAAGTTTAGCAAAAGGTTTCACAAAATACAAAATAATAAGGAGTTTATAATGTTTATTAAAATTTATTTTTATACAAAAGACAGAATTTTTGAAAATCCTTATAGGATTCTTATGTAAAATGTGTGTATAGATACACATATCAAATTTTATAGTTTACAATAAATTTATTGGTGATCACTTAAATTTAAAATATAAAAATATAATAAAATAAAAATAAATTAAGATATTAACTTAACGAGAAAATGGCGGCGTCTACGCAAGCGATCAACCAAAAAAGAAATTAAAAAATTATTTGTGCATATATCTCATAAAAAACGGAAATCCAAAAAAAAAATAGTTATTTTATTATTTGCATATATTTTTTATATAATATATATATATATATATTTACTTATTTATATATTTATAAAATAAAAAATTCAGAAAAGTATAAATACAAAATAATAATTAAACGTATATAAGTAGATTGGGAAAATCATTTTTTTAAATTACGAAAGGTTATTATAAAAAGCTAAATTCTTAATTTTTTTAACATCTGTTTTATAATCTTTTATATAAAATGAAGAAAAATTTGAATAAAAATTTACAATCAAAATGGTGCAACGGATTATAAAAAATGAGTTTTTATTTTCGTTCGGGACTTTTTTTTTTGTAAGGGATGTTAATTAATAAAAAAAATAATTATGTTGTTTTTTTTCTCGATTTTAATTATAAATATTCATTTTTATGTAATTTATCTAATTTACACAATTTTGGTTTTTTAAAAATATAAAATTATAAAATAATTTCTTTATCATTATTATGATTTGTTTTTTAAATTATAGTTTAAATTAAATTTATTTTATAATTTTTATTTTCTTAATAAAAAAAATAAATAAATATCGTAAAAAAATTAAAACAGTTTCACTGTAATAGTTTACATTATTTTAATTTTTTTTAACGCTCTAAACAAAACATATATGTAGTTAGATACGAACTGTAATCATAAATAAATAATAAATCTTTCTCTTATATTATTTTTATATTCTCTTTTAAAATAATTAATGTATAATTATATATTTATTTATAAAACAACACAATAATCACAATTAATAAAATAAACAAACATAAATAAATAAATAAAATAAACATATAAATATACGAAATAATAAAAACTATACACACATAAATTATATTAAACGTTTTATTAATTAATAATTATATATTTAATTGATTTTAATTGTTTTTTTAATTTATCTACAAATACACACAATCACTGTGCAAAAATAAGTACAAATAAATCAAACCAAACCAAACATTTATAAATGAAATAATAAAAACAAATTTTTAGCACAATATACTCGGGATTTATTATAATAGAAAGAAGAAGAAAACAAAAATAAGTTAATATTAAAAATAAAAATGTTTATTTATTTTTTGTTTATAATAATAATGTTTTTTTTTTGTTATTATTTTTATTTTTATATTCCTTTATTGTTAGAGAATTATAATAAATATAAGTATAATAAGGCAAAAAACACACAGCTGTCTTTTTACATTTTTAATTTTTTTTTTTTTAATTTCATAATTATATAAGAAGATTATCGAAAAAAAATTTCTTGTTTTATTTTATAAATTAAGAATTTAATATTAAATTAACGAAAAAATAAAAAGAAATTGTACAGGTTTTTTTGTTGTTGTTGTTGGTGTGAATTAATGAAATTAAATTCAGATTATAATTAATTTAATATTTGTATGAAATTTTTGTTTTTTGGTTTGTTAGTTTTAAATATATTATACCTATATAGACTCGATTAAGAAGATTACAACTAACATAAAGCTTATTTTATTTGACCAATTAATTGGAATTCTGTTTTGGTCAGGCTTACCAATTCCAAATGGAAACTCATAACTATTGTTTGTTTTGGATTAACATTAATCTTAATATGACGCCTACGTAGATGTCTGAGCTGTATAATGTTTACACACCTTGTTTTAGTAGAAAGTACAATACAAAATAGAATTTCAAACTTGGATGGGACAGGAATAAATTCAATTACTCTACAAAGTTACGTGTGCCTTTGTTTTTGTATTTTTTTTTTCTAAAGTCAAGCCACAAACAATTAATGATTTAAAATACAACAATCGAGTTGCATGGGAATTCGCCACTAGACACAAAAGAAGTTAAAGCGGTGATCATTAGTTCTTACAAACCACATTGAGGTTCAGAAATCTTTAATGGAAGTTCCTGAGTAGGCTGTCCAGATATTTTCAACCGCAAAAGAGTATATTGAAATTCAACATTACAAGCTATGAACAATTATCATAAATCAATCCTGTATACAAAATTTCCAAATTTCAATAAAACAAATTGGAATTTTAGAGTTACACAGCGAGTTATACGAAAACAAAATTTTTATAGCTCTCTCTTTTAAAGCTTTTGTCTATTTACGTAAATTTAAATAGAAAAAAAATAAATCAAAAATCTAAATTATTTCAAAAATTTTATTTTCGTTGAATTTTATCATTTAAACAAATGTCAAAATATAAATTTAATAAAATTCCATTTCAAAATTTAACGAATTAAACATCGAAATTTCATTTATAGTTCTGAATTTAACGAATTTTGAAATAAGAATATTTTTAAATGTAAATCCGAAATTTCCATTCTAAACATCGATCTATGAAATTGTTGAATGAAATATTAATTTCCTGATACTAACGAACCCATTAAATTCGAATTCAGAATTTTCAGAAAAGTTTAAAATTTTCTATAAAACACCAAAATTTTTCTTTCAAATGTTGAGTCGATTAAATATTTCTTCGAATCAAATATTTCGAAATCAGATTATATTTAAATTAAATTTTAAATCAGTTTTTAAATATAATTTTACCGGTCGATAGAATTAAAATTGCAAATATCGATATCAGATCCATTAAAATTAATTTTTTCGAAATTTTCCACATGCTAAGCATTCAAAATTTTTGAAAAGCTGTAGATAAAATAGAAGTTTAAGAGTTCGGAATTGTAAAAATTTTTTAACGAAATTTTGCAAAGTTGAATTAAACTGTCTTTGAATTGGTTTAAATAAATACTAAATTTTAACGTAGAAAATTTAAGTTTAAATTTTAGTTAACACAGTTTGGATTAATTTAAAAAGCTGCCAATATTCCAAATTTTAGAAGTTTGAAATTCAATTATTTTAGGGATAATATTTTTCAATTCCCTAATATTTTAAATTTTTTTAAACTTTTAGTTTTGCCATATTATTTTGTTTCATATTAAAATTCTGAAATTCTGTAAGCGTTTTAAATTTAATTTAAAATATTAACCGATCTGTGTAAATTAACCTTGTTATAATCATTATAAATTGTGTACGTTAAATTTAAAAAATTCTTTAAATTTATCCATATTCGTAATTTCGAGCAAACTGTAGTAACATTTTCATAACTTCTAAAATAAAATTCTGAAAATTATTAATATTTTTTTTGGTAAAATTAAATCTACTACATTTAAAATTTATGTATAACTTTCTAGCATAACATATGTAATATGTTGATTTAAAAAAAAAGAAGACATTAACTCAAAAAGAGTATATTTTTATGAGTTTTGCCTAAGAAAAGAGTTGAGAGTAAACGAAACAAACCTAATACTGTTGAAAATAGTATATCTGGCCACTCTATTCCTGATCGCATTACACCAACATTTATTTTTGGCTCATGATTTATAAATACTCCAGAAATTCATTGAGTTTCTCCACTACATTGAAGATTCAAAACAACTGTGTATATAGCTTACATGAAACTAGATACAAATAAAATAAATTATTGAGATAGTGTACATATTTACTAAATTCAGCATGATTAGACAATTTCCACCAATTGTATTTTGACTCAGAAAAACGATTTATTTAATATAAAACACGACGCAAATAATTTTTAGTATTAAACACGATAGAACATTTGTTTGACACTGGCAACGTCATTCCACTGTTTTTTCTTTCGAAAATATAAATTTCTCCCTGCCTTATCGACAATTCCATTTACCATTATACCATTTAAGTTTTAATGTGTGTTGTATCAAAGCCATCTTAATATATTAAGATGGCTTTGGTTGTATACAATATTTTGTGGTGTACAATAGGGGAAATGCGTGTAATTTTCTCCTCAATTTTGATGAGATTGATTTATCGTGAATGAGTTGCATGATTTGTCAAAAAAAAACAATTTCCAAGCAACAAAATATAGCACAACAAATAAATGGTTCGGATATTGGCTATATTAATAGAACTCTAGCCGTAGAAAACAATTTCATACAAATATGTAAACTAAAAATTTAAATATTTTTGTAAATTAAAACCACTGTAGGTATATATATAGAATATTTTAATAATTAATTACAAGGAAGCGATAGAAAAGCTATAATTAATTTTTATTTTTAATATTGTAGTTTTTGTTGTATTCCAAAATTAGCCTAATATTTAATTTGTATATTTTTTAAATTAATTCCATTTCAATTTTGTGTATATATGATTATCATTTATTAATTTTTTCTTTTTATTTTTTCAAGACTTTGTTTTTTAATATTTACTAAATTACGTTATTAGAATTTGTTTATGTTTATATGGCATTTGTATATTTTTTGAGAGTTAACAAAAAATAAAGTAAATTAAAAAATAAAATAGGAATAAATATTGTAAATCATATATGTAATAGATATAAAACAATAATCATGCAAATATATATTTAAAAATATTAATTTAAATTTTTAAATTTTTGTTTTCATTTTATTTATCGGAAGATTAAATATAAATTATTATACAGAACAGAAACGAAACAAACATTATACAAATAAAATTAGGATCATAATCGGTATTTTGTATTGACGGTCTTAGGGACATTATATGTAATACTGATGAAAATGATGTGTTGATCAAACGCGTATAAAATACGATGCGTGGCTGGACGGTTTTATATATTATATACGATTTTGGTTTCAGAATTTTTTTTTTTTTATAAATTGATTTGTTTTGTTAGAGTTAGATATAACAACGGTAACACTATACATAAAAGCCATAGGCTATAGAGATGTGGAATTTTTATTTGCCACACATTATTTGGTTTTTGATCAACCCAACATTAAAAATTAGTGTGTTTATCAAAAACCCTACCCTCTCCCCCTAAAAAAAAAAAAAAAGCTCCCTAAGACTGGAAATTCGAAAATGATGTTAATTTGTGCATATTTTTATTCTTCGATTTAATGAATAAAGTTATTGATTGATTTAATAACAATTAATTTATTGACTTAATAACAATTATTATTGAATTTCTTTGTTTTTTGTCAAATATTCTATATATTTATATAAGAAAATTCATAATTCTTTTTTGTTTAACTAAATTTATTAATTTAAGAAAAAAAAATTGTAATTATTTATAAATTATTTATTCAATAAGGGGCTATCTACTACTACTAGGACTATTTAAAATTTCATCGTTTAATTCATTTATACGTGACGATAATAAAGTTCGTCGACGTGGTGTTATGGGTGTCTCTGTACTTATATCCTGGGGCGTCTCAAGTAGGACGCAGTTTTCACCTGGTGGATTTAAGAAATAACACCGTCTTAAACGTTTTAACTACAACTATTTTTTTTATGATTTTTTTTTTAAGATTGATTATTGTAAGTTTTAAAACTTTTATTTTAAATCTATATATTTATTATATTATATATAAGATTTGGTGCTATTAAAAAATTTCAAAAATGGATTTAAATTAAACTTAAGAAAACTATATAATAATACGTAATAATGTTGGTGTCTTGAAACAAAAACAAACAAAAAACAAAATTATGAAAAATAAATGATTTTTCAATTATTTAAATCTATAATAAAAAAAAAAAAATTTAAATACGATATTAAAAATCAAAGTATTTATATATAGCTACGGATATTTTTGTTGTACAATTCAATTTAATGAATTTTAAATTAACAAAAAAATTAATTAAATAAAAAATAATTCTAATGAAAACTATATATATATATATTATATGTATAAAAACGTAAACTATTTAACAATTGTATTTTAGTTTCTAGTATTGGTATGCGGTTTTACGTTAAGTTAAAGGTGTTTGAAATTTAAATTGTTTAAAATTTTTCTACAATCACGATTTGAGTATTAAATATAATTGTTTTTAATTGCATTTTATATGGGTTTTCGTGTACTAGCTTATTTATTTAATTATTTTGGTTTCTACATATATATCTAAACTTGGCACAACGACGAAATATATATTCTAATCTATAACCTAACATATTTTAAAATGGTGATATTTTGGTTCAATTTGTTAACGGAGTTAACACTCTAGTGGGGTGGAAACGCTCTAATACTGGATTTTTAAATTTATTTCTGTATATATTATTTTTATGGCCAGAGTATTATTTTTTGTTAAAATGAAACAATTATATTAACATAATTAATACAAATAATATATTTATGTTAACTGTACGACTATATCAAATAGTTAATTAGTCAATATAATAATGTTTATTTAAAAATTTTAGATTTCCTCACATTAAATTCGAATTTTCATTTTAAGTTTTTTTTTTAAATTTAACAGAAACTTTCTACATCCATAACATTTAACAGTCCTAATTATTGATGCGAATTAAAAATATCAGAATTATGATCGATAATACTCGAACTGATGGAAAACTTCTAACAAATTTAACTTCTCTCGAAATAAACCATCTTCAAACTCACGAACCCATTCTTCTACAAGCAGACGAAGATTGTGCTATTACCATTATCGAGTTGGTATCGCTGCTAGAAAATGTGCCAGTGGCGCTGTAAATTTGTTGGTCAATCCCATAATAATAATAAAGAAACATAACATAGTCCATAGAATTGTAATGGTTGGGCAACTACCATTGTCTCGTGCACGACGGTTAGACTCAGAGAAACACAGGATTGCAAAGAGTGAATTGGAGTATATGACTTCACTAGGCCTGTGTAGACAATCTAAATCATCTGTGTCTTCATCGTTACATCTTGTGACCAAACACGATAGTAATGAGTGACGACTATTTGGGGATTGTCATAGACTCAACGAAGTGACCGTACCAGACAGGTATCCTCTTCCAAATATTCAAAATTGTTCCTTGAATTTGCAGGGTTGTACTATCATTTCAAAGATAGACCTGTACCGAGCCTACCACCAGATACCAGTAGCGTTTGATGATATATGTATATATATATATATATATATATATATATATATATATATATATATATATATATATATATATATATATATATATATATATATATATATATATATATATATATATATATATATATATATATCAGCCATCACCATTCCTTTTGGACTGTTTGAGTTCATGAGAATGCTATTTGGTCTGCGAAACGCTGCACAGACTTTCCAGCGTTTCACGGATAAAGTCACAGAAGGATTGACTTTCGTTTATACATATATCGACGATATTTTGATATATCGACACTTTAAGCACCGTCGCATCCTTTTTCAACGCCTTACAGATTTATGGACAAAATTCAGGAATATGGCCATTTGGAACGAAACTAGGTCAATTCATATCGCAGACGCCCTCGCTTTCCTATTGAAAAATGGTGTGTATATATAATTGTGTCCTCAACGATACACCACGTACAAACAACTCAGTTGAAGGGTGGTGGCATAACGGATTTTCCAAATTATTTGTAAAAAATAACTAAAATTTTTGACTTCGTTAGAGCGATACAAAAGCAACAAAGCTTTATTGAATTTAATTGTGAACAGTTAGGGGCTGGACATGATGTTCCACCCACAAGGCTCAAATATTGCCTTCTAAATAAACGCCTTATAATACAAAAAAAATTAAAATCTTAAAAAACTAAAATAATAAAAAGATGGGAAATAATTCCAGCTGGAAAACCCTGGTAATTTGAACTGAAAATTCATTTGAACTGTATAATCCATTTGTTAAAAATAATATTTGGAGAAATCAAAACCGTAACCTTAAAAATATTTAAAATTAATAAAAATATGAACCACCTAAAAATGGGGTGCGAAATAGCTCCGCCTGCTCTCCTCGATGATGCACCCTGGATAACGCTAAAGGGAGCATAGAATAAATCCACGTTAAAAATATTTTGATTCAATGATTTATTTTCTATTTTTCCCAAATGAAGATTATACAAGAGAACAACAAATGCTGTATGTAGAGGTTACATAACAACATAATGATAAATCAATCGCATAAATGGAGACACAATATCAGAATAAATTAAGTTTGGAAAGTAATCGTGTTTTTCTCATCTGACCTATAGTATCTCTCCACCAACGGTACTTTTACTACGCTTAAATTAAATTTAAACCATGGCTTAGACTTTCAACTTGAGAAGCACTCATCTTGTTAGATTTATAAACAATTCGATTTTAACAAGAAACATGCAATTTTGAAATTTCAAGAAATAATAAATTTATTAAAAAAAGAAATTGAAATATTTGTGCTTGCCAAACAATACTTGAAAAAAAAACGAATTTTACACATATCTAATAAATTCTTCTAAGCCCTAAGAAAATTATTTTCAATGATGGAAAAAGAGAGCCTTCGTCAAATCTATCCTTTTAAAAAGGTTGATGACAAGTTGCCTGTTGAGGAAGATGGTAAGAAATCACTATTTTTTAATTTAACTGGCGCCTTCGGTTTCTATTTGGACTTCACAAAAGTTATTTTTTCAGTTACAGAAAAAATATTGTTTTAAAAATATTCAAACATCCTGGAGCTGATGATCGAAGTATGCAACTTAAATAAACAAGATGCATCTCTTTATTATAATAAAGCTCACACATCGCAGGCCGTGCAAAATTGGTTCTAAAAGTTTTTTAGTATAGATTTAGATATTACCTATTCTATAAATGACGTCAAAATTGGTTATCCTTAGACGTCAAAGGTTCGTATACTGATCGCACGATTAAAAGTCTGATAAACAAACAGAATTAAAGTAGATGGTATAACGTCCTTTAAAGTCTAGAGTAACTTCTTCTATAGTAAAAGTCAATTGTATGACGTATAATCGGCCTGCTTTTCAAATATCCACACGGCTGACTTAACTATATAGATTAGCCACTTGGTTTGTCGACAAATGATGTTTTCAATTTCCGAATCTCTCGGCGAATAATCGACTTGTGGTTTACCGGGGAAATTGGAATTTTCATAAGCTGATGCGAATTAAAAATGGCGTATGCTATCGTAATTTAATTTTTGAAAAAATTCAAATTTTTCCAATAATTAAAATTAATTTAAAAAAATTAGAAAGCTCAAAAATTTAATATTGGTAGATTGTGAAAAAATTTAGAAGTTATTGATGTTACGAATTTTAGATTAAAGTAGTTTATTTGAAATTAAAAAATTTGGTTAATTATTTTAAAATTTTCTGAAATTGGCGAAATAGTATGCGTCTTGACCAAATTCAAATTGATATTCATTTCGAATGAACTTAAAAGGACTCTGCTAAATTTTCAATTCGATGTAAAAGATTGATTTAAAATATAAAAATTAGAAACCGCAAAATAAACCCTCTGGCCACAACTAAATTTTCTATAATATGTATGTATATATCCTATAATTTTCCAATTGACATAATTTATAAAAATTTATCTAATAACATTTTACTATAATAATTGAAATATTTGGCAAATAATTATCATCTAAGTCTTTACTAAAATATAAAAACTAATAAATAATAATTTTAGAATTATGTTATAAATGATTGAGAAATAAGGCTACTGCAAAATGGCTACAAAAACAATAAAATGTATACTGTTAAAACTAATATCAATAATATGTAAATTTCGAATAATTAAATTGTATTGTATAATGTAATTAAAATCATAATTATATTTACATTATTAACTATCATATATATATATATATATATATATATATATATATATATATATATATAAATTAACTAAATTGTTTAATATATTTTAAGCCTGCCTTATATAATCTTGATTATATTGCCTGCCTTATATTCCTGCCTTATATCTTATTTATATTATTTTATTAGATATATATTTATTTATAAAATTGTTTAAAATTTATACAATTTCGCTCATGTTTAAAATAATTAATTTTATTTGGTAAAAAAAATCGTCTTTTTTTCGGTTATAACAAGAAATTTATCCATATATTTAAATTGTTAATTCATTCATTAAAATTATTAAATTGTAGTGCATTTTCCATAATAATAATTATGTATATATTAATTATTGAAGGAATTTTTAATTAATTATATTGGTTATGTTATATACGTATTTTACGAATATTAATTATATATTTTATTCTGAATTTGTGTGTGATGTGGTTGATGATGCTTTAAATTTTGTGCATTCAAATATTTTTTGTGTGCATGTGTGTGTGTGTGTATTTGTGATTTATGTATTGTATGGTTTTTTATATAAATTTTATTTATTTATATTTTATAACAATATTTTTAATTTATTTATTATATTTATGTATTTTTAAAATTATTACACATATTAGAGAGTTGATTATTTTTTTTATTTTTGTTATAACATCCAATTTTATGATTTTTCCAAAAAATAAAAAAAAAAACAAAACAAAAAATTAACGTTTTGGAGAGGTGTTGTAAAATGGGTAAATTTTTTGGTTAAATTTCTTGTTTATAAATATATATAGCTCATCATGTTTTATTTATTTATTTTATTATTTACTGTTTTGTAGTTTTATTTAACGGGTATAGTTTATGAACAGAAAAATATGCGTTTGTGGTGGATTTTAGCCAAAATTATGCTGCTCTTTAAAATACCACAACGATTTAAGCGAG
The DNA here is from genome assembly GCA_951394425.1 of Tipula unca. NCBI lineage: Eukaryota > Metazoa > Arthropoda > Insecta > Diptera > Tipulidae > Tipula > Tipula unca. The sequence goes on from OX596382.1 coordinate 196,559,037, forward strand.
ATGTGTGAATTATGAACCTGTTATAAAAAGTGTATTGACAAATAATACAACAGTCGATACGATCTCTGCCTAAGCGTTTAATAATATTTCAAAAGCATTAATTAATTATAGCCAGCATCACACACACACACGCATATGGGTAACAAAAAAATTAGAAAGAAAATGAAAGGAATTGAAAAATTTATAAACAAAATAAATGAAAATCTACAACATGGTAATTTTTACAATGGCTAGAAGTGTATATATAAGTTTTACGTATAATATAAAATGAAAACAAAAAATTAAATTAATAAATTATTATTGTTATTTATTATTTTATTATTTTTATATATAAGTTGTTAGAATTGGAAAAATGCTTTCATTTTCTTGTAATTTTTTTTTTTTTTTTTTTCGTTTATACGAATATTTTATTTTGTATAATATGGGCAAAGAATCATTTTCGACATGCACGCAAAAAGTATATTAGAAATACATAATAGAAAATGCGACACATTATATATCAATATAATTACATGATTAAATAATAAAAATAATTAACATAAAATAATTAAACAGAAAAAAAAATGGCGGGTATAAATTTTATAAAATGAATAGTATTTTATGAATATTTTAATGAATTTAGCAATTACTTGTTTTTAATGAAACTTGCTGGACTTGCCTAATTCACAATTATTTTGAGGTAAATATTGCTTTGAATGATATCCAGGGATGGGCATTTACGCGTCACTATTATTTTCTATTATTAACTCGTCGACAATGACAACAATGTAGACAACGTCAATAATGTAGACAACCTCTGGAATGCTGATTTGTTGAGCTATACTTCAAAACTACTGTGATCCAAATTTTGTAGAGTGAATTTGATACGTTGGTGGTATATAAAATTTTCGTATAAAATTTATATTAGAAGGCTTTCATAAATGTTTCGGATTTTTGAGTAATCTCTGAAAATATCGACAAGCTGTTTGATATTTTATAAAACAATATAAGAATCAATAGACTTTGCTGAGAAATTGTACAAATTTAAAATTTTATATAATGCCAACTTAGGATTAAAATCGAACATAGGGCTCGTATTGTCGGTTATCGAGTGCCGGATCACCTGGATATTTTTCTGTTTTGTTGAGTACCCGAATACCCGGGAATTACGACTGGTATCTACAAAACGTATTTTTATATAATTCATACAAAGGTACCACGAAAGATCTATCTCAACAGCTTTTAATATGTTTATATCCGAGTCAAAATAACAAGAGGATGACCGTGAACAACACATAATTTTCTGATGTGGTGTTTGAATTAACCATCAATCAAACTTCGAATAGAAAATTTAAATGTTGAGAGAGCATTTAAATTTATTAAAACAAAATAATGATGGTATGCGCGAAATTATATATAATATATTATAGAATTTAGAAGTGCCCCTTATAAAAAAATCCGATATTAACAGCCAACGAACAGGTATTTTTAGTGGCAAAAAATATATTTACAACAGATAAAAGTCGCTAGGCACTCCTCGCTCAGATCGATATGGGCAGTTTGTTTTCTGTTCGTTAGTTCTTTATCAAATTGATTAGATCGATTTATTCGATTTGTCAAAATCTATACACCGATTTCTCAGAATGATTTTAGTTTCATTAATTCATATAATTAATTCGTATTCGTACTGATCAAATCGAATGAACTACAGGTATACAAAATAACGCTATTTACAAATTTAGATGAGGAACGTAGGTCTATTGATGAAATCTAGGTTATATTAAAATAGTTAAATTATAAATCTATTTAACAAATAAATATTCAAAAATATTTTTATTAAAAATATTTAATTGGGTAACCCGGGTACCTGGGTATTTGGTTTAGTAACTACTTGCGAGCCCTAATCACACACAACTTGCGATAAGAATTTGATTGACAACGCCAAATATTTTTTCAAAATATTCAAGTATGATAATTTTCAAAACGCCATTATTTAAAAAGGGGGTAACCAAATTCAATTTATTAAGCTTTTGTGAATTTATTGGCAATAAGTCTTCAAGATAAATATGTATGATCAAAAAAACATATGTGAATGCCACAAATCCATTCAAAAAAACTAAGCCGATCAATTTTTCACAAAAAATTTATAAATGAGAACTCAAAATGAATTACCCAAAATATGTCAATTAAGTAACGCGTTCATTCTAGACCCAGCTGATTTGCGGTTGTCGATAAATTTGTCTGACAACTCCAAAAATTCGAAGTCGTAGGTAAATTTTTCGTTGCTCATCAAATATTTTAGAATTTTCAAGAGACAATTAATTTAATTTCAAATATAACTCTCTTAAATATAACTCTTTTCAAAGGAATATTTAAACTACGTTTGATTTGATATATCACATTAGATAATCCAAATTAAAAATGTTGACCTATCATCCAGCATCTATGGTCCTGTCGATTTTTTCCAAAACTTTCTTTCTTCTAAACTCCACGAATACTTATGAAATAAAATTCCAATTTCCAATTTTTTTTTTATGTTAACACAAGTATTCGTGGAATTTTGTAAAATGGATTAGAGGATACAAAGTTTTGTAAGAAATCTCTTGGACCACAAATGCTGGATGATGAATTAAATTTTTTAATTTGGATTATGTCATGTGATATATCAAATGAAACGTATTTTTATAAGCAATTTTAATAAGCAAGATAAAGCTTTTATATTAACTCGTTAAAACCATAATCTAAGTTTAATTTTTAAATATAAAAACACTTTGCGTATTAAAATTTAATAATAATTTCCATAATTGTTCAAAAAATCTATACACTAGACATTTTTTGATCAATTATGGAAATTATTATTAAATATTAATACGCAAAGCGTTTTTATAATTAAAAATTAAACTTAGATTATGATTTTAACGAGTTAATATAAAAGCTTTTTCTAAATTACGTCAAGGTGGATTTTAGAAATTTCAATTATTCTCAATTGTTAGTTTTGACGGCTCTATAAAATCGCATTTGTTGTCTACATAACGCTGGCATTGTCTACATGACTATAAATATTATCAGGTAATCTACGTAATACTTTACGTGTCGACAACCACGTAGATGACTTGGCGTAGTCTATCTCGGCCGTCCCTGATGTATATATACGTCTTAATTTGAGCTTAACTATTCTTTAATAATGGAATAATTTCAGTGCTTTAGGAAGGGACCCTCTTTATAACGGTGAAACTTTAGAACAGCTCGTACAAAAATCGGGAAAAACTTCTCACAAAAATAGGAAACATGGCACAACTGATAGAAATCTTTACAAAAAGGTTATAAGTTTCATTAAAAACAATCCGGGGAACTTTGACTATGACCGTGCCATCAAATTTAACAAACCCCACTCAATGGTAAAACGAATTCGAGTTCAGGAAGAGTTATTAAAAAGGCAAATCGTTTAGATAACCAATACTTGTTCGCTAAAAAATGTCCCAGACCAAATTCTCAATAAATTTACTGGATGTGTTTTGATGGATGACGAAACGAACGTGAAATTGGTTTTGAAACATTAAATTACATAAACATAAAAACATAAAATTGGATCTTACGAAAAACCGAGGCATTGCTCCTGCTAAGGATAACCACTTCAAGTTACAAGTACATTTACAATAAAACGTATGATTTGGCCAGCAATCTGTAGTTGTGGAGCCAGTCATATTTTTCATAATGACGTATTTTGCCGATAATTCTTCAAGACGATTCAGCAGTAAAGCTTTGGCCATTTAGCTAGTTCACACGGCTCTAGAGAAGCAATAAATTTGTATGAGATAAGTCAAATCAATGTTATTTCAAAGAAGCTGAGTCCACAGGTTTTCGAATTATCGAAAAAAATTGGGCTATAGTAGAAAGAGTGGCGAATGCGTTAATGGAACCATTTTGGCGCAAAAGTAATATCAGTAGTTGTACCAGAAACAGGGAACAGCAAACAAAATTTCTTGTCACTTATTTTATAAAGATTACTTACGATGGTCCTTCCTCAAAGTTCAATTTTTGATGACGCTTTCGAGAATATCGAGCTGTGGTATCTGGCGAATTACACGCGTAATGTTGGTTTCCAATGCCTCAAGTGTAGCTGGTTTATCCACATAGACTTTCGACTTTACGTAGCCCCAAAGAAAAAAGTCTAGGGGTGTGGTATCACACGATCTAAATAACCAATTCATTGATCCGAACCGTGAAATTAATTGCTCGCCAACTTGATGTTATTCCGTTATCATGAGGCGATAACGAGCGCTATTCGCAGGTCCCGGCCATCATAAACCACACCAGTAAGTTGGAATTCAAACTTCCCGATGGTATTCCAAATAGTGGTCTCGAGAGGACGATTACGTCAACCGTAACTTGGTCTTAGCGCACGAAACACATTCCTCACAGAAAGCTGATTTTCGTACTAAAGCTGAAGGCTCTGACTTTGCATGAGGAAATAGTAAACAATACTGAATAAAAATACTATGACAAATTGATACTACTCATGCGTCATTTGTATAGCCGCCAACTGGCACATTAGATTTCAAATTGCTAAAATATCGTTGGTTATTGACATTATTTTAATTGTCGACGTTGACAAAAAACACTGGCAAGTAATCTGCGTTATATTTTACGTGTCTACAACTGCGTAGACTACATGGCGTAATCTACCTCGCCTATCCCTGATCATCGCCATAACTGTTTTCATAATTGACTTTGTCATTAACACTCACATTATTCTATTTTATAATCACTCAATGCGTATAGTTCAATCAAAATGGGTCTCTGCTAAACTGTTATACAAGTATAACTAATGTGCGTCTTTGCTAAATTTATAATTTTTTGTTTTGTGTTTTCTGACAGATTTGATAATTTTAAACATTTTTAATTGATTACATATTTAACATTATATGCTGGTAGAAATATGGGTTCTGGACGCAATTCTTATTTCGCAATTTCGATCGGTGCAGAACATAAAATAAGAATTTTTCTTTATATGGGAATATGCACCCAAAAAGTATTAATATATTTTATTTTTTTTAAAGTCAATAAATTTTAGAATAAAAAAATAGTTAAGACTTAAAGAAAATAAATAATTGTTGTTTTAAAATTTCCAAGCAAATAGAAAAAAGAAATTATTTACTGCCGAATACGGACGAAATTTCTTATTTTTTAGTCATTTCTGAAGTCTCTGGAGTTTTTTTCTAAAATCTTGAACTGCACATTAGGTATAGTTTTCGAGAAAGCTGAACGATAATAAGTTTAGAAATTAGAAGGTTTTATCACTATTTCTAACGAGATAATCTTTAAATGCCACATTTTTATGTATAAAAATCATCCCTGAATTGTGCATATATCTCAACATTACCGATTTATGTATGGATTTAAATACATGTTTGAAATGAGTCCTTTGTATTTGCCAACAGCTATTTAGCATTAGGAATTTTTTAATTAATAGGTTTCATAAAGCGGCCAAAGCAGGAACAATGTTTCTCTTTCTACAAATCTGAAGAAGCAGCTAATTTACAATTGTTCATTTTATATAAATTTGCACCCAAAAAACATAAAAAATAAAAATTAAAAATAAATAATTTAAACAAACATAAAATTGTAAGGAAATCATAAGATGATTAAAAGCGCAAACTACATGCAAACTTAGACACTAAAATATATCCTTAAATATCTATATAAATATTTATGTATATAATTTATATATTTATTGAAATATAATTGGTTTAATAAAAAACTCACCTGTATCAACAATAACATCGATCAGGTCCATACTCTTGGCAAATGCATCCCTGAGGTTGATATGATGAAATGATACAATTGAACCTTCTCGTTTTGCACGGTCGAGCGCTTCACGTCTTTTGAGTGCTTTTTCTCTACGCATCTGATTTTTATAAAATTCGGCGAAATTGTTAACAATAATAGGAATGGGCAAAGCGATTACCAGTACGCCACATATGCAACAAACTGTACCAATGACCTTTCCTAGCGGTGTAGTGGGGTAGATATCCCCGTAGCCAACTGTAGTCATTGTGATTCCAGCCCACCAAAATGTTTCCGGTATTGAAACAAATTTGGTTTGTGGTTCATCCTTTTCAGCAAAATAGGCAAGAGATGAAAATATTAGAACGCCCATTGCCAAAAATAACATAAGCAAACCAAGTTCCTTATATGAATTTCGCAGTGTAAAACCAAGCGACTGCAGGCCCGTTGAGTGACGGGCCAGCTTAAGGATTCGCAGGATGCGCATGATGCGAAAGACTTGCACCACCCGGCGCACATCCTGGAACTGGTCCGTTGCGTTCTTGTTGGTCTCCAATAGAAACAGGGACACAAAATAAGGAAGTATTGCCAATAGGTCTATTATGTTCAGGCCGCCTTTAAAAAATTTCCATTTATCCGGTGACGCACTAAATCTTAGCACATATTCTAATGTAAACCACGATATACAGACGGCCTCAACCATAGCCAGTTCTGGATTGTCCTGGGGCGTACCATTATGATCTGCCTGCAGGGATGGTAAGGTATTCAGTGTCAAGGCAATTGTTGATAGGACTATGAAGAGGATGGATATTACCGCAATCACCTGTAAACGGTTTATGAATTTTTCTTCGTTATGTGTTTCAAGTCCATATCTCAAAATTAGCTGATTTCTTCTGAACTCGCTAAATAAAAGACTAACAACCACTCGAAACGAGTAATTGTTACTCTATTCGGAGTTACACAAGAAATCACCTCGATTTTATGTCATTTTATACAATAAAGACAAAAATTATAATTTCAAATCATAAAAATTATAAATTATTTATGTAAATATATATATAAGATATTAAAATTAATCCTACATCTCTAGTCTAGTCTAATAAGTCACTAAATATATTATTTAAATTTTAAACGTTTTAAATTCAATTAACAAAACTAATAAACTAAAATAAATTATATAATTAAATAATGTCAAGATTGTCTTTAGTCGGGTCTGCAGTCGATATTTACTATTTTTTTTATAAATCATTTTTATAAAATTTTGTATTTCTAATACAATATAAATTAATTAATTTTTTAATTCTATAATCAAATTATTAAATTAACTAATATAGAACTTTGATTTTTTAAATTATTCTAAATTAATTTTTTATTTTGCTAATAAATTATTTTTGTAAAGACAATGGACGATCACAAGAGGAATATTTGTTTAAAAAAATATATAAAAATAAATAATAAAAAATATAACTGTCATTCCATTTAAAAAAAAACAATTATAATAAATTTATTTTAAATTCTACCAAAAAAATGTAAATTTCATTCCATTCTAAGTTTTTTTTTTTTATTCAAAAATAATCGATTTAAATAATAAATAAATAATTAAATTATTTAGAGCATTTCGTAAATTTAATTTAACAAAAAAAAAATAAAACTATGTATATAATTTTAAAATGATAAAAACATAATTTTAATGAAATTGTAATAATCGATTTTTTGTTGTTGGGCTTATAGTTATTTTAAAAAACTATTTTTATGGTAAGTGCGTAACTTAAAATTGGTGCGTATAAGTGTGTAGTGTTTTATAAATTTTATGATGTTGGTTTATTTTTGTAAATTTATATTTAATTGTTTCAGTTTTATAAAATTGTGATGAGGCGGTGTTGATATTTCCTGAATGAATGAATAGTTGTTGTAGTGTTACAAATAAATGATGGATTTTAATTTTTGGAATGTCAGAATTCATAAAAAATAAAGGCTATATTTATAAATTTAGTATAACCGGTTATTGATAATATTTGGTTTAGTACGAAGAGTTAGCACGAAAAAGAAAAACGCACTGGGAGCTCTAGTGGTTTGAGTCATGGATATTATACATGCTGTACTAAAGTTAGCATGAAAAAGAGATTGTGCAAATAAGGAAATGTTTAAGCTAGCACGAAATCAAAACAATATATATTTAAGTTTCAAAATGCCGCCCTCGGTGGCACAGTTAGTAGCGTGCTTGCTGTGGTATTCGAGGGTCTCGGGTTCGTATCCCAATGGTGGTCAACAATCACGGTTGGGTGATTTTAATGTGTACATATGTGTGTTTGTCCGGGTATTGCTCCGTGGGCCCATTTGTTGCATTGAGTGCTGAAGTGATCCGACCAATTTTAATTTTTTTAAGTTTCAAAATATTTATTCTTTAATATTTTATAATATTCAGTTAACATTATTCCTCACAATAAAAATCGAATCAAAAATGTACTATGGGATATAATGTGAAAGTATTTAAAGCTCAATTTGGCCTTAATCTTTCAAAAGTTACGTCTAGTTTCGATTCCAGGTTGACGAACAACCGTTTGACGTTTTCCATGCCTGTGATCATAAATTTCTATGACGCATTTTCGAGTACGGAATTATTCAAATTTACCTCAAACTGCAAAAGCTCAATTTTGGCCTTAATCTTTCAAAAGTCAAGTCTAGTTTCTATTCCAGGTTGAAGAACTACCATTTGACGTTTTCCATGCCTGTGATCAGAATTTTTCTATGGCGCATTTTCGAATACGAAATTATTCAAATTTACATAATATTGAAAAATTTCCGATGGGACATAATGTGAAAGTTTAAAACAGGTTTCAGAACAACCCTTTAACGTTTGAAACTAGACTTGACTTATCAAACCTTAAGGCCAAATTGAGCTTTTAGTACTTTCACATTATGTTTTATAGTAAATTTTTCAATTTGATGTAAATTTGAATAATTTCGTACTCGAAAATACGCTATAGAAAAATTCTGATCACGGGATGTCATTTAATCCCATAGTAATTTTTCACTTTGAGTTATATTTGATAAATAATATTATTCTGATTATTACAATATTTTAATTTTTATTTATATTTAAAATATTAAGAAATATTTAAATTATTATCTAATACACAATTCATTGTTTTAGTACAACAAACAAAATATCCATGATACAAACCACTAGAGCTTGATTTAAATTTTGAAAATATTATTTAACATTACACAAATCTAAAGAATTTATTCAACCGATACGTCACTTTTAATGCAGCTCAAGGAACCGACAATATCATCGGTTATTGCCTAGATTTGTTAAAAACATGTATGAAATTTTAAAATTGAATGAAAATCTGTCTGATTTTCACTTTAAGGCCGAAAGTTACTCTCGTGACAAATCTGATGTACGAACGATAACGTCAATAAATAATTTAAAAAAATATATATTTTGACATTCAATTTCCTTTATTTACAACCAAAAATATATTTAGGGCTAACCCAAATCTCTCGGTTGACCTAAACTACTATATGATGAAATCAAATGTATTTTATACGATATCAAAGAATAACACCCACTTCCGACATCTATTTTATTGGAATTGTTGTTACATTAAAAATGTATTTAACTATCATATGTATAAATATATTTTATTGTTTGTCTGATTCTGAAAAAGTATTTGTATTATGAAAAACTGAAAAAAGGATATTATCTGACACATACATATTATGTAAACATATAGAAATATAAAATAAAATATTTTGTTGGATTTTTCAATTTTTGTAACAATATAATATATAATAAATTATATACGTATAAATAAACAAAAAAAAAATCATGCAACAATTATTACAAATATAAATGGTTTTTTAAATCCAAAAACTACTTTTCTATAATATAATATATAAATGTATATGTATTAAATATATAGACGACTACTAAAATGCTCAAAGTGCAAAAATATAAAATGGATGTACATAAAGTTAAAAGCGACAAAAAAATTATATTAATAATAAAACAAATTTAACACTTATTTTATTATTAATATAATTTTTATTTTTGTATATATATATATTTCCAAAAATAATTTAATAACGCTAGATATAAATATAAAACATCGATCTATGTATATGAATAAATATCTACAATTAATTAAAAAAATTACAATAATTATTTAATATATTTTGAAAGCTTTTATAATAATTTTTAATACTAAAAATGTTTTTATTTTTAATTTTATTTATTATTTATTTAGTTTAGATTTTTTATTATTTAGTTTAAACTAATAAAAATAAATTTAAATTAAATTTTATTGTCAATCAAAATTATTTTCTTGCGTATCTGTCGGTATACGGTATAAATAGCGTTTATTTTATATCGAGCAGTCTAATTTAATCGAAATGATCTTTAGATTCAGATTTTAATTTTTTTTTTTGTCGTTTATACTGAACAAGTTATTTACTTGTATTACTACATCTTACAACAAATATTCAGCAATGGGTTAAATCCAGTTCCATTACACAAAGTCTTTATTTAATTTGAAATAATTTTCTAAAATTTGAAATTTAAAATTTTCTAGATATAAATAAGTCGTAACCTTCTAAAAATTTGGACTTAACCATTTTTAATTTTGGTTCCGAAACTTTTTAAATGTCTCAACTTCTAGAGTCAAACAGATTTAGTGTTCTCTTCAAATTTTATAATTTATGATTTAAATTTTATATCTGGAATTTTTAAATAAATATTTCTTTATAATTATTGGAATCTAAAATTTTTTAATTTTTAAAATTAAAAATTTGAAATCTAGAATAATTTAGATTTTAGTATCGTGAAGCTAAAGTTGTAAATTGAACAGAAATCTCGAAATTTAGACTTGAAATTGTCACATTTTGTGCCTGGAATTGTGAGTAAGGTGTCTTTTATTTTTTATTTAAATTATTTGAAACCATTAAAGTAACAATTGTTCGTATGTGGTGTAGTTAAGAATTTAGGTGGTACTATGATTTTTGTTTTAAATTAAATAACTTTTTAAATAACTTCAACCTTCCAATTAATTTTGAAAATGATGAATTGAAAAGATGTTCAATCATGAATTACGATGAAGCATATAAAGTTGACTTTTTTAAATTTAATATAAAAGAAATAGAAAATATCATTATGTTCTAAAAATAATAATCAACAACCCAATATGATACACAATCACAGTACACGGCAAATGAAAGCATTATTGAAATATAGCAGCTATATATATAGTCACCTTTTCCGATGCTGAACATATTACATAACGATATACTATATCATAAAATGAAAATCATACATCACTAGTAAAAAGCTTATTGTAATAAAGCACATTTTAAGCGTCATAGAAACGAATAAATCGTTAATATTTGATAAATTATCTGAAAATAAAAAGTTTAGCTCAATTTGACCATTTTTCAAGAACTGAACAAATAACATTCAGAATATTATTAAGTGAGGGAAATAACGACCTCTTCCCTCAATACAAAGATCGACTTTCAGGCTAATTATGAAGATCGTTACTCAAAGTAACATGAAAGTACTAGAGCTTCCAGAAAAATAGATTTATTCAAGATCTCTTCTGGAACTGGCTAAGTGTACTGGCTTTAGGTATAAGAGATTTAGAAACTAGCTGTGTATGCGGAATTATCTGAGAATTGGTGATTATTTAATAATAAAATATTAAATATTATATGTTATTACAACAAAAACCCGCTCGAAGTGAGATATTTCAGAAAAAGTCAATGTGCAGGTACCCTCATTCCGGGTTCCTCCTTTTTGTGTTTGAAAATAAACCTTTCTAATCTTTTAAGGGTTTCAGTAAAGAAAACCGGTTTCAGAATTAAACGAAAATTGTTTGTTACCAGATGTTTAAACGTCTGCTATTTTAAGGGGTGATTTATGCGGATCACTTGTGATACCGCGCGGATTATAAACCAAACAATATTGTTGAATACTTTGTATAGGTATGGATTCAGGGCAATATTATTTAGTGTAGTTTTCAATATATCAAAGAGTAAAGTTCTCAGAAAAAGTGTAAATTTTGTAATGCAGGAAAATAAAGATATTTGTTTTATTTATAATACGTGTATGCAGAAAAACGACTCTACAATGGTGAAAAAAGAAATTGGTAGCTTAATCGAAGCTTCAAAATAGTATTATTTCTTGCAAAAGATACTGAATATACCAGATACTTATAGTAATTTCCCATTACAGGACCATCATCAGCTTGCAGCCAGTAAAAATTTTTAAGATCAAGTGTGCCATCATTTGGTCAACAGATTGATACCAAGAATATAAGAAAGTACAAGCAAGTTAGTAATGCGAAATCAACCGAAACGCAACAAACTATCCTGGATCTTTGTTGTAAACCCAATGACGCATGCGGGGAAGTATCGTCAATACACGGATTGGTGGGTTGATTAATTTGTGGACACAAAATGCGCGATATTAATTTTAGAGAGCAAACCACTAATCCGTCCAGAGGAAAACCAATAAATGACATCGTGCAAGTTTTGAAGTTTTGTGTGCCTTCATAAAACAAAGTGATAAATGTCAATTTGTATTACCCGCTCTCAAGGGAATTCTAGGGAAAAAACTAAGGGAACTCACTACTTGAGAGACCTGCTTATAAATCATTCATCACACCTGCTTATAAACCAAATTTGGTAGCACTCAACTTATTTGGCAAAACGATAATTTTAAGTTTAAAGGACATGTTATCCGAAGAACTGCAGGTACACATAACGTGCGCGGTTTACTTGTAAACATGTCTTTAGATTTAATTTGGTTGGCTGGATTTAATAACTTGGAAAATGTACCAAGTTGGAATGGATATATGGAAGCAGTTAATAATTCTGGTAAGATTTATAATTTTAAGAAACTATTTTAATTTTCCAACCTTCGTTTGAAGTTTCACAAATAGTACCAGTGCCGTTCATCAATTTAAGTGCAAGTGCCTAGACGACGTTATACTTAGCTTTAATTTATGCAGAATGCGAAAGCAAGAAACATGGGCAGATGTGCAAAGTTACTTTTGATCAACCACTCTTTATGAAATCAGTTGAAATGGTTGTCTGCGGAGCAAAACAGGAATATATCGTGAATATTTGTGCGCCTTGGAGGATTTCATCTACTCATGTAATATCTTGGCACAAATGGATATATATGAAAGGATATATAGGATCATAGCCATATTTAAAATGGCTGACATTGGTAGGGATAATTTTCCAACAAATTGCAAATATGTTGTAGATGGATCGATGGAGGCCATCTACTTCACTCGGTAGTACGGCCAAAGCCAGCGATATATGACACGATTCCAAGAATTTATGGTGATTATGTTTTAAACTATTATGGCAGAAACACAACGGTAGTGTTTAATGGTTATCCGGACTACGCCCCCCCACGAAAGGAGAAGAACATATGAGAAGAGCCATTGCCAAAATTTCAGCAAACATCGACGAAGTAAAGAGCAACATGACGTGCACAATTTCAAAGCGAATTTCTCGCAAACACCCATAATAAATCGAAATTTATCGGCAAACTGAAGCAACACCTACAGCTTTGCAAATCGTGGGGATCAGCTGGTGATTGCTGCAAAGGACTCGGACATCCTCATGCTGTTTGTGTTTTTATGTTCACCAGTACAGAAAAGGAAAACTAAAAGCATTCAAGCTTTTCCAGGCCAATGCAGAACTGAGGACCGACGTCCAAGTGTTCTTGCAAACGAGTGCACGAAAGAAATCTGTCAAAAGTAGTTTCCTGCCCATTCCAACTGATCTGCCACCGGCTCCAGAACATCTGCTCAAGTTGATATCTTGCAACTGTCGTTCGCAAAGCACAACAAGATGCGAAGGTAAGCAGTTAGGAATGCTGTACTGCACAATGTGTAGAACCTGCCAGAGTATATCATGCAACAACACTACAAGCGAAGAAGTACTCAATGATATTGAACGAAATACTGAGCTACAATACAATTTTAAATTTTAAATGTCCTTATAATTAATATTTAAATGGAAAAAAACTGATGTATTATACCAAGAATAAATAATAGTTTGAAGTAATAAAATATTGACATTTAATTTTTTTATCATGGATTTTTTGAAGGTTCGTAAACGGTTTATCGCGCTAGTGTGCAAATTAGCTCAAACGACAACCAATTCAATCTCGTATAATGTTATTTAAATAAGTCCTGCTAGCTGTTCTATTTTTACAGTTAAACTCCAAAAATGTACTTGCTGTTAACATTTAGCTTAAATTAGCTCAAATCAATATTTGTGCACTATTAAATTCTCCGTCATTTGAGCCATTTTTCGAGTTTGTGCTGTGTACCGCGATGAAAATTTTTTTTTTTAAGTTTATTTATTTTAAGATTACCCAAAGTTTAAATTTCGAATCTCACAAATACTTCTTGTGCTTTGTGTTCTCAAAAATAATTTCAATCTGAATCTAAATCATGAATGCAATTATAACCACACGATATAAATCCGTCGTTATGGAATATTCGAACGTGTTCAATTTTTATATATAGTCAAATTATCCAAACTAAACTTCCGTTCAATCTGTTCTGTACACAAACCAAAAAAATTATTAAACCAAAACTAAAAACAAAATTAAATAAAAAAGGGTAAACCAAACTAATAATTCAGTTAAAAATATAGGGAACATATTTCTTGCAACAACATCAAAACAAAAATATCTATATAAATTCATGATCATCTCTATATAACATAGAATTTTCATATAATTATGTAATAAAATTCTAATCTCATATCAATCAAAAATGCACAATACAAAATCATTTAAAAAAAATGTAAATAAATTAAAAAACTCGGTAATAAATCTAACATAAAAAAAATTAAACCAAAAACTTAATTCGTTCCAAAAATAAAAAATTATTAATTTTAAATAAATTTTTATCAAAAATTTATTTATTTAATTATTTTTTATATAAAAAGGGGCTGGATGAATTTCGCTTGCAATCGCCTATTTTTTTCGTATTGTGGTTCTAAAGAATATTTCGACGAAAAGATTCTGAACTGGACTTTAGTGAGAGAAGCATCTAATGTATGAACTACAATAGATCCTTCTCCCCAGAACCTTTAAAAATAATATTGTTTTTTTTTTAAATATATTCTTTAGAGATAATTTAATTTTTATATTATAATTTTGTATTAATTCGAGGAGTTCTACAACGCACACTTTGCCGCCTGGTCATATCGCTACTGATTATATATTTGAATATAAAAAAAAATTACGTAACTAATTTTTATATTTTTTTATATTTGTTATATTAATTAATTTTGCCCATTCCCATTATTATTTATTAATATTATTGTATTATTAACATTAAAAAAAAAAAAATATTAGTAATATTTAATGTAATATACAAAATAAAATATATAAATTAAAAAATCACATTTATTTTATGTGTGAAGACATCAAATTTTGTTAATTTTTTTTTATATTAATAAAAAAGGACAATAACATGAAATTAAATAAAACTAAAGGACAAAAAATAAAAACAGAAAAGCCACTGATGTTCCAAATATATATTTATGTAAACAAAAACAATAAAATAATAGAATACATTTTAATCACACATAATAAATATTGTGCACTTTTTTTTTGTTATTTTTTTTGTTTGTTTTTAGGTTAGAATAATAAAATTTCCTTTTAGCGCTATAAATATAAAAGGTTAGAAAATTTGTATATTTTTATGCTTTTCGCGCGATCTGTAAAATTAATAAATAAATAAAATAAAAGCACATCGAACATAGGTTTTGTCGCACAAAATTCTTTAAAATAAAAACAAAAACATCAATTTAGTGATACGAATTGCGAATATACTTAAGTTGCCATTTTGTTTCGAACATACGCCATTTTGTTCAAATATGTCAACTTATAAAGTCAATTCGTGTTTCTTGTATTTTTAAACTTTACTTTTTTGGTGTTGAGCTCTTTATTGAGAAAAAAAACTATTTATTTTGTTTTGTTGTGGTTGTGTATAGTAATTATAGTTTTTATTTTGAACCTCAGTGGGTGAGTAAATTAAAATTATTAACGAGAGAAATTAAAAATGTTAACGAGATAAAAAAAAATTAAAAAGGATTTTTTTTAAAAACTGTAGTGTTTTGTTGTTGTTGTATGTACCGGTATTGTGTGTTTTATTTGATCAAAAAGTTGTTTTATAGTTGTTGTTAAAAATAAAGTTGAACTTCTCTATTATGGCTTTGTTGTTTATAAGGTTGGAATTTTTACGGTTTTTCATGATTTTTGTGTTGTTGATTTAATGAGGTCGATGCGTGAAAAGTGCCAACCAAATTAGTAAATGAAATTTCGTTAATTTCAATATTTTCAGATATTTACAATTTTTTAGACTACTGAAGTTAGCAGAAAAAATCTGCATTATCGACATATATTATGGTTCAGTAGAAAAATTTCAGTAGAAATTTTCCAGCAGAAAAAAATATACATTTTCGACCTAGTTCATAATTATATATTTATTTGTTTGAAACTGCAATTACTTTAGAAACGAAAATTATTGTTTTCATAAAAATATTTTTTTTGATTTACTGGTGTAAGCGGGAATTCAATTAAGATTAAGACTTAGGTAGAGATGTTCCATGATACATATATCTGGACAAATTTTCTAGCCGCAAATATCTGGTAAATTATGTGGGATCAGGTTGAAAAAAATTAAAATCCCCACCCATCTTTTATTCGTATGAAATGGCCAATATTCAATAATTCGGGTAGCTAGCACTTTTGATTTGTCGTGCCACCTGGCTATTAGTTTGAATCGCCATGTAACCTAATAGAGAAGTTCTGTGCTTCGTATCACGTCATACTTTATGTTGGTTCAGGATAAAAATAATTTAAATCCCCATCCATCTTTTATTCGTATGAAAAGGCCCATATCCAAATATTCGTGTAGCTGGCGCTTTTAATTTGTCGTGCTACCTGGCTATTAGTTTGGGTTACCATTCTAATAGAGAACTTCTATGCTTCGTATCAAGGCATATTTTACGTTGGGTAAGGTTAAGAATAATTAGAATCCCCATCTTTTATATATATGAAAAGGCCCATATTCAATAATTTGATTTGTCGTGTAAGTGATTTTTGATTTCTTGAGTAAGCGGACCCAACTTTTATTAATAGTGTCTCAAAATTAACGCAAGATTTGAATTTGCCGCCATTTGTGCAGTAAAGTGTGGTAACCCCCAAAAAAAAATTGACAGCTGAGAGGTTAGGATTAGTAAAAATGTGGCGTTACACGATAGAACAACGTATTTTCATTATTGAAGAATATTTTAAAAATAATGAAAGTTTGGCAGCCGCAGTGCGAAATTTCATTCAAAATATGGTCGGCATAGTGTTTTAACTTCGTCAACTGTTAAGAGATTAATTGAAAAATTCAAGGAGACTGGATCAGTTGGAGACACTAAACACAACTGGTCGTCACTGTTTGCGGATTTTGGGCTGGATGCATCATTGGACCATACTTTTTTGAAAATAAGGCTGGTCAAGCAGTAACTGTTTCTGGTGCTCGATATCGCGACATGATAACACACTTCTTTCTGCCTCAGTTGGATGATATTGACATAGACGACGTGTGATTTCAACAAGATGGTGCCACATGCCATACAGCCCGTGAAACAATTCAATTACTGCATGAGACATTTCCTAGTCGTGTACTCTCTCATTGCGATGATCAGTATTGGCCCCCTAGATCTTTTTAAAAATCAAAAAATCAATTCAAATATACAATTCGGTAACTATAGGTAAGGTTGCTACATGTAAGTCCACGGTTATGATGATGATGCTGTAGGCTTTCATTAGAATGGAGTAAGTCTATTTAATGGACGTCCTTTTAATAATCCATGGGAATTTTTTATTTTAATTTTTTTAATTCTTCATAATTTTTTGTAAAAAGCACAGAAGTTTTCTATTAGGAACAAAACTAACAACCAGGTAACACGAGAAATCAAAAGTGCCAGTTACCCGAATTATTGAATATGAGCCATTTCATACGAATAAGAGATGGGTGGGGGTTTTAATTATTTTTAACGTGAACCCACATAAAATATGACCTGATACGAAGCATAGAAGTTTTCTATTAGGATGGTAACCCAAACTAATAGGCCGGTGAAACGACAAATCTATAAAGAGTTGGCTACTCGAATTTTGGTATATGGGACATTTCGTGATAGTAAAATATGAAGTATGTACCATTAATCTTGTGTTTACATTTTAAAAGTTGTTGAAATATAATTAATAATTTTAAAAAAAAATCCAATTAATAATTATACATCTTACAAAAATAATTTTAATTTAAAATTATATTTAATTTCCATATTAAACTTTAACTATGTCGATAAAGCAGATTTTTTTCTGCTGAAACTTTTCTGCTAACGTCAGTAAGGTATTAAAAGTTAAATTTAAAATTGTCTTCAGGAAAATATTCTCATATTTTTAATATTTATTGATGTCAAACCTCAAATCTAAATCATGTCTGAGTTGGATGGGAAATCCCAATGACTTTCGGTTCGTTAATCCTAACTAAACTGAGTGATTTTTTATCGTGAAAATCGTCACAAAAATCATGAAATATTTACCCCCGCATCAAAAATCCCAACCGATTTATAAAACATTTTTCTTTACTCTAATTAAAAGCTTATCTAAAATTTAAGATAAAATAACTACGCTTAATCTCTAAAATCGGATTTAAAAAATTTGTTACGTTTATCTAAGAGATTTTTAATTTTAGTATATTATGTAAAATAAAATTTACCAAAGAAGCTATTAATAAATTTTCGAATTAAAAATGTATACAGTGCCAATTTTACTCTAACAAAAAAAAATGTATTAAATTTTAGATAAAACTGTGGTGTAAATGTACCTTTTAGTCACGCACCGGGGGGTACATAACGTACTGATTCGCTCTAAGTGCAACTTTATTATAAGTATATTTATAAATAAAAATTATTAATTAGTCGTCCAAAAAAATAAAAATTAATTTTAATATAATAAAAAATTATTAGTGTTCTTTTGTTTATTTAAAGCTTTTTGTTTTATATATAAAGCTCAACCGCATACATAGATAGTATATGAAAAATATTAAACTTTAATTTAATTTTGTACAATAATAGACTGTGTTTCTTTAACTGTTTCGCAAAAATTAAAAAGATATTAAAATTAAATAACAAGAAAATATTTTTTTTGTTGTTTCATAAAACGTATTTACATGGCATGGCGCGTTTTTGTAAAAATTGAAATTATTAAAATTAAAAGTAATTTAAAATTGTGATGCTTACATTTAAAAATATATTATTTTGTTCACTTTCGTATTTATTTACAAAAGAATTCTTAATTAATGATTTTTTTTTTAATTTATGTTCTTCCTGATCGTACGTACACGGTAAAGTATAATAAGTAAAATTGTCTTGTTTTCGACTGATTAAGTTCAATCAAAATATTATGTTTTTCTAAATGCTTTTAAGTGTGTTAAATTAGAAAAACAAAAAATGTTCACGTGACGTAACTTTAATATATTGTTAATGATGTAAAAGCTTTTAGTGAATAATGTAATAATTCTACCTTATAAATATATAGAGATAAATAGTGAGAGAGCTCGAGTTTAAAAAAGAAAATTTGATTTTCCACTACATTTATTCATATATAAAATCTAAACCATTAAATTTATTCCATAAGTCCTTAAAATAAAACTTGAACCTTGAAAATAACTATCAGAACTAAATCAAACTATATGTACATATACAAACAAAAGAAAATCTTAAATTGGATACGATAAAATGTAATTTCCATATTTTCTCACTAAAAGCTTACATAAATTATCCAAAAATTTTGTATAAAATAGTTGTAACTTGAAGTAACATTTTATTGACGTTCACTACACTAATTACACACTCGATTAGCATATTATTATAATAACCAATTAGTTACGCCACTGTAGATAATAGTTTCGATATGAGAGAGAAAATCGATAGCGGAACTATAAAACTTTACAGTTTAATGTTAAAGCTTTTTAGCTGTTAATCTGAGTATGATAGAGCTATCCAGACAAAAACTGTTTTAGAATTTAAAAAGCATTGGATTATAAACATTTAAATAAACACATTTCGTTCGTTCAGTTTCATCAGTCGTTAATCGTTAATCGTTTTTTATCGTCAGAAGATAATGTTAGTATTTTACTTTATGATGTGATGTTTTTTGTTTGTTTATTAGATATAACTTACCCTCGCTGCTAAACTAGTGTTAGGTTTTTCTAATAATTCCCATAAATATTTTTGATATTGTGCACATTTACCATCGCCGAATTCTTCCTCTTCACGCTGACGTAAACTCTCCGCTTCTTTACGCATTTCCTCGTGTACATGTTCTTTACGTTGATGGTATTTATGTTGGCAACACGATTCTAAATATAATTCATCAACACCCCAATATTCTAAATCGTCACTAAATGCTAATACACACATTTCATCAACTAAATGTAATTTACCAGTACGATAAAAATTTAAAATCGAACTAAAACTTTTTGGGTGTCTATCGAAAAAATACTCGTTGTCGACTAATGAATAATCATCGCATAATTCAGATATAGCTTCATGCGTTGTACACTCACGTAAACGTCCTAAACGTGTATGTGGTAGACGTTCTAATGTACACCATAAAACCTCGTGTTTTACGCCGCCAACATTTATTGAGACACGTCGATTCATTGCTTTCGAACGTGCTATCATAAATGGTTCCGGGGGTATTGATGACATTGACCTTGAGTAATCGAAAATTAAATTAAAATATAAAATCGCGATTCAAATGTTTTTTTTGTACCTGGAATGTGCTCTTTGTAACGGTGCCTGGGACGTTGTATTCGCGTTTGAATGCGAAGGCGATGTAATAGGAAACGGAGCATAACGAACTTCCTTTCCAGTACTGCCACCACCTCCGTAACCGCCAACATTGCTGCCGCCACCGCCAGCACCACCGCTACCAAGTATTTGTTGGCCGTCATCGTTAATAATATAACCGGATTGTGTTGGTCCTCCACCCATTCCACATTGTGTACCCATTTGTAAACCTCCATTGCTAAATGGTGGTGGTGTTGTTTCACCCAATTCCCAGCGCACCGCTTCACGGTCCCTATCACCGCGTTCGCCCACCATATGGAGCCACAATCGGCTACATTAAATTTCTATCCATTTTGTCTCTTTTTGTCTTTATTTCTTATTATTTTTTTCTCTCTCTCTCTTTCACTTTATGTACTTTAATATAATTTATACAAAACCAAAAAATCAAAAATGAAAATTAACAAAAAATTAATTGTCTCTTTAGTTTGTATTTTTTTTTTAAATTAAATTAATTAATTACGTTATAGTTAATTATTATAAATAAACTTTATTAAATTTATTATTTAAATAACAAAAACTATTATATTTTATTCGCAGCGTATAATTATTTTTTATTAATAACAAATAATTAAATAAAAATAATAATAATTTTTTAAATTTAAAATTTAGTTTTATAAATAAAAATAAATTAAATAATAGTCGACCTATTATTAATAAAATTTGTAATAATTTAATTATTATTATTAATATTATTTTATTTATTTGTTTATTTTTATTTATTAATAACATTATTATTGTGCCATTTATGGCATAATTTAATGTTGAGCAAGTCATCCTGTGCCAACGCGATGCAACATCTTGGTCTGTAAAAAATAAAAAATAAATAAAAACATAAATAAATTTGTGAGTGGCAATTAAAAACAATAAAATGCTATATATTTAAAACTATATAAAACGAGTTTTTAACTATTATATAATCCATTAATTTATCTATATTTTTTTATTGAAAAATCGACCATTCCTATACAGTTTTTAGTGTTACCGCAGTCAGTAAAAAAATTAATATTTTCGTGCATATCCCACCCAATAAATTCACATCTTATAATCGCAAATTTATTTATTTATTATTTCATTTGTTTTGAATAATTTTTTGTTTAATTCACTTAATTCTTATTTATTTATTTTTTATATAAATGTACTGTACCACAATGTATACGGAAATTTCCATTTGCATTGTTATATGGTATACAACTCGATTCGTATATAAACGTATTGAATAATACAAAAATATAATTGCAGACGGGGAAAATGGTCTCATGTGCGGGGCGCCAAATTTTTAACAATAAAATTTTTATGAAAATAATAAATAAATAAATAAAATAAAATTTATGAAAATATTTTTATTAGACACTTTTTTTTTATTCGTTTTTATATTTTATAAACAAATTTTTATCGATAAAATAAAAATCGATAAATTATACATTTTTATATAATTTAGAATTTTGAGTTTTGGCAAATGCAATTTAATAGTTTTTAAAAAAAGTGGATAATAAGCTGAAAAGATGTAGGAGGATGTAACTTCAATGTGCAATTGTTTATTTAGTTAATAGCAAATAGCCTTAGATTATTTGGATTCAACAGGCCAATTAATGGAAAAAGTACTCATCATGAATAATACTCCAGTAAAAATCGACTGTCTATCAAAAATTAGGGCAAAGCGAGTACATAAAAGTAAATTGTTTTATGGATGGAATGAGTTTAAAATAGACAAAATCATGTAGCCATGTTATACATTTAAACCAAAACACATTACTTAATTCATATACCACGTGAACTAACTGAATATTTGTGGCACGAACATGAAATGACTTGGTCGGATAATGCTTTTTATTATTAGAGTGCCAGCAATGAGCTATCAAGGATGAGGAACAAATTTAAAAATTTTCTACACAATTCTTTAAATCACTTAGAAATCTATACTATACTACGTTCATCTACGAAAATACATTTAATATTAATTCCAAAAATATTATTGGGTTAATAATATTGAAATAAAACTCGTTGAGTCTAGTAAGTTGATATCATAATGAGCTCGTCCATTAACATTGGTACGGAAAATTTACATACCTTGCAGCAGCGTGTCCTGAAAAAGGACATACATATATAGATAACCATTATAGAGTTCAAAAAATTATAAAAGGGAGATCATCATTCTAAGTTTGAAAAAAATCCACACCATCTTGTGGAGAATTGTTGTAATTTTGACTATATTTTATGAGATCTACAAAAAAATGTTTTCTGTAATTTTTGTGATATAGTCGTTTGAAGTTTTCTAACAATTCCTAAATCAATCGTCCTAAAAAGGAAATTAAAAACTTGAAAACTGTCTGGCATACAAACTGCAATATGCGAATCACATCAGTGATCTGAACGTGCAGCAATTTTTCAAAACTATTACTCATTGGATCAAGCTGGAAGGTATATATAGATTATTACTCATTGGATCAAGCTGGAAGGTATATAGGTTCATTTTATTGACTACTAAGCGGTCAAAGACAAGACGAAAATAAAAATTATTTTTAAAAAAAACTTTTTAAAAAACCACGCTTATATTTGCTTTGAAAAGTAGAAAATAAATTTTTTCTTCCTTACTCCTATCAAGGTATATTTATAACAAGTAGAAAAATTGATTACAAAATTTGACGATACAAACAGACACACAGAGTGAGCTAATATATAAGCGTAGTAAAATGAAAAACGAGTGAAACTTTTCAATTTTGCTATTAAACCATTATACGATAACAAGTTAATGTACACAATAAAAATATTGAGTTAATAAAAAAAACATAAATTAAAAATATTTGGATCGAACCAATATTTGAACTTTGGTCTACGAAACCAACGTCCATCACTCTAACCACTCAAACGTCGCCGCATGTTTTTTTCGTTGCTACATTCGTCTCTTATGTTAGCAATTTGAAGAAAGGCTTTTCTAAGCCTTTTAGGCCGAAAATATGTTATAATCTTGTATTGTCATCGGAGTTAAGCCTGCATGCAAAATTTCAGCTCAATTGGACTATCGCAAGTGGTTGAAAAATTGATTACAAAATTTGACGATACAAACAGACACACAGAGTAAGCTAATATAAGCGTAGTAATAAAAAGGCCATTTATGCGGTGTAGTCCCCGCCTTTCATTATTATTTTAATACATCAATCAAAGACTTGCTATTTCAAAAAAATCTAAATGTACAGTGCACAAGAAAATGAATTCGTTGGCTGGCATGGTCTTTTATTGATAAAATAAAAGTTATGTCTACTCGATATTTCAAAAATCGAAGAGGATATCGCGGCCAGGGTTGGGCGAGGTAGAGTACGCCAAGTGATCTACGCGGTCGTGGACACGTAATATTTATCGTTATGTAGACAATGTCAGCGTAATGTAGACAATACCAATAATCTAGAATAATTTTAGCATTTTCAGATCCAATGCCTTAGTGTTTGTGTTTAATAAAAGGCGGCTTTAATAAAGCTATATGAAAAAAATTTGATGTGTGACCTTATCACACAAACGTGTCTACAAGAAGATTAATTTTTTCTCAGAATTAGCAGGAGACAATTCTCTCTGTCGAATTTATTTGAGCTGTTTAAACTTGCAGTTAAGAATAATTTAAATTTCTAAAAATCCAAAATAATTTAAAAAATCCCTCTTATATTATCTCAATTATAAAAAACATATGCAAATTAATATTTAATTAATAAAAATGTGTACCCACTAGATTGCTTATAAAAATACGTTTCATTTGATATATCACATGACATAACCCAAATTCAAATTTTTAATCCATCATCCAACATCTGTGGTCCAGGTGAATTTTTACAAAACTTCTGATCCATTTTACAAAACTCCACGAATATTTGTGAAATAAAATTTCAATTTAAAAAATTTTTTTTTTGCAGTTTTAGCACAGAGTACTTAATTACTCAGAGTATTATCTTTCCTATGTCTCTGTGGCATATGAAATAATCAAAACAATTTTTTTCGAATTTCATTCAAAGTATCAGCACAAAACGAGATAACAATATATATAATTATCTTGATCTCTTTCGCTCACATGATTGTTATTAAAATTGATTTTCAAGCAAATATTATATAGCTCATCTCACTCTTTATTATATTGCAACCATAGTGTGCCATGAAACGAAATAAAATTTTTGATAAAGGCTTGTACACGAGTTAGGAAATATTTGCTAGAAAATCATAGCCGATCTCTCTCTGAGAGAATTTTTGTGTGATTAAGAGAATATTTGTGTGATTAAGTTGGTCGTCTGCGAGTTTTTTGCTCAAAGTTAAATATATTTCAACTCAAAGAAGAGAAAAAGGGGCGTGTTTTTCGTCATTTTAGTTGATTTGATTGGGAGAGAGATCGGCTATGATTTCCTAGCAAATATTTCCTAACTCGTGTACAAGCCTTTATCAAAAATTTTATTTCGTTTTATGGCACACTATGGTTGCAATATAATAAAGAGTGAGATGAGCTATATAATATTTGCTTGAAAATCAATTTTAATAACAATCATGTGAGCGAAAGAGATCAAGATAATTATATATATTGTTATCTCGTTTTGTGCTGATACTTTGAATGAAATTCGAAAAAAATTGTTTTGATTATTTCATATGCCACAGAGACATAGGAAAGATAATACTCTGAGTAATTAAGTACTCTGTGGTTTTAGCATGCAATAAAAATTTTAAATTTTGTTTTTATTTGACAAGTATTCGTGGACTTTTTGTAAAACATCACAACGTCAACGTAGAAATTAATAGATGACGCGTATTCAACAAGCTTTCCGACGCTGTAACAACATCTACTTCAACCTTAACCGATTATGTTCCTCTATCACCTCCAATGCCGCTGTCTGTACCTATCGCTCAACCGGCACTGTCATGGTTGACAAGATTGCGCAGTTCTGCAGATTATTTTCCCCCGAACCACTTTGTCCTTCACACGCGATCGTTGTTCGGATCTTGAATCGATGGCGATAGGTACGGACTTCTGCTACCTGTCTCGAAAGATATACGACCGCACATTACTGACTTGCGCAGTAGCGGCTTTCAATGAAAAGTTGGTGTTGATAGTTATTGTTTACAAACCAACTAGCAGTTATTGCTACTAAACTCGAGTCTGTGATGATTTTGGGAGATTTTAATCTTTCTAAAATATAAAATGGCTTACTGTTGATGTTCTTCTGCAATTCAATGGTGATTTAAACTGAGACCTAGCGATCGACTTATTCTGTTCCCTCGGACTAAGACAAATTAATTGCATCGAGAACCAGAGCTGCAATAGCCTCGATCTGATGTTCATACCATAGTGGAATTACATAGCACAATTATTGATTGTGATGAGTGATGACCTTGGCGGTTCTTCGAGTGTTTTACACCACTGCACATCCAATTAATTTTTAAAATGTTATCGTAAATTTTATTTCTTGTGAGTCTTTCAACTTTAAAAGGTATAGTCTATGATTCTTTATATTAACCATGGTTTCATCGCCTGTCAGGCTTAAGAAATCGGAAATCATAAGAAATGAATAAAAACCAGCATGGGGTTTACCCTGGGCCATCCATCAACTGTGACAAATCTTCTTTTGTCCACGTTTCGCAATTCATCAAAACACATTGATTAAGTTTTGTCAAAACTTGGACACAGAGCAGTCTGGCAGGTTTAGCGGACAAAGTTCTGTGCTGGGATGTTCTATCATCACTTCGATTCGCTTCGATAGACATTTTTGTCTCTTTTTCTACGAACAAAATTGTATTCTATTTCGCAATTTATATTGTGATTATAGCCTACTCGATTCTATTTCTATAAATTCATTCGATAAAATATCACTAATATTTTTACTTTCGATGGCAAGTGAAAAGAAGAAAAAGAGATAGTTTGCAAATTGATTCTAACAGGCTGAGATCGCAATAGACAAAACGTAATTCAAGAAATGCAATAGAGCACAATTTTATTTTTAAAAAAAGAGACAAAAATGTCTATCGAAGCGAATCGAAGTGATGATAGAACATCCCAGCACTGTTTATTTGAACGATTTGATTATTTAATAACTCAGTAACTCATAGCCTTCCTGAGCTCGAATTCGTGTTACTGTCAGAGATCTCCGAATTAATTTTAATGTAAGTTAATTTTTTTTTTTAATTAATTGTGCAATTTTTCCGATTTTTATGAGCTTCTAGCTCTTTCTACGCTGATGCCATCTTTATATACTATTTTAAAACAATTTATATCGCTGTTTTGCATGTATCCTAAAGAAATTTGGTCATCTAATTTAGAACTAATTGACACAATCACTCTAGGAATTGTCTACATTATTGACGTTGTATACGTTGTCTACGGGTTGTCGACATGTCGATGTAGAAAATAATAGATGGCACGTAAGCGCCCATCCCTGGCCATATAATTAACGGGCCTGACTATAGGAAACATGAGCTGGTGAAAAATACGTCAACTCACAAATTTGTGGAAGCCATAATTTAATTATGTGATTTTTCTTTTTTTATTGTTTAGTACTTGATAAAAGAAAAATTTTATGGAAGACGATTTCAGGAAGAAGAGTATCAAATTGAAATTTGAAAAATACGCGGATATTGAAATGTATAAGTGACTGTCAAATAAAAATTAGTTGTAGCATAATTATGATAGATGGCTCATTTTTTAGGAAAAAGTGTAACATTTGAAGATAATTAATAAGAAACGTAAATTTTTATGATTTTTTTTTTTAAATTTCGACTTAAGATCTATATTTATCCATTTTATCAGACAATTAGTAATAAAAACTTATTTCCTCGATAAAGACAATTTAATTCTGAGTAGAATAGTCAAAAGAAAAATTTGGACACAGTCTATTAAACAATAAAAACAGAAAAAAAAGAAAATTTTGATATGACTACCGGCTCCATATACTGAATTTGTGAGTTGACGTATTTTTCACCAGCTTTATATATGGGTATAGGCACGACATAAAATGTAGTTATGTATTATACAATTTATTGTTCAATATGAATTATTTATAAACTAAACAAATTAGAAAATAATTAAATAAAAATTATATCTGTATCAAAATTTTTGTCACTTTTCAAAGATTTATTAAAAAATGGAATTTTTCATATAAAATCCATCATAACCTAAAAACTCAAAAGCTCGTATGATTTTTTGAACAATCAGGCTTGTTATACATGTATGTATATCCACCACATTGATTACGCTCTTAAATAAAAATTAATGATTAATTAAGCGTCTATAATTTTATAGAGCGCAATAAATATTCGATTATCCTATAATTGTGAATAATATGTAATCGAGTTTAGTGTTATCGGAATACTATAAAATTTTGCGCAAATAAATAATAAAATTTTACATTATCAACCAAATAATAATAATAATAATAAATAAAAATGTAATTAATTTAATCAGGAAATATTTATATGTATGTTTGTATGTATACACGAATAAAAATTAAATTTCCTTTTGGCGCGCACAAAACTGAGATAATTTTTATTGTATGTATATTATGTAAATATATACGAGTATGTACATATGTATGTATATACATATGTGTAATATGTAAATACAGCGGGTGCGGTTATTGGAAAAATATTATTATTATTATTTTTTTTTAAATAATCAACAAATTGAATAACACAAACAATAGTGTGAAATATAACAAAAATTCACCCTATAGTCGGTAACATTTATAGTTTTATATAAATAATTTAATTAATATTTTATCAATACGTTTTATCAATTGGTTTCAAATTTAATTTCCGTACGTGTGATTCAAAATAAATTATTTGGAGTTTGTTGAGACTATATATACTGTATATAGAAAATAATTGGTTTAGTTGTGAAATTAAATTTGCCATTTATGTACGCTTGAATAAGCTACCATTAAAATGCCTTTTGCTATACATATATTCTAATCTAATTCACGTGTATTATTTATGTTTAATTTTTTTTTAATAAAAACAGAAACAGATTTGCTCAAAGGCTTTGGCTATATTTTTAACATATACCTATATACTCACAGTTTGTTAAAATATAATTTTCCAATTCTTGAAAATAGAAAAACCAAAATTCTATATATAATAAAGACATGTCACGCAAAGCTTAGAAACCACTATAATAAAATTAAAGAATACAATTTATTATCTAAGTCTGGTGAATAGGAAAAAATTGAGAGGGCAAGCTTGTTGTAAAAGTGTTACGAAAACGCTCATCTGTTTTATATAGCTTATCGTTCCATAACACGTCTAATAGTTTTCCCTCTATATGCATATACATACATATACACAATTATTTATAATATAAATTTCAAATTAAACAAAAAACAAATTTTCCAATTTCTCATGGTATTGTAAGCTGCCGTGTGAATAATAAATACATTTATCGTTTAATTTTATGTGAAAATTGAAAATTTGATTACCGCATAAATTATTATTTTTTATGATCAAACAACCTTGACCAAACTGTAATCGCTTCAATAATCGAGACGTACACATACACCATTCGAAATCCTTTTGTCCTTATTTATCTCGAAATAGAAATCTGTATTCAAGTAGCAGAAAAAAATCGGATCGTCTTTTTTTTCCAACCATTTCCCATTTTCACTTCAATAAATTTTAATAAAAATTGTTTTTATATAAATTTATTTGAATTTACAACAATAATAAAAATAAATAATAATCACAATACATACAACAAAATGCGAAAAAGGAAAATCGGAAAATTCATTTTCAGATATGTATATAATTTTCCTACTTTAAGTTTTTTTTTTCTTTCTATTTATAGTTAATAAAATAACAAATTTTAGTATATAAATAGTATATAGAATATAATAGAAATTCAGAATATAAATAAAATTAAATTACACGATTTTGATTTTTAATTGATAAAAACGAAAATGTTTTTCCAAAATAAAATTAAGTTTTTCGATTTTCCTCTCTCTTTCTTGCGCGTTTCACTTATTTTTGTATATTTTTATTTAAAGTGATAGCTATGTACAAATGGGATTTGCTTTCATTTGTTTTAGTAACATTAAGTTGAGTGTATATACATTACATCAGTGGTGGCCCAACATTTTTCAATAGATCATCGTAGGTTTTTAAATTCCAAATTCTGATAGAAACTTTTTACAAAACTAAAATATTTGAAATTGGGAAATCGAAACGAAATTTTAGCAAAAGGAATCCTTAACAAATGACACTTGGTGTCGTCTCTTATCTGATGAAAAATTGGTAAGCTACACACCATCAGAGATGGGTGAGGTAGATTACGCCATGTAATCTACGCGGTTGTCGACACGTAAAATATAGCGTAGATTACTGGGCAGTGTTTTATATCAACGACGATAGTTAAAATGATGTCAACAACCTATGATATTTTAGCGATTTGAGATCGAATGCGCCAGTTCGCAGGTGTATTTTGTAAAAGAGTAATTCAGTTAAAAAAAAATTAAAATTGGGCAGATTACTCCAGCACTCAATGTCACTAATGGGCCCCCCACTGGGTCTAACACCCGGTCTAACATATATACTTACACATTAAAACACCCAACCGTGATTTTTGGTCACCACAGGGAATCGAACTCGAGACCCTCGAATAACAAAGCAAGAACGCTACTTACTGTGCCAACGAGGGCGGCAATTCAGTTAAGACGTATGTATATAGGAAGAAATTAAAAAATGATTCAAGTTACATCGGGAATCACATACCATAGAAAAGTGTGATTCATCTAGAGGTGATTTTTTAATTTGTTTCTTTTTGACAAATGTCATGGTATTTTATTCAGTATTGTTTACCATTTCATCATGGAAAGACTGCGCCCGGCACAGCGTCTACAAATTGTTCAGTTTTATTACGAAAATGAGCGTTCTAAACGGAGTGTGTTTCGTGCGCTTAGAACAAGTTAGTTTTGACATAATCGGGTCGGGACCTCTATTTGGAATAACATCGAAAAGTTTGAATCGCAATTTACAGTATTGGATGATACGCGACCAAATAAACGGTTTGGTGTGGTTTATGGGCCTGTGAAATAATCGGTTCATATTTCTTGAAAAATGAAGATGATCAGGACGTAACAGTGAATGGCACCCGATATCGCACCATGATAACGGATTATTTGCTGCCAGAATTTGAAGCCCGATATCGACGACATTTGGTTCCAAGAAAACAGATTGAGATTTTTTAATTTTTACAAAAATTATCTCTATAAATTTCGAAATAGCGCACATGTTGTTTGATGCTTCTTGTTTCTGGCACAACTTCCGGTGACTTTGACTCACCAAAATATTTCATTAATACATCCGTCGTTTTTCTTTAGCACTCTTTTCACTATATCTCAATATTTTTCGATAGATCAAAAAATTACGTATTGACCAATTAGCGGCAAAATACAACATTATAAAAAAAAACCTGGGTCCGAAACTGCAAATTGCTGACCAAATCATACATTTTTTTGCAAATGTATCTAACTTGAAGTGCTTATACTTATAGCAGGAGCTGTCGGATTGCTTCGGTTTTTGATAAGATACAATTTTTGATCTAATTAATTGTTTCAAAACCAATTTCACGTACGTTTCGTCATTCATCAAAACACATCCACTAAATTTTGAGAAAATTTGGTGATCTGTCACTTTTTTTTTCTGCCACATCTTTTAGCGAACAAGTGTTGGTTATTTGGACGATTTGGCTTTTTAATAACTCGGTAGCTCTTCTAGCCTTCCTCAACTCGAATTTATTTTACAATGGAGCGGGGTGTGGTTAATTTTATGGCACGGTCATAGTTAAAGTTCTCCGGATTATTTTCAATGAAAGTTATAACCTTTTTGTAAATATTTCTATCTGCAGTTAGTTTCCAATTCCACTCTTTTTGGAAAGTGATTAAAATGCATTGACGGAATTTCTAATGAAATTGGATCACAATAATTGTCTACATTATCGTTGTCTACGTTGTCTACGGGTTGTCAACACGTCAATGTAGGAAATTATAGATGACGCCATACAGGAATCGCCCATACCTGCATACCAGGTCTAATCTCTTCCCTGGTTAGGACATAGTTGCTTCGGGTTCAGGGGGCTTAATCCCTCCATGATGATTTTGTCGGTACTCTAGACTTAGCCCCTTGGCTACCTACGATATTTTACAGGGGACTGTTTTCTCATTTGCATCATTCAAATGGAGTGGCCCTGAATGAAGTTCTGTGTACCGGAGAGTCTAATTAAAAAATTTACTCTATAGCTTTTCGAACCGTTAATATGACCTCAAGGTAATAATTACTAAACTATATACTTTTCTGAGAATTTACGTGGAATTATAGAATTTTACGTGGAGAATTTACGTGGAAAATTTAGGAGAAATGAAAAAATTAAACATATGTGGATCAATTTGTGAGGCGAGTTCGTGAAACTGGATTGCTATTGGACAAACCAACACGTGCCCGTGTATTTAAAGCGCGAATAGCCGATAATTTTGCAGCTGTTGCTCAGAACGTGTCTGAGCATCCATCAATATTAACTCACAATCGTGCTCACCCAGTTCTGTGAAGAGAAGATGAAGGCTTACAAAGTTCAATTAGTCTAGGAGCTGAATCAAAATAGCTAGCCGCAACGTTTTCGATTGCTAATTGGGCTGTGGAACTCTTGGAACAAAATGAGCCGTAACGGATATGCTAATTGGCCACCACGCAGCTGTGGTTTGACTTTGTTGGACATTTTTTTTTTTTTTTGGGGAGCCGTTAAAGATAAGTGTTACGCTAACCATCCAGAGACTTGAAAGGACAAATCGAAGTTGCCATTGATGAGATAGGAGCCCATACAATCGAAAATGTTCTGGAAAATTGGGTTGACAGAATAGGGTACTATGTAAACCCAACCGTGGAGTTCATTTGAATGAAATTATGTTCCATGCTTAAAATGTATACTGTTTCTAATGTCGAGTTCTTTCGGGTTTTAAAAAAATATCAAATGTTCATTGGCCCGCAAGAAGACATAAGGAAATTGATGTTTTTTGTCTTTGTGTTAGGAAAGAGAGAAAGAGAGGTAAATATTGAAAGAACGAGAGGGAAATGTATTATTGGGTGTTTTTTTTTATTCATTCCGAATATTCCGAACGTTTCGAAAGTGACATAAAACGGTTTTTTTATTTATTCTATGTATTCTATTCCTTCTTTTTTATGTTTTTTTTATTTATTTAGAATATTCCGAACGCATTCTGTTTCTACAATATCAAACACCGCATAAAAAGAATATTTTTTAAATTATCATTGTTTTATTGTTCAATTGTTCATTCAACTGATTTTCAATCAATTAATATTTTTACAAAATAACATAATCCATATAAAATAATGGATATTATTAATAATTATAATGAAGACAAGCGTTTATTATTCAGTTTCTTAATTTTAATTGAAAAAAAATAACTGAAAAAAATGCGAAGCTGTCAAAATGTATTCCATTTATTCCATTGTGTTTTTTTATTACATTTCGTTCAGAATATTCTAAGGTCATGTGATCGGTATTCTATTCCTTCTATTCTTTCTGTAGAATGAATAAAAAAAACACCCATTATGACGTCTTCAGTCGATTGGTATTTCGATTATTTTTATTAGTATTTCTAGAAAAAACTTTAAAATTTTTGTAAAAATGGAAGATAAAATAGATATTTTCATTTTAAAATGTACATCAAAATAGTTTGCTATATTTTGTCCCGAAAGAACATGAAAAGTGATGTACATCAAAACCCCGTCAAAATTGTTTGGTATTTTTTTAATTTAAATCAATTTTTGTAGCACGAAAGAGCTCGACATAATAAAACAAATCGATTTGAAAAATTTTCATTCGTCTTTGAATTTATAGCAAAATTAAATTACAAGCGTTAGATGGACCACCCGTTATTTCGACTTTCAGATTGATGAAATTCAGAAAACTTTATTCGAAGAACATTAAACCGTAATTAAGCGAAATATTTGCCAGATTTTAATCCGAATTACAATAGAATTAATAAAACAAATAACATAGAAATCGTAACCGGAACGATAATTGTTTTCGTTCCGTTTCGGGTTTTTATCGTTGCTATAGTTTTAACGAAATAAAATCAAACGAAATGACAAATACTTCTTTCTAACCGAGCATATAGCACAGTTGTCAAAGCTGTGCCGTTTTAATCAAGAGGAATTTCGATCAGGATGATAATAAACACATCTATCACCTCTCCGTTTGAGAGTACAGAATCCATGGGACGAGCCATGTTGATGTCAGTATAGGTTATATGGAGCTATGCAGTGTGCAGATGGTAAATTAAAAACGGACCTACATATAGCCAACCGTTCTTCTTTTAATTGAGTAGTAATGGTTTAAGATAAGGACGAAAAACGCAAACTGCGAAACAGTTGGAAAAGTCTTGTAACACAGAACACGGTAGAGAATTTAAAAAATTTTTACGTCTTAAATATATTATAGTTAACTTATTATCTAGTTTATACAAAGCTCCACGATACAACAAAACAAAATTAATTAGACGTTTGTGAAAATATTACTTTCTATATTGTGGGGCACATTGAAAATAATTCAAAACAAAATTTTTGGATATTTGGGGTTTGTGTTAG
The DNA here is from genome assembly GCA_951394425.1 of Tipula unca. Lineage (NCBI taxonomy): Eukaryota > Metazoa > Arthropoda > Insecta > Diptera > Tipulidae > Tipula > Tipula unca. The sequence continues at coordinate 196,593,363 of OX596382.1, forward strand.
TATGAGAAATTATTTTTTCTAAACTAAAATATTTTATGCGAGTAAATTGTTAAAACGTTCAAACGAAATCGTTCGTATTAGTTTTTCAGAAACCTTCCCTTAAATGTCAATACCACAATTCGTGTTAAATGGTCAATTTAGTAATTCTAATATTATAATTCAGGAACAATACAATTTTATCGAAAAGCAAACTAGCATCATTACATAGTTAGGTAGTTTTTATTTCGAACCGGTTTCAACGCGGTTCAGTTCTGAACCAACATGGCATATTTTATTGGTGATGACTTTGCTTCAGAAGACTATCATGGCTTCAGCCTGATGAAGATGATGCAGTATAGAGATTCATATCCTTACAAAAACCTTTAAACGAGGTAAAATATACGCAAGTATCCTGAAATGCAGATCTTTGACAGTGACTATTTCAAGGATATTTGCGATACAACGATCGAACAACGTATTTATGAGTGACCGTTGCGTTTTTGCATACAATTTTTAATCAACATTTCTTGCATAAAGTTATATGTATAATATAACAACGAAGTCAACTAGCCGCCGAGATCTTGCGATTTAACCCTATTGGACTTTTTCTATGATGTGATAAGTAAGAACTATGCCACTAAGCACAAGACGATTGCTAAGGGACGAAATTCTGCCGGTTATAAATGATATTAAGGTCGAACTATCCAGAGGAATCGTAGTGGGCATTTGGCGGATGTTATGTTTCGTAAAAAAATGCTATACATTAAAGAGTAAAATAAAATAAATAAAAATCATTTCGTCAAATTTTGCTTTATAAAAAAAAGAAAATACGGAATCTTATTGGATCACCGGTCACCCTATATATACGTGTTCTGTACATATATTGGTATATAATATAAACTCTTCGTTATACTTAAAACATCAAATAAAACACTATAACAATTTCATCGATACAACCATCATCTTTTGTAAGCAAAACCAACTTAGCTGCCTTAGGCTGTATTCCAAACGAATACTTGAACCTAACTTATTAAAAATTATTAAACTTCTGCAGTTTCAGTCAATGAAGCTTGATGCGATTTTCTAGGTGTGCCACAATATTGACCACTGACCATACAAGTTTTAAGTTTAAGTCAGTACATGAATAACGTCCATCTAAAATTAACGTGCAACTTCCCTATACAAACTGAAAGTATGACAAATAGGTATAGCAGAGTTTAAGTCTCGGTTAGGGCTAAATACAATTTTTTAAATAAAATTAAAATTTAAAAATAAACAATTTTAATTTTTTTGGCTAATATGGATTCTAATAATTTAAATTTTAATGTGTATAAATATGTGTGTATATACACCGAGCAAATAGAACAATGCTTAAAGCTGTGATATTTGGATCGGGCGGTATCAACTATCAGGTTGGAATGTCAATATTGAGGCGGAATGCAAAAGTGATTCTTCATCCATAATTTCGATCAGGATGATGATGAATACGTCTATGACCTTCTGTTGGTGTGTAAAATTCAAGGGCTATATCATCTTCATGTCATTACAGGCTGCCATGGAGGTATGCAATTTGTATAGATGATCAATTAATTCAAATAAATTTATTTTCTGTCTCTTAAAAAAAAAAAAAATCTAACCTGATTGTCGAAATGTGTCATATATTTTTGGTTTGTATCTAGTAACATTGGTGTTTATAGTCAATTTAAAACATGTGTTGATAATATTGACGATTGTAAAAGTAGGTAAAGCTCTCGCCGAAAAAATAATTATTAAAAAAAACGATCCATTTGAAGTTTGTGTTGTTACTATTGTATTCGAAATTAGGTAGCTGTGTGTTTATAAACGTCAATGGATAGATAGTTTTATTTTAAACGTCAAGTTTTATTTTTATTTTAAACGTCAAAGTTAGACAGTTTTATTTTAGAACGATTCCGCTACGCGGAAATATTTTTTTTTAGTTCAGTTTCTTAATGAAAATGATATTTTTTTTAATAAATTTTAATAAAAATTAACACATTAAATATTTTCGTTGCATTTTCTCACACTACCACAAAAGTGTTTGTTTGCGTTTTTTTTATTTTCAACTATAAAAGGCGATGGACATCATTTTAAAATTTGATATTAGTTTATTATTATTTCGTTAGTTTCCTAAATCTGCAAGCCATTATGAGACAAAGAGACAAACAGCAATAGCTTTATATAATTATTATTATTTGATTTGTTGTCTTCATTTCCACAAAAGTTTGATCTACAACTATGCTAGATATTTTCCCTCGTTTTTTTAAATTACAGAGAATTTCCAATGAAAACACTTTTACTTTTAATTTACAGGAAAAAAAATGTTTTGCTCATTAGGTTGGTAGTTGTCTTAAGGAAAAAAAACAAAATTTTAATTTTTTCTTTAAGAATGGATAGAAAATAGAATGAAGTTAGCTACATTTTAAAAATTGTCAATAATATAGTTCTCATAATTTTATTTTGTTTTTTATTTTTGAAAGGTAAAGGAATTTTTGTACTTTGGCTGCGTAAAAGACGATTTTTATTAGTTTTGTTTTATTGAAATACGTACTTTTGTTTATTTTCAGCTTACTTAATCCGTAGGTCACTAAAAAATTAACAATCTAAACGTTAAACCTTTTCTTTTGTGTACTGGATTTACCCTACTTTTTGATAGGGTAAATGAATTTACCGAAAATTAAAGTAAAAGTCGACTTTTACCCGTGAATTGGTTCGCAGCGTTTGTGTATTAATAAAGATTGAAGTTTGCTTCAGTTTTAGTTGTTCTTAACCATTGGGGTTGCATTTTAATAATAATAATAATAAACAGTGTTTAAAGGCAATTCCTAACCCCTTAATGTGTCAACAATCTGGCTCCAACGGTTTCGATCCTGGGCTTGCTCATCTTGCTGTCTTCGACAACCTAAAGAAGCCAAGTCGTTCTCTACACCGTGGAACCATCGTCGCCTGCAACAACCTCTGCGCCTACCATATTATGGTGGCTCTTCTTTCAGAGATCGCTGCACAATTCGTTCTGGATCAGCACGTAGAACGTGACCGAGCCAGCGTACTCGCTGAGATCTTATTTCATGTACAATATCGGAGATTTTCATCAGATCTTTGATCTCGATATTGTACTCATTCGTCAGTGCTTAAATTTCACATTCAAACATAACAACGGGCCTGATCAACGCTTTGTATTTACAAAGCATCAGCTTTACCACACTGTTATCGTGAGTTATAAGAGAGCCCAAATATTTGAACCTCCTCACTCCCTCAAATGCGTAGTGACCACTACCAAAATCTGGTGTGCGATTGTCCCTATAACCAGAGATCATGTATTTTGCTTTGGACTCATTGATCTGGTCCAACAGAATCTGAAAACTCTAGAAGTATTTCCTTCACTCCATATGTCATCTGCATATTCAAGCAACTGATTCGACTCAAGATGTACTCCAACATGAGATTAAAAAGTATCGGGCACCGAGCATCTCCCTGAACACAAAAGTTAACTGCAAAAATTCTTGATAGCCTGTTCTCAACTTTAACATAGCACTGAGACTGTGTAACTGTCATTCTACACAATCGTACTAATTTTGTTGGCATACCTAGGTATTCCACCGCAGACCAAAAACTCTCTCGATTGATCGAGTCATAGGCCTGCCGGAGATCTGTCCGGATCGAGAGTCACCAACCAGACGCTCCGCTAGAGTGGTGATTTTATCCAATATAATATACCTCGATAATTCTCACACTTCAAGCGGACTCATTACTGGTTAAAATCAAAGAGCTGTCCGAGACTTTTTACTACTATATGCGACTATAGAATTACTTATTTGTTTGGCAAGTGCCTTAGGATGCTACTCGTTGTGGTTAGACATTAAATTAACATAAAGTTAGAAAACATGTATTAGTATCTAGAAAAGTAGTTTTCCAGTTGATTAAATTAGTTACTAATTTTAAAAATTATTAATTTCAATTGTTCAAACAATCCATATACCAATTGTGGTGGCCAACAGATTTGTGTTACGGCTATGTTTATATTTAAATGTAATTCAACTATGTTTATATTTAAATGTAATTCAATTTCATTTTAAATAAATCGAAAATCGTGCACATATTTTAGAAGCTGTTTTTTAAAAATTGCTTATACCAGTTTTAAAAAAAAATAAATTTAGATTTTATCTGAATTTGGTTTCGATATAATAGCAACGAGCGATTAATTTGCGGCAAAGTATTAAAAATTTATCACATCTCTACACTTTGTAATATAATACGCATATGATTTCATCTGATGTGTAAATCTAACAAACAACTTCCTAAATATATAGAGTAGGAAATAAAATATAGAGCAAAAGATTAGACAATAAATAATAAAAACTGTTCCAGCTGTCCTTAATCTGTACTTACTAACTTTCTTCCAAAAAATATGCGTCGAATGTATATATAAGGGTATCGTAGATTGAGATCACAGCTTTACATAAAATTTAATTTTATATGAGACGCAATCTTTAGTTTCGCACAACCACAGTAATAAAAACTCATATCTTCGTGAAAAATAATGGATGGAAAAACGATTTATAACTTTTTATTTTATTTTAAAGTTCAACAATGAATATTCAAATTCACTAAACTGAAAGTAAATTTATATTATCCTTTTCTATTTTTTTGTTATTCTTATGTATAATATATTTTGGATGGGCTTAAAGGATTTTTTTTTCTGTGCGCTTTCTTTATCAAAAAATAATTTTCATTCTGCTTTCAGTGTTTAGTTTAAGAATTGTTCATATTCTGTTTATCCTCATGGGAGAGGGTATATATGGGGCTGTCGAAATCAACTTTGGTCTATATATATGTATACCGTGGTTTGGTGCCATTGAGGATTTAAAAATATTTTTGCGATTACACTTGTGTTAGGGCGTAAAACTTAAGTTGTATATATAGTATACAGCTTTAATTTTTAAATCATCCTTTTGTCGTGATTATATAGTACGAGATACCAGGCAAATAAAACAAATACGAGTATAAACCAACAAAACCACTTTAACACATCTCTTCTAAAGATCATTATGGTATTTCTAAAGAATACTTGATACGAATATGAAGAAAGATAAAAACAACAAATTCCACTAGACAAATAAAGGCAAACATTGTTGTTGTTTAAGAAATGAGAAAAATTTTAGTTTTCTCGTAACGATTATTGTTGTTCTAATTTTGGTAGATATTTGTTTTCTAATACTTTTTCCCAAACTACATAATAACATACAGAATCAAGAAGAAATTTATTTAATTTTAATTAACACTAAATAAAATCAATTAGAAAATTCTAGATAAACTTTGTTACAAGTACATTTTTGTGCAGATGATGTAAAATCTTAGATCGTGGCAAAATATCGTTCGGTATACATCATAAGGCATCATTTTAAACCAAATAAAATAATTTACATGTTAACATTCGATATAATCCATTAATCACCGTCGTTCTCGCATACATCGCAGTAATGAAAATATCTCAAAATAAATGTTAGTATTAATTCAATAACATACACACACACACACTATACTTAATATTTGAGTGAAAAACAACAACAGGTGATTAATCGAACTTTAACTTTATATAAATACAACAGAAAATTTTCCCCTTTCATTCATCATTTTCATTTTCCATTTTCAATTTAATTTTCTTCTTCGACGTTTTCATTTTATTCTTATTCGTTCATTCAATTTCCACATTATACATACATATAAATCATACGTAAGCATATAGCATATACATATATACATTGCATATATATAGGGAAAATCAATCATATGAAAATTTAAAATTCTTGATTTTCTTTTATATACGCACGTATTGTTGTTGTGTTTGTGTATAAATATAGAGAAATACCGAAGAAAAACAATTTTCTACCTGCCGCACGAATGAACAAAACGTATTATAGCTCTATATAGATTTATGTATATAATGTACTACCACGAGTATATATACAGACAGAAAGGATATCGCGCATATCCGTACCTCAACAAAAGATTTTCCTATTTTTTTTGGGGGGTTTTTTGTCTGTTTTGTTCGGTGTAATTTCGTAATTGAATTGATTTAATTCTAAAATTGATTTGTCCGCTTTTGTGGTATGCAAGTTCGAATAGTATTATAGGCAATATATAACCTCACAACCAATTATTTAGGACCAAATACCACTACAAAAGAAACCGTTTATATAGTCTTTGTGTTTTCTCAACGAATTTCGAATAAAACAAAATCACACTGGAAAATGGAAAATAAATTTTCTTTTACACACACACACAATTTGCTATTGTTCTTTTCATTATATACCTGAGTACATACATATACCGCTTTGTCTTACGTTAGTTGAGAAGAAGTAATGTTGTGTCTTGTGTATATAATATGATTCTGATATGTATATAGCGTGTATAGCGGCATGAAGAGGAGTATTTCAGTAACAATAACAATAACAACAACAAAAATACTGAACAGAAAAACAAAACTGACAGCATGAACAATTTCTATTGTATAGATCGCGCGCGCATGTACAGATGAATGTGGAAAATTGAGTAAATCAATAAAATTATAGGTTCATGGTGTTATTTAGTCTTTGTTGTTGTTGTTGGTGGTGGTGGGATTTTCTTTTGTTTTATAAAATATTAAATATAAATGGAATATTGGGATATTAAAGAGACATAAGTTTCGATTTTAGTTAATGAGTTAAAAATTGATTGCAACAAATGAATTCTCACATACTTATTACGAACGGACATTTTCAACAAATGATAGATTTAGGATCAACAGTATATATCGTTTGTAAGTTCAACCCGAGGCGAATGTAATCGTTTTGATTAAGTTCGCAATTCGACCATAATACATTTTGGTTTGACATTTCTATACTATTGTTGACGTTAATAGCTTCTTTGTAATGAAAATTATTGACACTGCGTTTGTGGTTTTCGTTGCCAACTTATTTAGTAAATTTCATGAGAGCCACATAAAATATAATTTCTATAAACTCTATAAATACGTATCAAATGCTGCCTTGAAGTTATTCCAGGAATTTTTTAAAATACCACTGACAACACAGGCATAAAAAATTTGTCCCAGACTTTTTAAAACTATACATTTATAATTTATAGAGATGGTTCATCCCAGGATTGATTTTGTACAGTTATTTCATCCCAGCATTTTTCGCCAATTATAAAAATATACAGTTGGTACCAAAATACTCATCCCTGACTTTTTAATATGTAAAATTTATTTGGTTTTACATAAAAAAAATCGCCCTGGCTAAGTCGTTTAAAAAGTAACTATTTTCTCTAAGTAATTAAGTTAAGGAACCTGTTGGCAACCATTATGCTTATATAAATAAACGTGTTGGCTTTCCGAACTTTTCAAAGAAAAATAAAATTAAAAAGGAAATTGTAGGCCCAGTTTTTATAGGAACGTCTACTTTCGCATAGCGATTGAATCTGGAACCTTGTTGGCCACTAGAATAAGAAATTTATTTGATTTCCATGTTGTATTTTGTTTCTCAAATAACTAATTCTATTTTTCGATTAAGCTTAAAAGCAATTAATTAATTGGGTCGAAAGTTATCAACCGTAACTCTTTCTATTTTAGATTTCTGAGTTAAAACTTTTTTAAAGCACATGTGCTGAAATGTTATATTATATTCCAAAAGTTCAAGTTAATATAATTTTGAAAGTTTAGTTATTCGATTTCGCCCATATTCACGTTACAACGAAGTTTAAAAAGCTCTATTTATTTATAGTTAAGGCTCAACGCTAATGTGCGTACGATGATTTCGATTGGTCTTATTTCAAATATACTATTAAGATTAAGCTTTAACTAATAAAAGCTTTAAAAACTGAATGATTTTTTATTAATGATTATAGAAAATAAAATATTTAAAGCTTTTATTATTTGAATTGAGCTTTTAAATTTTATAATTCGTTTGAAAATTATGTAAATTTAGGCTAATATCAAAGCGAAATTCGCTGTTTGAGCGTTCGATATAATACAAACATAGAAATTGAAAGCTTATTTTTGGAGCTTTCAATTGATTTTTTCATGATTAAAAAAACTACGTATTTTGAAATATTTTTAATAGATGTTTTTAACAAATAACTAAATAAACTTTAAATAATCTAAAACTTATAGAAATATTTTACTGAAAGTTTTAATTCATTTTTAATTATTTGGAATAAATCGAATAACAGAATGACTCTGTATTAAAACTAATACTGCCCTCAATACTGGCCTCTTTTCTGTCCATACTTTGGAATCATCGAGCTTGGATATGTAAATAAAAATTTTTATAAAACAAATAACTTATACAATTAAAGCTCTTTGCAGAATATTTTAAACTTTTTGAAGAATTTTCGCATCTTGCTTGAAAAGCTGAAAATTATATTTATACTGAAAGCTTTCGAGCTTATATCCCATTTTAATTATGTTTTAACTATTTTGAAAGCTCACGTGAAATTTAAAAATCTGAATATAAACTAAGTCAAGCTTTTATGATCTTGTTGGATGCTTTTTACATTTATAATACGTTAAATTATTACGTTATTACGTTAACTCAAAATCAATGCTTACTTCGAAAGTTTTTGTAATTTTTATTAATTAATTTAATTTGTAAATTCTTGGTGGTAAACTATACTCTGATAAATTATCAACACTGGCACAATGATGGCCAAGAAGGTCAGAAAGCCGATTTTTTCGATTTTAATTTTCATTGGAAAGTTTGCAAAAGCAACACATTTATTTATGTAGCAGGCAGCAATTCGAACGGTTAAAAATTATTAAGGCTGGCATAATGGGTACCAACAAAGACTTGCCCAGAAGAATTTTTTTTTATATACAACCAAATAAATTGTACGTACTAAAAAAGTATTTTGATACCAACTGTATATTTCTTTAACTGACGAAAAAGTCTGGTATAGTATAAATGTAAAAAATCTTGAGATGAACCGTCAAAAAACGACAAAGTGATATTGAAATTTTGCAGTTGTACAAAGGTTAAATCATTATTTATTAGCAAAATACAAGTAAATACTCCGGTGGGCTTTGAAACTCTCAATTTTAAGAACTCAAAGTGACCTATTTGTTTAAAATAATAATTATAAACGAAAAATAAATTTCAGCACAACTTACGTGTAATTACTTAAAACATATCCTTTTATTTGACTAGAGTCAATTACCTGAAAAGATAGAAAAATTGAATAGTAAGAAAAGATTCATGTTAAATCGAATAAATTAATTTTAAAGATTACCAATATTAGCCATATACGACTTGTCCAAGGCCAACGACCTATGGCCAAATCAGCAATGTACAATCGCTACATTTATCGAATATTGCCAATATTGACAACAATATGACTTAACAAATACATAATATAAATAATGTGCGAGACGACGTGTTTACTACACACAATATTTTATTGATAACAACAACGTAGATAATGAAAATGTATAAAGTATAAAGTATTGAACAATTTAATATTTTAAAACTTCGTTTAGTTGTTACTTACGTAGTTCGGCAATAAATTGCTATCGCAGTATTAAATAGTGAGATTAGGATCTACAACATTAATATCACACATATATGTACATATCACTTTGATCACAGTTCTTTCAACAAAAAAATTAGAATTACATAAAACACTTAATAATTTTCTTTGTATTCTAAGTTATGTGCACTCATATAATTCACTACCGAAACTGGCTCAGTACTAACTAATGAATTATTATATTAATTACTGGTGCACAATATTATCTGGGACATCAGTAATTAATATCATACCAATTGGCTGATTAGTATATTATTTATTTATTATCAAACTCAATATTTTGAATTGGGTGGCATACAATTGAAATTTAATCAAAAATTAGGTAGGCTCCTAAATTGTGTGATTAAAGTATATAAATTAATATGCAATACAATAAATATTTATAAGTTTTTACAACAGGAAATATACCTATTCCCCTAAAGTACCACACCATGACGGAAGAATCATGAAGAATCACTTTTGCATCCCTGCCTCTTTTGGCATTCGAACCCGGTACGTCCCGATCCAAACGTCACAGCTTTAACCACTGTGCTATTTGTCTGGTATTTTCCTGGAGATATACCATTTGGGTCAGAACTTGTATTCAATTCTAAATTCCTTATATTTACAAATTAATAAATTCGCATATTTTGAAATACAAATTTCTTTCTGAATCGAGCCCGATCTTAACTCAAAATGTATGATACAAGAGCGCTATATTATTTTATTTGAATTGGGTTTATTTAATTTTAATCATTCTTCACCTGGTATCATGTTCTAAAATCATTAACAATGAACAAATGTAAGGCGTATACATTTCTTCTAGACGTTTTCAAATTTGTGAATATATAAGTCCTAAGTGGGACTCCAAACATTGACTGCATATTTCACTTGAGATCTGACACAGCCTTTATACATGATTTTAATTGCGTTTATAGCATCAATATCACAGGTTCACCGTTAAACGACCTTGGAGTTAGCTCTGGCAATGCACTTTTCAACATAAGACCATGGGATTCTGTATAACGTCAGTGACTCCATCAATAAAAATGATGAATAACCAATGGACTGTATGGCAACCTTGTTGAAGAAGAAACTCCGATTAAGTCGCTCAGGAACGATTTAATCCAGTCAAAATTCGAAATATTTTGCAATGACTGCCCGAGTTAGAAGGCTTTAATAGTGTTAATACTATCTATATAGGCTACCTACCGCTTCATTATTTTGCATATTATCAGTTAAAAAGCTTGGGGATTGATGGAATTAACGTTGTATATGTATATAATATGAAATATTCCTCCCAATTGGTGTCATTCCGATTTTTTTCCACTTCACAGAAAATTCTCTTAATTTCAACGATTTATTGAAAAGTAGGCATAGAGAGAGGAATTACCACATTTTTATAGTCTTTCTCTGAATGTTTCTAGAGATAGATGAATGTCCTTGGCTGTCGGTATCGATACATTGTAATGACCATCACTTGGTTTGGTATATTTATCGAAGTGTTCCGGCTTGCAAACTGATTGAAAAAATTCTGCCAAACGTGTTTGATATAATTTACGGCTCACAGGATTTCTGTCTATTGAAGGTCATATATATGCGGAGTATCTAGAATAGCTTCAGTTTTCAATTTTCGAAATTTTGATTATAAATTTTTTCTTTGTGAACCTTATCCTTTTTGTTCATCAGGTTAATTAGATTATCATCATACCATGAAAGATACTGGTTAGGTGTATTCACCTCAGTGGGGACAAATAATTCTATACCATTAAATAAAATACAGTATAGAATTTTAGAGACGTTCGAGGTACATATGTAAATTAGTTGTGGGTGTCTCTATATGAATGGGTATATGAGTATACTCATCCGTCCATTTTTTTTCTTGTTTGGAGCAACCAATCACACCTATAAATTACGTTTCTTGAAGGAAAGAATTCAGAGCTACGAATCTCTTTATTAAAAGGCGTCTAACATATTATGTAAAATGGAAATAGCGTTTTTAATACAAAGTTGTGAAATTGAGCAGCTTTTGAACACATTTTGTTTGAGTGTTGTTACAGCCCCTAGCATTTAATTGATCGCCTTCAATTGGTGCATATAATAGATGAAAAATAAATATATGTCTGCTTAATGCAAATAAAGCATGAGGTGTGCTTTCGAAAAGTTTAATTTTCTTCTCAGACAATCGAGCATAAATGAAATTAGCAGATGTTATGCCTTGACCTTTATGAATGATCAGAATTTTGCTTGTTTCTGGCCATATACACTTGCTGATTAGTTCCCTTTTGTCAGATTTTTTATATGTTATGTATAGTGTGTTCACCTTAATTGAAGCTCACGGATCGTGTAATCTTAGTCGCGTTATAAAAAGCATGTTAACTTAAGATTAAGTTTGTCGGTATAAGATATTTGGTTTACTTAACATAGCTACAAAACCGAGAAGCCCAGCATGTATTCATCAATATACAGTTGGACGCCGCATTGTCCGATAGTTATATTTAATTTTCATGTTTTGCGGAACTGAGAACCAGATCTATACAAAGTGTATAAGGTTTTTAGGATCCATGTTGATTTTTCACATCTCAGAAATACTTGTATTGAAATGATCTCCAGTTCATCAACTCGGTAAAATTATTGAAAGCTGACCAAAAACAGTCAAAGTACTGCCTAAAACGGGTGTGCCTACATGCTTCTCTATTCCATATTATGCGAATCACAAACAGGCTAATTTATTTGTATATATAGTTTTGTAACTATTACACCATTATATGTATATGTACATAAACAATGAATCAACACGAAAAACTAAATATTTCCACTCAGTATGTCAGAAGTAACGATTAAAATCTAATCCGTACGTACGTAAACACACAAACATTTCACTTCTATGACAATAAATCACCCTAATTTGTTGCTTTTATAAAATGTTGTAAAAAACAAAACTTTTATGTTTTTGTAAAACATACGTCAAAAACATAAATAAAACTTTCAATACAATAGTACATAAGCTCTCGAATTCTTTCGTCACTTCCACTGCACATAAAATACAAAACACAAGAAGCCTTAAACAAAATACGTGGAAAACTTAAGAAAAACGAAAAAAGCAAATAAATTTTAATTATGAAGAACTCGTATACGTATATGTATATGTGTTCAAAGTAACAGCCAAACTTTTTATAAAACCAAAGTTTTCGAAAGCACACAAACAAAAACGAAACAAACCAAACAGAAAAATTGAAAGTTTCAATTTAAGTTGACGGTTTTTTTGCGTTAAAAAACATTACAGCGTGTTTTGTTAAATTTAATCAAACTTATATCGTATATACATATGTACATGGGTATATACAGAAAACTAATTACGGTTTTGTGGAAAAATCGTTACAAAAGGAATTTTATCAGTAAAACACAATCTGATGAATATACATACTCGTATATGTATACAGGTAAATAATTTATCGTGGTATCAAGATTAAATCACTTGAAGTTATACAACAAATAGTCTACTATGCAAATTAAAATCGTGTTACTCGTTTACACTGAAAAACTATAACCGGACGAAAATGTATCGGTTCCAGGGATTCAATGAGGTCTTTGAATATATTTATATTAACAACACTAACGGTAATATATAAAAAGGATTTTCTGTAGATATTCTGATTTATAGATATACATCTCGAAAAAAGGATGATTTTAAATATTCGAAAGTTCATTTTCACCTAATCTCTTTTCAATATACATACTGTTGTAAAGCTTGTGTCCATAAATTTTTGATGAATTTAAATTTATTTTTTTCGTTAAGGATATATACTTATGAAGCTTCTGATTTTTTATTTTTAAGATTATCGCCTCTATATTTACATTTTATCCCTTATTCATCTTATTTATATAAATACAGATAGTTTAAGGATTTTTTGTTATTAAATAAAGATAACCAAATCTTATTATCAATCGATGTGATTTTTCGGATGTGCTCTATAGGTATAATCATACAGTTGTATATTGAGGATGCGGTAATCATTTTATTTTGTTAAGAAAAAATCACATAACAGGGGCATTGAGGCAAATATTGGAGTAGAATTCTTGCGTTGAGGTACAAACCTGAAAGTGTGTGAAGTTATCCCAGGATTCCATCTCAGAAAAATTAAAAACTTTCATCAGGCATCCCATCCCAGGATTTTGAAAATCAGAACAAAATTTGATATGACACATTGCGCCAATTACAACATACAACGGTTTATCACAGCAAGTGAACACCATGTCAAGTCGAAAACAAAGGACACTTTGTCCGGCACTCGTGGTTCTTGAGAACCATTAATTAAAATCTGTATTTTTTATATGGGGCCATATATAACTCCGAAACGGTGACTGCCACTTCAAGAGCGTTAATTTCATATTTTTGGTAAAGCGCAGTTTTGGCTAAAGAGCTTCGTCAACAAACAGAATATGCGTCTTGGTCATGTGATTACCCCCATGTGCTTCAAGAAGCACCCAGTCATCCACAAAAATTACTGTATGGTGTGGTTTTCAGGCTGGTGGTGTCATTGGACCATCTTTTTTCGTTGATGAAAACGACCGTGGGATAACCTCACATGACACTTAAATCTGACACGCATACTAATGCTCTAAACTTGTATAAATTTAACTTCCCTTGGCTCTGATACAGACGACGATCAATAATTATTTTTTCTTATTATAACTTGATTTTGATGACGGTTGCATGGTTCTTAAGTTCTAAACGAGAAAGCGAATACAATTTCACAGGATCGGATATTCAATCGGCAGTCGACACGAAAACAGATATTTCATATTTCACCTGTTTTGGAGATGTTGTCTTTGTGTTCAATACAGTTAAGCTTACAAAATCACGTTTGAATTCATTTGAGGTGCAATGTTTCCATTATCAGTTACAATCGTTTGGTGCGCCGGCCGTCAATACTGAAAAAAATACATTGGTAGAGTGACTGAATTGTTTTGGTTGCGATTACAATTTGAAACTTAAACTATATCTCGAAATTTCGAAAATGCCTCCAATATTAGCCATGTTTAAGTCTGGATTATACTCGTTAAGTCGCCGACTTTTGACAAATATGACAATTTGAAACCATTTCATCGATTTGTTTATATCAATCGATGGAAACCAGAAATAAAACATCATGCGATCTGCTTGATATGCACGCGTTCTTGTCCCCAGTATTAATCTTATAATAACTGCAGCATATTCTGGCTACATCGTTTTCTTCATTTTCCTAACTTGACGTTTTTCGGATGGATAAATATTTCATTTTTCAACCCAGTTTTTTCCAATCTAATGGTTTTCAAAGTTACTATCGGCAGCTATTCGAATTTGATACAAATAAGTTGTAAAAGGTTTTCCAATAAGCGGTTTCATTTTGAATATTCTACTATTTAGGCAGCTGTCATTTTTTTAAATTTGACATTGAAATTGTTCAAATTCACTACAAAAATGATGAAAGTTTTGCAGTCACAGTTCGCAAAACTAAAGCACTTTTTGGTCGTTGTGAAGCACCTTCTCGGCCGACAATAGTGAAACTGGTGGAAAATTTGAGCTGTTAGGACAAATTAGTGATGTGAAGAATCGAAACCGTCTGCGTCGCTCAAGAACAACTGAGAATATTGCTACTGTAGCCCGTAGTGTTGAGGAAAACCCCAGGTTTGTCGATTCCTCGTCGATCTTTGGAATTAGACATTCCACAAACGACATTACACCGTATTTCGCATAAAGGTTTAGGTCTTAAGGCTTTAAAAGTTCAGTTAACACAAGAACTCAAGCCGGTCGATCACCACGTCGTATCTTGGCTGATTGGGTCCTTCAAATGCATCAAAATGATCCGGATTTTTATCGAAAAATCATCTTCAGTGATGAGGCGCATTTTCACCTCGGAAGCTACGTTAATAAGCAGAATTGTCGCATTTGGGGCTCAGAAAATTCAAGAATGATTGTTGAAAAGCCTCTCCATTCTCAACGTATCACTGTTTGGTGCGGTTTTTGGGCTGGCGCGGTGTGATTGGACCTTACTTTTTCGAATATGAGGCTGGTGTAAGTGGTGAATGGATTGCGCTACCGAGCTATGATTAATGATTTTTATGGCCGGGATTGGAAGATATTGATGTGGACTACGTTTATTTTCAGCAAGACGGCCCAAGTGGCACACACAAGCAACGAAACAATCGCAATTTTTTTTTTCGCAAGAAAAGTTTCCCGACCGTGTTATTTCTCGAAGAGGTGATCTCAATTGGCCACCGAGCTTTAGACTTTTTTCTTTGGGGCCCCGTGAAAGATAAGGTCTATGCCAATGCTCCACAATCGACCTTAAAGATGGAATTCGTGAAGTTATAGAGGACATATAGCCGCAAATGTGCGAATTGGTCATGGAAAATTTCATGTAAAGGATATGGTGCTGCAACCGTAGCCGTGGCGGCCATTTGGCTGATATCGTTTTCAAATGTTAATGGCATACCTTCCTATATTTACAATGAAATAAACATTCATTGATTTCTCTTAAAAAATACTCGTTTTTTTAAATATCAAAATGAAACCTCTTTATTGGAAAACCCTTTACAATCAGAAATACCCGAAATCAACTTCACATTCCACACTCATACAACCCGTCTTTTCATTTAGCGAATTACAGCAACACAGACCTGCTTGATATTAAACATTACAAAGTTATTAAAGTATTTCCGGTAATTTAATATAGTTGCGAAGTTGTTCGAGTCAATGACTCGCATTTAATATATCTGTGCATGTTAAAAGTGAATAACATAGTAAAAAATAAAAAATGAATAAACTAAAATAACAATAATAATAGCAACAATATTGATTTCAATTTTCTCATACTCATGTTTTTATAAATATTTTCTTCATCGTCGACGTCGTATGTATGCATATATACATATTTTTCATATTTTCCAGCCTTGTTATATTTGATTGATTGATTGTATTTTGTATCTGATCTGCGGGGCTAAAAATGCTCAATGTAATCACAGAGATCACGGACGAAGACGTTTTTATTGTTGTTTACGGTATTCCATGAAAATCTCATTGTTCATTGCGCCACATGAATTTTAAATTTATATAAAAGAAAAATATTTTCTTTCACAAAAACACCAACAACAAAAGCGCAGCCAACCTTCGTTCAACACATTCATCTCTTGCGTACTTATATTGCTATTGTTACAGTCGTCACCCACCAATTTATATTAATTTTAACACACAAGGATGCACATACAAGTCACAACAAAGTGTTCAACAATGAAACATAAATTAAAACAATTGCTGTATAGTTGTACAGTTATAGCATTAAAAAAACTATATAACACGAAGAAACGAAATAGATATTGCTGAGAACCTGTTGAATCCATTTAGTTGTTGAACAATACAGAAATACAAATCGTGTGGGTTTATGCAATATAAAATACAAGGAGTGGAATGGTTTTCCACAATATATTTGTGGACAGACTATACCACTATATATACATATGTGTAGTCTACAGAATACAGATGTTAAAAAATATTTAATAGTTTTCATCGATCATTCATTCAACACTACGCATATATTACATGCGAGAATATACAACGAATAGTATAATAGTTTTGTATATGTATGCATGTTTACTAATCACTATCAGTCATCAGCCAATTATAAATTTGTGTATCATCATTCACGTCTCTTTGAATATTTTTTAAAAATTGTTTATTTCTATTATACAAAAAAATACATTTATTGGATTAGAAAATTTTTATTTTATTTACTCAGACGATCTATTAGATAAATCATTGTACTGTACAGGCGATGTTCATGCTTATTAGAGTTGGTTAGTCACGAAAGCTTATATTGAGTTGTATATTGTTGTAGCCCTCGATTGACACATCCATCTCTAATGATTGCCTCAGCCAAAATAAACTTTACATTAATTTCGAATTTGGATTATTGGAATTTGAAAATTATAGAAATATGAAATTTTGAAAATGTATGAAAATGAATATATCCAAGTTATTTAAATTTTCTGGTCATTTCTCGTATACAATTCTGAATTTGAATTTTCATTTCAAATATTCTCATTTTAAACATTTTCATTCTTTTGTCAAATTGTCCCGGATGGAATTTCTTTCAAAGTTACTATATATTTTCAAATGATTTGGGCTTAAAAATTGGCTTACACCAGTCACCACAGTTTGCAAAATTGTTGTAGCCTATATATACAGTAGTTTAAGTTTGAATAACACGCTCAATGCTATAGCGGACAAGTATGTTGTGGTGTTAGACCAAAACCTTAACAAATATTGCAAATAAATTAAATCGGTTTCTGAAACGTAGTTCCATTACGTCTAGAGTCTAGAGGGAATGGAATAGAGTCTAAAGTATGGCGATCATTATGCGTTAGCTCTTCATGCAATTCGATTAGGTTAGGTTGGGTAAGGGTGGCCGTCCTAATGGACTAGCATAGACACAAAATTGGCCCGTAGCTGTACCACATTCGAGCTGTCACCCTGAGCTTACCAAGAAGCGTTTAAAGTTCCGAATCTCGATCTTACTAAGACCCGTGAGGTCTTTCAAAGGGGAAGTTCCCATAAATTTGGTTCTGCTGTACGCTAGACTAGGACAGGTGCAGAGCAGAAGGAGCACACTTTCCTCCTCCCCCTCATCACCGCAGTTGCGGTAGAAATCATGGGCAGGCCCACCCAGTCTGTTTGAATGTATCCCAATGAGGCAATGCCCGTTATAGCTTCCACGACCATACCAATATGGTGCCGTCGAAGCAATATCAGTTGGCCGGATCTGGACCAGTCAAGACCAGGCCAGATCTGCCTGGTTATTACACACGAACTGGCGTTGGACCATCTGACGTTCGTTTCTTTGATGCCTTCTTCCTGAAGCAGCAGTTTACATGAAGCAAGTGGTATCTTTATATCCCGACTGCTTTGGGTTATTGCCCATTGCGGGCCAGCTCATCTGCCTTTACATTCCCTGCGATATTGAAGTGCCGTGGCACCCACGTCAAGCGGATGTTGAACTGATCAGCCATTTCATTTAAGATGCCAGACAGTTCTGGGCCACCTTCGACGCCAGGGAGTATGATTGTAGCGTTTTAATAGCAGCCAGGCTGTCCGTAAAAATGCGAATATCTCTCGTAGATATTACATTATACTTCAACCAGTCCAGTTCAGCTTAAAAAACACTGCAAAAGTCATGAAGACGAAAAGAGAGGTTGACCCCTAGTGCCTCCCTGCAATCGGTTTCGTACTCGAACTATCATAGACTTGTTAAATGTTGAGATCCGTATTTAAGTCGAAAGATTCTGTTTGGCTTTATAGTTTTTCTCACGTTGCTCTAGTACGAACTTATTTCTTTACTTTTCGAAAATTGACTCTTCATAGTTGACATAACTATATACATATATGACAACATATACTTTTTTTTTATTTTTTTTTTTATTAAAGTGGTTGCTTTTCGCACACTTAGACCAGCTATGGTCCTTTGTGATACCACATTTTATTCACACACACACATTCATTAACCCCCATTCACACAATTACAGTGCACCACCTGCGCAATTCATAGCTCCATGTCACCCTGTATAGTGACATGGAAGGTGGGTCGGCCCATGAGTTTTAAATTCCAACTGTGGTAGATGTACAGTAGTTAAATGAATCATCTCCTCGTAATCGGCATGAGATGAAAAATCCCTTTCCACAAATCCCGCCTTTGTTGGGATTCGAACCCGGTACCTCCCGATCCAACATATACTTTGTAACTGTACTAACGAAAGTAATCTTAACTGCATTTTATAAGTCATGTCTTGGTGGTCTGAACTTTAAAAGTTAAGGAAGAGTGTGCGTCAAATTAAAAATAAAGCCAAAAAACGAATCTAATTTCTGATTGGGATTGATTTTTGGTATCTCGAGAGGCATATAAAAGAGCCTAAGATCCGCACACAGGACTGTATATAAACTTCTGAGACAATTGCTAGCTTATCTGTTCTCGCCAGACTTAACAAAACTCTGTCTAAGAATGGCACTTGTAGACTCGATAATCTTCGTCTACCTTCCGGCAAATTTGCCTCTTATTGGCGAGAAGTCGGTGAGCTACTGTTGCTTGTCCACTTTTTTGGTTACGTGTGGACAGACAACAATAGTTCACCGGATACGATGAGCTACTGTTGTTTGTCCACAATAGTAGACGCCCTAAATATGGTAGAAGTTTGGTGTTTTGAAGAGGGGTTGTATGTTAATCCCTCTATAAGACTGATCTGGTTATCTCTACAAGGCGTAGAGACAGTGCTAATTTGTCTGTACCTGTACTCTCTTTGGGGGAGCGATCACAAGGACAGAGCACATTAAGAAGCTAAGTGGAATTCTAGATGGTAAACTCTCTTAGAGATTTCATCTTGATTATAGCTACAAAAGACCATTGCTATTTTTTGGTCTTTTGCAATTCTCGAGGTCTGACCCCAACATGATGACATTCATTTACAAATCATTGCGATTTTACCTTTACTATTCTAAGCATAAGTTATGTGTTGGCTATCTTCTACTTCTTTTCTTGTTATATGGAGTCCATTCTATGCTTGCCTGAATAGCAGTCATTCATTCTTGGCAGTGTGTTCTTATGCGTTTCGGCTGAGGTGCATTGGGGCATGGAATGAATGAAATGGTGAATGACAGGCTATAGCCTGAATTTAACTTCACCAATTCATTCTTCGTCGTTTTCCGCTCGAGACAATTGTGGCTCTCTAAGGATATCTATAGACAGTTAGTTGTCTGAGTCGATAGTCTTTTTAGTGGATGGCTCTCGTTCAAAAGTCAGTGTTGGGTTTGGTGTCTATACTGTCCTAATGGGCTTAGATTCTTGAGTAGTCTGGGTAAACACTGCACGGTTATTCAAGCTGAACTAATTGAACTTACACAAAGTGCGATTGAGGCGTTTTAGTTTGGGTAGGATATAATTCTCAACATGGATAGTAAAGCTCCAATACTAGAGTAGGAATCATTGTGGCGTTAAGTATTAAGTTTGTTGGTCAAATCACGTATTAAGTGTGTCGGTCACGAACCAGCAATTACTCTACCTTTTAATGGTGGTAAGGACGTTATTAAGAAGTTCGCTCTACTTGAACTGGGACTGAAGTAGCATTCTTTAACTTTTAACTGCCGAAAGGCGAAACGGTTCTTTAATGAACCCAACTTGAGGTTCACTAAATATGTGTTATCGTTATAAAATAACCAACTCAGAATTCTGGCCATACTTATTACTGTCCATGGACGATTTAAGGCTCATCTCCAACGCATTTACCAGGGTGACCAGATATTATTATACCCATTTTGATTAAAAATAACTCGTTTTCAGTTTATGCCCTCGTTTAGGCAGACTCAATTATGTAAAAAATCGATAGTACTTTTAAATTTATTTCCTCTTATACGTAAAAGGAACTAAGCATCTACGGTCTATAAAATTATCAGCCTCACTTCGTTTATTTCAAACTTGTTGAAATTTTGTCAATTATCGAGTGTTAATTGCTATATACTGTTTCAAATTTGTAGTATTATGTCAAGGATAATAAAAAACATTACCGCACAAATTTTGAAATTCGAGACGCAAAACGAATTCAACTTAAACTCACCCAATTACTTAATAAAAATAAAAAAATCAATAAAATAATAAAAATTCGACCAGTTCAAACTAGTATAGTCTTTCGTCTCGAACTTGTCTCTATGTATATACCACAATCCAAAATATACATGTATATTCTACCTCAACCTTATCATCGTGCCCAATCGACCACACTAAAGTAAGATACCCACATTTTCATAAATCGATTTTCCCGTAAAAAACAGAAAATCGGAAAAATAACTCGTGCAACCCAATTTTTAAAATTGAACATTTCCACTATGGATGGATTTATATGTTATACCACCGCCACATTATGCTCCAATTTATCTGCCAACTGTAATTCATGTATATATGTAATTTTATTAACATTTTTTAACTTTAATTTATTTAATGGTTTTCAACAATTTCGTCTCACACTCCCTCGGCCTCGTACATATGTATGTCCTATTTTGTTGTTCGATTTCGTTTGGATTTCCCAAATGTATACTTATATGTACAATATGCAATAGAAAAAGGATATATACATAAATCGGTATTATACAGGATATAATAGTGTAATATTATCTGTTTCGTTAATCGATATACGTTTCGAATCGATACACGTTTTACGGTTGGTATTATCGTCTGTATCCGTTTTTTATTTTTAATATATAGAATAATTGAACGCGGTTTCCACACCTGTACATCAAAGCAATTTCCTTCAAGTTGTTTCAATTAAAAAATCTCTCACATTTAAATTAAAATAGATAATCATATTTAACACTTTTGTATATTTATGTCGTTTACAATTTTTTTTTTTTACTTTGAAAATTCTAAAGACTATAACGATAAACTTCGTTCGGGTGTGCGGTTTGGATTAAATTCGCGCACGCAATATGAAAATTTGTCTAAATTGCTCTAAATGTATTTTATAGTGGTGGTTGGTTGGTGAGTGTGATTTATTTTTTTATATTTTTTGGATGGAATTCGAAATTGTTTCGACACAATATCATATTTTGATTTTCACTAAATATTCACACCTCGCAATAATAATTTCGTTATAACGAGGAAAAACCATTATGAAAATTTGATGGGTTTTCCAAATACATAAAATCGATATCGACGCTTACAACAAAATATTCAAAATTAGTGGATAACAAGTATGTATATGACTTAATAATAGATAAGACATGAATGTATAATATTTGATTTACGTTCGTATATATAGGAACTATTAAAATATTTTTTTCCGATTATATCGCGTGGATTTCCAATTTATCGATAAGACACGTAATTACAATGCACATTAAATGGAGTTATTACGGCTATATGACTAATTTCGAATGAGCGCACCACCGATAAAAAAAAACATTCTACCAAGCATTCAAACCAAATATTTATGTCGTACATGCCATAAAATCTATGTAGTATATAGCATAAAATCATAAAGCATAAAATACAATAATAACTTATAAGCATTTTATTCAATTCAAAGTAACGAAAAGGTTACAGTTCAAGTTTGTTCAAAGAGCGGACTGAAAGGATAAAGAAAATTAAGGGTGGTTGTGGATCTCAATTGTTCTATATAAGTACATATGTATATTGTACAAAAACACTTTAAATTGATTTTGATGGTTTAATACACAACTGTTATTGTTCTTAAAATCAAATTGTTAAACGAAAATTGAGTTTATAAAGGTTTCATTTGATCGGATGGGATAGTTTATACGATTTTTTTACGAAACGAATTGGAATTTAATTAAGATTTTATTTCATCGTATATCGTATGTATCAAAGCATGTTGGATATAGGAACGCCTTCTGACCTCATTTTATTTAATACAATGGTTCATGTTTCGTTCATATTTATTTTTGTAAATTTAAATACGTATATAGAATGTTTTTTAAGGAATATTAAAACTATAGTTGTCTGAAGTGTTGTTTCAATTTGAGGTTAAACTGCCCTTTAGAAAGTCCAAACTCAAATAGGCGTTCGACATTCGACAGAAATTTAGAGATCATATTGATTGGTTCATAGGTTGATAGTTGTAGATCTGCAAGGCGTAAATCCATGTTGATGAAAAGATAGATGGATTGGAACTATTTCATTAAAGGAGTTGGACTAATATTTCAAATAGTTTACCCGAACTTTTCTATTTGTTAGGGAAAATTAGAGCCCACAGCCAAATGATTTAATTACATCTAATATCTCTTCTTCAGAAATGGTTTGGGTATAGCATAATTAGCATAGCTGGTAGGTTGATTGTTACAAGGTGAATTATCAGGATTGTAAATTGTTTGAAAAAATCATGAAAATAGGTTTGCTATTTCTTTGGGTTCAGATGCACATGACCCATTCAAATTCATAGTTGTCGGATATCCTCTTATCACTGAAGAAATCCCAAAAGGATTAGGGGTCACTTTTAATATTATTTTGAACCTTGATTATGTATTTCTTGAAGCAATCATCATAATAAGAATAAAATTGTTCCTTAATTGCGACAAACTTTAGTTTATCTTCGTCCGAATAGGTACATCTCATTTTTTTATACGCATCCTTTCTATTTTTCAGATTAATTAATTTATCATCGTTCCATGGCTGATGAATGATTGATGTAGTTTTAGTAAGCGGTACAAATTGATCGAATCCATTAGTTCAATTTAGTTCAGGCCAGGAATATGTAATACATTACTTTAAATAAAATTATAAATTATTATAAATTAAATTTTATTGTACAAGATCCTCCTTACGTTCATATACAAGATGATATATCAATGTTAAATATCTTTATAAGCTATATCGTTTTAAGATGGGCATACCAACAGATTACTTCAAGATTTTTTTTTGAAAATTACAACGTGGCAATATGACTGATCAGCATTCTTTGAGCTACATTGTTCGTCTTTGGAATGTGTCTTATTTATGTCCTGGACTGAAAGTCTATTTATGAATTTTTGTTTTAAACTAATAAATATCCATATCTTTCTTATTGGGCCGGGATGGAGGAGGTTGCGCAATGTAATCAACAGTATTACGTAAATTACTTGACAATATTATTTATCAATGTCAATAATTAAGACAACATCAACAATCTACGATATTTTGGCATGTTAAAATTCAATGCGATAGTTCACAGTTGCATTAATTTATCAAATAGTTAAGCCGTATAATAAATAATAATTTGACAGGTATGTGAAATTTGTAAATCTATCATAAAAAGCAATAAAAGCAATTTCTTAATACATTCGCTACTGTACAAAGCAGAATGCCTCGATATAACGTATTGTTGAATATTGGAAAAGATAGGGGATTAGGACGTTTAGGACAACCATGTTTAAACCTCATATAATTACGTATACATATAATGTATATGATTTTTCAAATTTTCTTGAGGAAATCCTAGAAGACTAACACCATATGGCGTACATGCTGAGTTAAAGTTTTCCAGAAATTATTTCAGTTTTTAAAAACGTAGGAGGTTTCAGGAGGTATCCTAATCCCTTGTTTTATTCTAAAATTTAAATCTTTTAGGATAACTTAGACCCAATAATGTCTTTGTGTTAATAATTCTGTTCCTAGTATTTTCCCAGGAAAATCCGGAAAAAACATTTAATCCACATATATGAGGTCATACCAAACTTGGTTGCCCTAAGCTCCCTAATCCCGAACTGTTCTCAAAATTGAAATATTTTTTGGAGAACTTGTACCTAAAGACATCTTGGTATATATACGCCTTTATGGTGTTAGCTTCCTAGGATTTTCCCCAAAAATTTCGGAAAAATCACCTAATGACATCTTGGTATATCTACATCATTGAGGTGCTGCTTTCCTGGATTTTCCCAAGAAAATTTGGAAATTTGTTAATTTGGTATACCTAGAAATAGGCCAAAAGAAACCGGCTGTGTAAAATTGTTAATTTAGCATAACAAAAAAATTTTTTGAACAGATTTAGGACTAAATTCAAGTTAATTAATTTGATTGGTTTAGTTTTAATGTTATCTTCCCTAGTTGTGAAATAATGCCATGAACTTTAAAAAACTGTACAAGTAACAGATAAAACTAATTTTGTAAGAATTCAGATTACCATGTAAAACCTAAATTTCTAGAGATAGATTATGATAGTATTTTAATTTAAAACTTTTTCAACATAACGTATTTTATCACGGCCCGTATTGCGTTGAACCTAAAGAAATCTGGCCACCGTAGTTTAGAACTAGTTCACTAAATCACTCAATCAATCGTCTACATGATCGACGTTTTCAACGAATAGTCTACGTTGTCTATATATGTATAACCAAACTAAAAGTTTGTAAGGCGAGACAAAACAAAAGGCGAAAGTAATACAACAAGAGGCGAGAATAATACAATCCAATTCTCGAATCTCGACAAAACAAGAGGCGAGAATAATACAAACGATTATCGTATTTTAAAGGTCACGTTCATGACAAAGTGTCGGTGGATAACGGCAAACAGTCGCAGAATACAATTGAAAGGCGAGAACAATATAAAGAATTCTCAAATCACGTGTCACGAGAAACAGTCACGGGAGATCTATACAAATAACAGACTCAACAAAAAATAGATTTTCATTTTATAACCGCAAAACACAGGCAATGAAAATGGAAGCTAAGTACAAAGCTCAAAGTGCTCGGTTCGATCAACTTCAAAAACGCAGAAGCATTACACCAAAGTTGGTGAAAGCAGGAAGACTCAGGAATACTTGCAGGAGAAACTATCTCATATCGAAACCATTTGAAAGGAATTCATCGACACTTATGAAGGATCATGATCTTTATGGCTCATCCATTTTGTAAAAAAAGGGAATCGTTCGAGAAATTCTATGCGAACTATCGAACTGAGTTAGAGGGAAACTAAAAAACCACCACGAAACAATGAATACCTGTCTATCAAACAACCAACCACTATTTCACAACTTGCGTCAGATACAACAACAGCAAATTTACTAAGTCTTTCCACAACACAGGCCAACAACAATGTGTGAAGTCCTTGCGATGCAAATCAAAAACAACAGTGGTTGTGATCCGGCTATACATTCCAGAGATCAAGCACGCAAATGTAAAGCACAAGATGTTAAACTACGTTTTTGCCATAGATGAATAGCCAACGCAGAACAACTAGTAGAACCTGAGGATAGCCACGATCTACTCCAGCGTGACACAAATCGAGCAGCTTTACGACAACTCTTAGTGGATGCAACTCCAGAGGAAAAATCCTCTGTGCCATATTTCAGTAAAGACCACTACGCAGTCTTGATCAACAACTACGAGATACTGCGAGCCAAAAACACCAAGCTACTCTACAACAACCAACCAAAATCAAGGGACCTAGAACAACATGAGGTCAAACTGAGACGAATTGAAAATCCACACTTTAATGGCGATCCCCTAAAATGGGCGTCTTTCCACGATTTATTTAGAAGCATAATTCACGGAGAATATAAGCCATATTGAGGCTGCGGGTGATAATTACAATGATGCTTGGCAGCTATTGGTTAACCGATACCAAAATAAAAGGCAGCTGGCATCCAATCATGTTAATGCGATGCTGAGTTTTCCAGTAATACACTTAGAATTTAATAGATTGTAGAAAATTTCAGCAGCAGCCCGGTTTAGAGCGATCCGAACTCGTCGCTCAGAACCAGCTTTACAACATGTGTCTGAAGGAGAACTACAAAAACTGCCCATATTCTATCCGATATTTAGTATGCAAAGGAATTCACAACACATTACTGTACTCAAATAATCACCCGCAACGAACGATGCTTTCCACGATGAAAGATGTAAATGGTGGCAGACGAAATCTACATGATGACAACTCATCTAATGAACAAGTACGAAAATGTAACAGGTCACGGCAATGGTCAAAGTACAGAATGGAAAACAACAACCATCTGAAGACATGTCACGGAATTTTATAAAAAAAATAAAATTACGATACCAAATTTTAGTCGACCTTTTCAAGCACTCACGTAGTTTA
This sequence comes from Tipula unca, assembly GCA_951394425.1. NCBI lineage: Eukaryota > Metazoa > Arthropoda > Insecta > Diptera > Tipulidae > Tipula > Tipula unca. The sequence continues at coordinate 196,620,506 of OX596382.1, forward strand.
ACACACGAAAAATGTTTGTATATTTTACTAAGTGTATGCTTGGGAAGGTCAAATAAAATTTGGTATCGAGAACGGTTTCTAAAATTTGCATCAAATTATCTAAGTGAATTAACAACCGCGGCTACGACTGACACATGTTACAAAAACAGAACCTGTGCTGGGATGTTCTAACATCACTTCGATTCGCTTCGATAGACACTTGTGTCTCTTTTTTCACGAACAAAATTGTATTCTATTTCGCAATTTATATTGTGATTTGTGATCATAGCCTACTCGATTCTATTTCTATAAATTCATTCGATAAAATATCACCAATATTTTTATTTTCGATGGCAAGTAAAAAAAGGAAAAAGAGATAGTTTGCAAATTTATTCTAACAGGCTGAGATCGCAATAGACAAAACGTAATTCAAAAAACGCAATGGAGCACAATTTTGTTCGTAAAAAAAGAGACACAAATGTCTATCGAAGCGAATCGAAGTGATGTTAGAAGATCCCATCACACGATTCAAACAATCAATCACTTCCCAATGCACTGCAACTTCAATTAATCTATTTCGCTTGAAAAACTGGTCGAATTTAAATCCAAATTTTTTCATCGATTAAAATTTTTCGATGTTACGTTTTGTTGTTTTTAAATTCAGTTATAAACATGATGTTGACAGAGCAAGTTGTTGTTATTTTTAAACTATTGGAACAAAAACGTAGTTTCCCTTCTTGATTTCCAAAAAACAAGAATTGCACCAAAAAACCGGACGGCGTAATATAAATAGCCATAGACACATCAAAAACTTGAGATAAACTATATTAACACAAAATTTGAAGTTAAGATATAATTTTATTTAATCAATTCATTATATTAAATTAGTTTAATATAAATTACTGTTAAAAATGTATGTGTTGTCTGTTAAGAATAAACTGTTTTCCTTTGAGTTGAGAAACTCAATAAAACAAACAAGCTTTTCCAGTTCAAAGTGATTATATTATTTCAAAAATCTCAAATGGTTGTCAGAAGGATATTTACATTTCAACGATTATGCCTTAGGTATACATACCCTCTTCTTCATGTATAGATATATTAAACAAAAAAAAATTCCAAACAACGTTGAATTCAAAACCTAATCGGAAACGGGAGAAGTTCAAAATTCAAAATTCAAAACGCATCAACTTGTCAAACATTCCATTATAAAACAAAATATGAACCGGAAGTCAATTAGTATTTAAGGTTACATTTCCTCCACCATGAACATGTTCATTAATTCAATTTCGCCAATCTCATTCTCTTAACAAAATCAGGTCAATGTACATATACTTACGTAGTATATTTATATACCGGAAATGATATTTAAAATTTTTTATTTTTTATTTAAAGTGATATTGACTCGTAAAGGTGAACATTGTAACACGTAATCTATGTATATCTTTATCCTCAGACCATCATTTTATATACATTATACGATTTACGTCAACTCGCAATCAACCTTGATTTATCTGTATATATACAACTATAAAACATAATTTATAGAAACTGGGACAGTGTACATAAAATAAAACGGAAGTGGATGGAAATATTGATGCCAATAAAATTAAATGACAACAATCGTATTTATTCTACATATATATCTCTAGATTTGGCCCAAAGGAATCATTAATTTTTTCTATATACTGCCTCATCCCACTCGACCATTATTATTACTATTTGTGGGGGTGTGTGTGTGTGTATAACCAATTTTCTTCCTCTTCTTATTCTTGATGTTCTTATTATTTTTCCGTCAAAAAATGAAAATATCAGTTTTCCCATGGATTCGTTTGACGTCATTTTTATTATGAGTTACATAATTTCGTGCGGTTTATATGGTTGGAATTGAAACAAAACCCATATTTTCATTTGTTTTGCTTCACGGTTTCCGTAACACTTTGATTTTGGTTTGATTGAATGAGTTCTTATTTATATTCAGCAATTTAATTAAAAATCATTAAATCTTAACCCAACTTTTTAAAAACACACATTTTTTTTTTGGTTATTTTTGGTTCCCCGAACCAAACATAAAATATTTAATTCTAGTTACAAGGGATTGGGCTAACATAAAAATTTTAATTTATTAAACATATTATTTCGTTAATAAGGACAATTTTAAGGAAAGTTTAAAAGTGTAACCTATATCCGCGCCCTCAATTCCGCGCTTCTTATCGCAAATAAACATTTATTATGTATTGTTAACACAAAACTATATATACTCGTATGTATGTAAATATGTAAAACAAAACGATTTAGTCATAAAAAATGATTATATATAGTTAAATTCCAGACCAGAAAGGCTATTAAAAATTTAAACCTCACCCCTGCATAGTTTAGTCCGCCACACAGTAAACTATACATAATTTTACATGTATTTCTTAGTTTTGAGAAAAATTTTACAAAACTATAAAATAAATATTAACAAAAATATTTTTTTGTCAACAAAACTATACACAAAAAAAATGAAAACTATAATATCAATAACACACATTATATATATTGTCGAGTAATATTACTTAATAGTGGTAACAAACTACTATTTGGGTACAATGAAAAACCACAAAGTGATATATGACATGCTAAAAATAATTCGTGTCTAACAATCTAATGCTGTTTGCTATCAATCGACATGAAGAAAACTGTGTACATTATAGTTTGTTTTGTAAACTCATTAGGTTAATTGATGATGTGAAGGGGGAGAGGGTGGTATTTTCAATTTTGTATACATATAGCAAAATGCGTGCCGGATTAATAATTCCAAACTATTAATAATGGGAAATAGTTTCTAGAAGAGTACTTATTGTTATATGTTTATATAATACATAGTTACAAAATACCTATTTAGTTTTTGTCATTCCTAATTTGAACATGGGTATATAGGAGCATATGATGGGGATAATCCTTTTATTTGTTATGGGGGAATATATGTGATAGTTAATTAAAGGGATATCAGAGGTATTATGCAAAGTGACCCAATTTTTGTATATTGTTTTGTGTATATAGATAGTTTTAATCTGGTGCGGTTGCTTTACAAATTTACATTACAATTGAATACATTTTTATGGATACGACGGGTGAATGAGATAAAACCGATGTCAGTTTAGTATTTAGAATAGATAAAAACATTATTTTTTATTTTTTTAAATTAATCAATTTTTGTCACAATTAAAATTGAATCGTACTACCAATTATGAATTTACAGTTAAAAACTACCCATGACACGCGATTAAAATTAAGCCACCAGTATTCGATCGTTCGCAATTTTTTTTCAGGCACCGTTTCCTCCAAACTAACCCTATATTTTCTATAGATTTTTTTAAATCATATATTTTCCACACCTCAATTAATGATAGATCGTTGTTTTTCTCTATATTTACTACAAAAAAGGCGAATTCCAAAAAATTCGTTAATTCGAGGTTTTAAGTTCGTAATTCGAAGTTTTACAACAATTTTGGATGTTCGTTAATTGGAGAATTTGTCATTCGAGAGTTCGTTAAACGAGGGTTACCTGTATTCACATTAGTAGTTGCTCTTAAAAGTGAAGCGGCTGAGATATTACAGACCATTCCGGAACATAAACGCTACAATTCCAACAAAATAATAAAGGCACTGGATCGAAAGTACGAAAGAAACTATAAACGAAAAATGTATCGTACGGAATTAAAGAGTCGCTACCAAAAGCTCGGAGAGACTCTCATTTGACACATGTATCCTGATTACTTGGAGAGAATTAAGAAGGGCTCGTACATTGACGTAAAACGGAATCCGGAGACACGGAAAGCTGTCATGTTATCACCCAAAGCGACTTTTGCCGAAACTATCGCTTGTGCATTATTAAATGAGACTGCGCAAGCCAACATGAAGCCGTCACTTAAAGCGGGACGAGTGGAAATGGATTTCAGCAATAATATGAAGCGGTTTGCGCACTAAGATTCAGGGAAGGTGCCAGTAAAATAAAATGATGGACATGTGACAAGATGTATCACATCTCCGCAGAGACTATTACGGGAAATAAAGTGGAGACAGGCAAGATAACGCCGTGAACCAACGTCGTTACACTACAACGAGGCAGGCATGTAAAACGAGAAGAAGCTGATTGAATGGTAACGGACATGTAGGCACCTTGAGTAAATTAAGTAAATCATCTAACAGCCCGCATGGAGTTCGTCGGTAGTGTTGGTCGAAAGGAAGGATATTCTGGGTTGATTACCGTACATTGAAAGTCGTGTCTCATATATTTGAAGGACATCATAATGATGGAAAGAGATTTCGACGAGCACTGGATAAATTTATAACCGGTATTTGAGCGATTACATGTCCGGCGGTTTAATATTTAGTTCAAAATGTTTTGCATGTCTTGACCGGGAAGAACAAGACATTTGAATGGAATGATGAGGAAGAGGAATCATTCAATGAATTAAGAAGGGGAAATTATGGAAGGAATTATGGACAGTACTATTATTGGCACCCTATATACCCAGTGCTACATTTATACTTAACATTGAAGCAAATAATGTGGTATCGGAGGAGTTTTGTCACAAAAAATGTATAGGGTCAAGAAAGAGTTATATAGCTTATTACTCCAAAGGTGTTGTGTAAACCCGAACGTAACTATTGCATGACTCGTAAGGAATTGTTGGCTATACTGTAATGTGTGAAACATTTTCATAAATACCATTAAGGCCAAGAATTTTAAATACGAACGGAGTATGGAGCATTACGTTGGTTGCTACAATTCAAGAACCCGAAAGAGCAAGTAACACGGTGGGTCAAACGTGTTCAAAGCTACCATTACCAGATCGAATACGGTGATTCATTATCAAGACATATCAGATATTATCGACACAAGGCGTATGCGTAGGTACTACCTGATAGGAAGTAGACTGATGAAACGATCAAGGACAAGCAGCTAACAGATTTGGGAATAATCATGCAATTTAAGGAAAAAGAAAAACGACTCACTTAAGGAGTAACATTACAGATAAAAGTTCCACACACAGTACAGCTTTATTGGGTACAATAGGATTGCCCTCAAATCGAAAACAAGCGGAAGAACAAGTGGAAGCCACCTAGAAATTAAGGAGTGTTGCCAGAAATGTGATCATTGTGCGACGGTAAAAGGTTAGGCACCAAAAAGTCGACGAGCAATGCAGCAATATAACGAAGGAGCATCATTCGAAAGACTGCAGATATTGGTAACAAGTATATGTACTAGTAATAATGAACTATTTCAGCAAATGGCCAGAAATGTATTTGAATCAGTTGTATCTCAGGAGATCTGCTAAGTGCTCGGTATAAATAAAACACGAACAACCATTTCTCGCGTCCACCGTCGGATGGTATGGTGGAAATATTCAATGGTACATTGGATTAAATATTTGGCAAAGGCTGTAGATAGTAATTAACGCAACTTAAATCAACTTATTCCGATGTTCCTCACGGCATACAGATCAGTAGTATATAACTCAACTGGAATGACACTAGCGAGAATCCTATTCGGAAAATCTTCGATTAACTGGTGGTCTAAAGTTTGAACCTGTTCCATTATATCAGCTTTATGTGGTTAGAATTCTAGTTCTCCTTTCATCTGACGAATAGAATATTTTTTTTATTTTAAAGTTATTCACGTACTGACTTAAACTTAACATTTGTATGGTCAGAGTGGTCAGAGTGGTCAATGTGTGATTTTTAGTTTAATTTGAAAAATTATTCGCTTCACGCTGCTTTAAAATGTTCGGGTCACGTGTGAACGTTTTACGTTGACTTCATATAGTAACTATTTGTATAATGGAACATGTTAACAACATCAAAGTACATTTTTTAATTTTCAGTAATACGGCTGCCAGACGTACGGTTTTGGGACAAACATTTTTTCTTTGGAACATCTTGTTCCAATTTTAAATAATTTCAAAATGACACTACCCCATTTAAGAAATAAAAATTTATAATCCTAAAAATTTAATATTCTAAATATTCTAAAACCAAAATTCAAAGATATATTCTATAAATATAAATTTAGAATTCGGGACTACTAATTTTCGAATATAACAATTTAAATTTTAATTAAGATATAAATCTTAATCACGACATCTAAGTTCTGAATTTAAAATATAGTTTGTAACCTTCCAGCAACTAAAAATACAAATATTCTCAATTAAACATTGTATCAAATTTTAGACCTAACATCTCAGTTTCTGTTAAAAATCAAAATGTTGCAGCGTTCTTATTATACTTAGTTTTCAAATTTTAAAGTTGAATACAATAATTAGATTAATTATGTACCAAACAATAAAAATATAAAAACTCAAGAATTTAAAATCTTAATTCTAGAAATTCAACATAATCACCTTTTTTAATTTTAAATTTTTTAAAACTTAATTTTTTTAAATTTAATTAAAAATTTCAGGATCAAAATTGTAAAATTTAAATTTTAATAATTCGTAACTATTAGAATTCTAGAAATTTCTGGATGTTCATGGTTAAAATTTTAGTTTTCTAAAATATCCCGCAAATTCGAAAATTTTACGTGCGATTTTTTAATTAAACAATTTACCTTTTTAATCACGAATATTAAAATTACTAAACAATTTTACAAAGTACACGAAATTTAACTTAGCCTTAGTTTTAAATTTTATCAATTTACTTAATTTTAAACATATTCTATTTCTAAATGTACATATACTTTCACTAAAATCAAAGACGAGTAATGTGAATAAACTCTTTTGATTAATTTTGGTGGAAAACCAAGTCGCCGAAAATTGAACGATTTTGTCTTGTAAAAATTATTTAAATCCACACGGAAAAGAACTGTCTGGCCATGCTTTTACAGGGACGAGTATTTTTTGATAGCAACTAATTGTAGAACTCTATATTAGCTACCACTGTACCAGGGCTGATAATGTGATTTTACAAAAACTCTCATAACTTTTCAGTTTGGAACCTATTAAAATTTTTTGTCTAGTCATATTATTGACGTATATGCAGTAATTCGAATGTATTCGCCTTACCTTAACTTCTATACCTTGGGATTGGCGAGCGAAATGCTTTTTTTATATATCCTTCAAGTAGTTCTATCGCCAGTATCAAGCTAGACCAAAAACAAACACTAAACTGAACAAATCTATATGAAAACAAATAAAAATGAATTCAAAATCCAAACAAATTATTTTCAAGCGAACAAAAGCAATAGTTTAAAAACTAAAGTTTTTTCCATTTTATAATTTTAAATTTACTTTTCACTTCAAGTTTTCCACACCATACAGTGTACTCATATATACATACATACATATATCTTTATACTAATTTCCATTTTCATTTCCACATCTCTATATACATAAGTCTGAAACACAATACTCTCTATAGAGTTTCAAATGGAAAATTATAATTTTCATGAAGAAGAAAAGTTATTGTTACATTTTCATCTATTTTCATCTAAAGATATTATTCTAACTAGTCGAAATATTTAAAAGTTCAACACAAAAGCGCACACACATGAATGAAAAATACTCAAGAAGTTTGGTTTTTTTTATTTTTATAACATGAATGCGGAAAACTTATGAAAGAAAAAATTACAAATAACATGATAATGTATTCCGCACTAGAATACAATTATGATAATTTATTTTGCTTAAGATTATAGATATGACCATTTCGCAATCTGACGTCCAACATGTTATGAATTAAAAAAAAAAAAAAAATTTCATTGCAAAGCAACAATCCGAAAATATATGAAAGAAAAATCGTTTAGAAAGAAATTTTATTAAAAATAATAAGATGACTAACCCGCGGTATATCTTACTATAAGTTTATTTTTGAAATTTTAACATGACAAAAATGATTGAAATTTTCCCAAAAAAAAATAAATAAAATACTTTCATCGTACGAACATATTATACGATATGTGGCTCCCTTAATTCACACGTGGGTGATATATATGTATGATATTTTATTTAATGCGCGTTCACTATATGTGAATTGAATGTAAAATATTTATAGATTCAGAGAATAGAATAAGTTTTGACCTTTATATATGTACACACGAAAATGATTTTCCACCACGCATATCAAGGTGTACATATATACGAAACATATTACATAGTTGGATTTCTAAATTTATTTTACAAATAGTATAACACGATTAGTATTTACGCAAAACACAAAAAACATTGTGTTCTATATTAATCTTAAAAACACAACACAAAAGACAGATTCAAGATAAATTGAAATCGTATCGTTGTATTTTGTGAATGAACATGTTTTTCGTCATTCGTTCATATATGAAACATATGTATGTATACGTTTGTATATATAGCGAGAGACGACTCATGCTGGGTTTTGTGAGGCCATAAATATTAAATTTTCTCGCGTTTTAATTTAATTCAGGGGTGGGAGGGAAATGTGTTGCCAATATTGGCGCATATAAAATTTAGAAGGAGTTTCTCTTTTAAACGCATATATACCACTATATGTGGTTCATTGACACAGTTTTCTAAATATACATAGTATATATATAAAATGGTTTAGATACATCAACAAAACAGGTAGGTGTTAAATCGTTTCAATTTGGTGGGTGGAAAGATTTTTTATGGTTCAATAAAATAAATTTGTTTTAACAAGCGCACTCAATTTTTCAGATGAATCTAGTATTGGGTGTCACCGATAATAGTTTCTACAGATTTTTTATCATTAAACGTCACCCTTGTCGCGGTTCTGATATAGATAATAATTTATTTTTGTAAAATTATCTATCTCCGGCGGAAGGCTACAGGCCCGTTAAAGATTATTATGCCCAATTAATTGACCTAAGTTATGTCATCTTGTATTATAGCAAATGCAATTTTATTAAAAAGGAAAATGTTGATACCAAATTTTGGTCGATATTGCGAAGCACTTCCATAGTAAAAGACTCGAGAAATCGTCTAGCACTGATGCATGAAAGCTTTCGTAGGTTTTACCATGTGAGTACTTGGCAAGGTCCATTAAAATTTAGTATCGAAATTTCGTTTTTCGTAAAAAGCCATTTACTATAAATTATAAAATACAAAATCTGTTTTGTGCATCACATGCCTTTATCATACAGATGTTCATACAGGAAGATTCATTTTCCATTGCTCTTCAAATATCTCAGAATCTACAGAAGGTGTTAAAATTAGCTGCTAACTGAGAATAATTTAAATATCTAAAAAAAATTATCTAAATGTAATTTAGACGAGGTCCATCAATATTATTACGTTAAACTCTTAACATAAACTTGAATAGAAACATAATTCTATGTCATTCAACATTATGTTGCAAGTGAGTAAAGCAAGATACTTCTTTGAGCACTAACTAGTTGTTGCTGGTGGTGACAGTTTATTCTGTCAGCCCATTCCGCGACTGTTTTGACATGTGAAGTAACTCCGAGCCTTTCGCCGAAGTTCACTCCAGGCCACATAACAGTGTTCCCATTTTAATTCTTTAACTATTTACGGAGTTGGCGAAGGATAGCTCCATATTTTAACCATTGCACCAGTCTACCATAGTACCTATTATCAGTTGCTCATTTTCTTGAATAATTTGTCATCCTTTATATCCGCGAATGCTACTTCTTGAACTTTATGTTTCCTACTACTGTTAAAATCAATATTCCATAGCTGTGGGTCTAAAATATGGGCATCTTTTATTGACACTATTGCGTAGAGGACACAAAGATCTATTTTCTCTGAACCCAAACTACCTATTTATCATTATTGTATTTGAAACTTTTTTGGAATATAGCCATTAACCTGCCGATAATTAATTTTGCAAGATAATTTATTGTGCAATTTGAATTTATCAAAATCTAATTTTGATAAAAATTTGTTGACCTTTTGGGTACTATTTGAATTACTAGATTTAAATTAATAATACTTGATAAAAAGTTTGGGATCTTGGGATCTTGGGAACCGACTCAATATATTAAATCCGACTCATCTTTCATATACAAAATGTCAAAAAAAATTAATTTCTCCGTTCAAAATTAAAGAAATTGACTGTGAGAGATTGTGAAGAACTGTCAATGAAAATTCTATATACAACCGTATATATAGAGTTTTATGAGACTATCGATTGACCTATATTTAGAAATAGGAAACCAACCATGGTATAACTATATATACTTGGAGTATATAAAACAAGATATATCCAATACATTCTATGTTTACTAATCAATTATAAACACAAAATCTACAAAATTCCACTATTTCAACCACATAATGTTTCCTTTTTTGACTTACCTAAAATTTATTATTCCTTTTCATGCCAATAAATCAATAATCATCTAACTTTTATATCCCTCTGAAAATAGACGAAACAAAAACACGAATTAATTAAATTTTTTTGTTATTTTTTGTTTCCTGGCTAAATAAATAAAACACATATTACGTTTAAATATAAAGTAACAAAATTAATTTCAATTTATATCCAAATAATTTAGACGCAAACATCGAATAAAAATAACAATTTTTTCTAATATTAAATTCAAAAAGCCGATGAAATTGTTTCAAAAAAAAAATCGTCTTAAGTTGATTACACATACACATACAGAGAATAGAAATCAATACACTTACAAACATCATGTCTTCAAATATAAAACGACATGATATTTACTCGTACTATACATACATACATATATCCAACCTATTACACCGTGCTTAAACCTTATAATAGAATGATCCGGTTATTGTTCGATTGTGTATTACGATTTACGAGAGTAAAGTAAAAAAAAAAATCTTAACAATAAACTTTTGAATTTTCTTACGATGACGACGACGACGACGATATAATATAATATTAAGCCTTTTGTGTTTGTTTTGTATTCCTTATCAGAATAAAAACAAGAAACAATATATCGTTGTCGTTATCACGAATATCAAATATTGAAATTGAAAATAAAATCAAGTAAAAAAATATTTTTTTTTATCCTTTATTCGAACAGTATACGCCAATAGTGAATATATAGTTACGATACGAACATGAACACACACCAGGAGATAAAATAAAATAAAATCTGAATTACGGTATTATTTTATGTCCTTTTTTTGAACACTTTATAACAATTTCTGAAATAGATAGAGTATCTTGAGTTTGTAGTGCAGTTTCAAAAAACTGACGTTTAGTGACATGTTAGGGTTGGGTGTCATAATACAAAATTTTAAAAATCATATTTAAAACCGTCCGTTGGACGATAAACTTTCCTATTTTGTTCTTAGAATTTTCGTTGAAGTATTGAAATGATGCTCCGGCTCGCATTTCTTCTATTCGGGTCTTAGCGCAAATTATTATTATTATTTATTATTATTATTATTATTATTATTATTATTATTATAATTATTATTATAAATAATTAATTTTAACGGAACTGATCGCACCAATTCATATATATATAAATCCTTTAACTTTACTCGATTATTCAAGCATTGGCATAGTAAAATAAACGAAAAATTGTCTTTATAGCACTGATACAAGACAGTTTTTCGTGTGATTAACTATGTGAGTGCTTTGCAAGGTCGAATGATACTCAAATAAATGATCTACACCATTTATACACCACTTGCACTTACCATTTTGCCAAATATGACGGGTCGCGTCTGGCCTAACAAATAAATTCTCTTCTCGTAAAACCACAATTACAGCCTAGAACTGCATCATCAATTATTTCAGATACTGTAAATTCATTTAAATATGTATATATATGCGACAAGTTACGCTTGCGTAAAATATTCTCTGTATATGTATCCAAGTTGATTTCATATTTTTTTTGTATATACGCAATTCTGCTGATATAGTCAGATCAGATTGTACATGTTACAATAAAAAAATTAATTTCAAATTGAAATTTTCCATTTCTTTTTTTCGTTGGAAAAATAAAATAGGAAATTCATGTTAACGGTATCAACGTGCCAAATGTACATACACTAAAATTGTAATATTTGTACTATAGTGTGAAATCCGAAATGTATGAATAAATTGATTAGTTCGCGGCGTGATCTCACGTACAGCTGCTCCCTTCAATTATGTATACTAAAATCACTTAGCTAATATACATCAGTTAACACTTTGACAATGACCATAGACCACAGTCCAAATGGATTATATATATATTACATACATACGTACGTATAAATGGATATGTACATACATAAATCAACAAATCAACACAGTCGTTAGTCACTTTAGACAAAAAAAATCAAATAACTTTAATTATATAAAAAATTGAAACAAGTAAATAAAAAACAAATGAGCACAAAAGAAAATCTTCATTCTATATAGCGATAGCTATAATATGTAGATAATAAAATAAACAAAATGTCAATTTTAGCATTTATTTTTTTAACTTTATTTTATTTTCATTACGTTTTAAGAATTTTCAAGATCACTAAAAATTTAACGAGATTAAAATAAAATTATGTGTATAAGAAGATCACTCATCTTAATCTTATGTATTATTATTATGATTGTGTGCAGTGCTGTGCTCTGTCGATACATATATATATATATAAATTTGTATATATATATTTTTAATTATGTCAAGATTTTCAAAATTACAATTTTGTTATATAAATTGAGAGAAAAATCTATAATAATATAATATTCGATTTATTTGTTTTTCTCATTTAAATAAACAAATCAAAGAATTTTTTAATTCAAAAAAATAAGAAAATCGTTCTAAAATAATAAACAAAACAAAAAAAAAATTATGAATCTGTATACGCTTTCGTATACAGACGCGCACACACTTGTGAATTTATTAGTGTCTGCGAGATCAAAACAAATTTTTACTTTCTAATTTGATTGACTGTAATAGCAAAGTTATATCTGTTCAATATATAAATGTAGCTCATTTTGTTTAGATCGGCTGTCATTTATATGGATGATCGAAGCCCTGAACTGTTTTAGTTTTTAGTAGTCATGTATTTATATACATTATAGATATACTTCGTATACCGGTCTTTCTCGAACTATACCATACAAAATAGGACTCCCGAATCAAATCATCAACCATCCCTTGAACACATGCAAGTATAGACATACACTCCAATCGTGACTTCCGGTGGAGTCAATATTTGACCTCCACTTTGAAATTCGTATTATGAGTGAAAATATTTTCGAAATTATTTCCACTGTAATTTTTTGCATCATAAAATTTCGGTGGAATTTTTTGCCATACAAATTTCCTCCGTCAAAAATACGCAAAGGGGATACGGTGGGATTTTTAAAATTATTTCATTATTTAGTTTTGAAAAATAATTCTTTTATATTTATGCTATATAATATGCTTATATGTGATAATTTAAATATGCGTACCAATAGTTGTGTAGCTCTAAGTACAAATTTCTAGCGATGATCAAGTTAATTATTTTGATTGTTAAGTTTTATAATCAAACAGCTGGTACACTGCAATGATTACGGGATAAGCTCTGTGGCATTTTTATAAAAGTTATAATAGAAAATGAAAAATGTGGATGCTACGTGATCCTGGGGCTTTAAAATTGCAAATGTATACCAAAATATAAATTCTCAGACAAAGCAATTTTCTTCAAAATGTGTATATGGAAGAATGTTTACCCCGTGGAGAGGCATCATTTTGAAATTTGGTACCAATATTATCTCCCTATAATTTGTAAAAGTTGATTAGCAAAAGCTTAATATTTTAGAAGTTGCGAAATTGATTTAAAATGGTCTCGAAAGATATGTCCAAACAAATTGAAACTTTTAATAAAGTTCACCAATATTATAAATGCCGCCTTTCGATTGAAATATGTACGCAGCCTGTGGAAAATTGCAGAAGTAATTATGATTCCTAAACCTGGGAAACCACCACACAAAACTGGATCTTACAGGCCAATTACGTTATTATCAGTTATGTCTAAACTCTTTGAGAAATTATTAGTAAAAAGGCTAAATCCGATAATTGAGAGGAAAAACCTGATTAAAATCATCAGTTCGGTTTTCGCAACCAACACTCAATATTAAGTCAAGTACACAGAATAACTAATATTATTGAAAGAGCATTAGAGAAGCAAAAAGTCTGCTCAACGATATTCTTAGACGTTGCACAGGCCTTTGATAAAGTTTGGCACGAACGACTTAACTATAAGTTAGGAACTGTTCTGCCAATGCAATTCTCTACAATATTAGAATCATACTTGAAAGATAGAATCTTTAGAATAAAATTAGACGATGCCTATTCTGAATTGAAAGAAATCTAGGCAGAATTATCGCAGGGCAGTGTATTATGTCCGGTCCTATACCTATTGTACACTCTCCCTGTATCAGAAAACAACACTGTGGCGACCTTTGCTGATGGCACGGCAATCTTAGCTGCTGGAGATAGCAACGATGAATCAATTCAGAATTTACAGTTAGCTATAACTCAAATACATAACTGGACCAAAAGATGGCGAATTAAACTTAACGAAACTAAATCAGTTCACATCAATTTTACAAACAAACGACTCGAACATATTCCGGTTACCATTAATCAAGAAATAATACCGTATGCCAACACGGGTAAGTATTTTGGCATGACACTAGATGCAAAAATACGATGGAAAGCACACGTCAAAAATAAAAGCGAAGAACTATAGGGCTTAAATATAGAAAGATGTGTTGGCTGATAGGAAGGAGGTCCGCTTTATCAACATGCAATTTAGGAGGTCCACTTTATCAACATGCAAGTTAACAAACTTCTATTATATAAACAAATATTAGAACCTGTTTAGACTTATGGTATCCAACTTTGGGGTTGTACCAAACAGAGCAAGATTGTAATAATTGTTTATTTAAAATATTAAATAAAAACCAACAAAAAAAAACAAATTGAAAGTGCACCAAAAATTAGTATGGGAACCCTGAACTCGAAGTCTAATTAGTACTATAGTACTAATTAATAATACAATAATTTTAGAATTCGAAAATACTTTACATTTCCACTGGAACTCATAATATTTCCACTGGAATTTAAGTTCCAGTGGAATCGAATGAATATATAAACTGATTGTATATAAACTGAAGTTCCAATTTGGGAACAATGCTTTTTCATCACTTTCATTGTAACATAACCATAGGATTATCTGAACGAATTGTAAAATATTCAGAACAATAAAATTTATGATGCCTTCTTGTGCCTTAGCAAACATTAATTGCATATCAAAAAAAATGCACTAAATTGTGAAAATCGACCTCATAATCAGTTTAAATGGATAACGAATATATGGATCAATAGTATATAGTCGTACACACAAATTACCCATAATAAAATATCGGTAAGAACATACAAAATTTACATCCTACATATGTATATAAACAAAATATTTTGTTATACTCGATGAGTATTTAACAAAAATAAACAACTCAGCGTATATTGTTATACATATGCATATATATACAGTATATACTTTAAATTTTCCAACGTGTATAGTTGTATGTCTAATGAAATTTTTTTCGACTTTTCCTTTGTAGTATACATAAATATTTCAATCAATTTCAATTAAGCTTAATTATAAATTTATAATCTAATTAAATTCATTTCAAGTTTATGTGACGTTCTCACACACATAAAATCTAAATAACAACGAAGTCAAAATAAATGACGAGAAAAATTCTTGCGCGTAACTTATATACGCATTTTTCCCTTCCCCGTCACTTGACTCGATTAAAATATATTATTGCAACAACAATCACAAAGTAAAACATTTTTTTTATGCTAATGTCAACGCATGACTGTATAAGAATCACCTAAAAACCTAATTTAGCAGCAACACAAAACTATAAAATACATGAATAATTATAGAGTAACATTGACATAAATTATATAAGAAGAAAACTGTAACGTCGTAACGACAGCATACGAGTATATACATACATATATACGTACTTATATACAAAATGTAAATGAACAAAAAACTATTTAAAATTTCATTAGGGCGAAGCGCGAAATTGTATTAAAGAAAATTGAAGATTAAGATTTGTATTTTCAAGATCAAATAAATTTAAATTTAAAATTTCGTGTATATTTAAAAAAAAAGCAAAATACAAATAATGTTAAAGGATTTACAGTGACATTATGACGGCAATATTGTGTTGTTAATTAGCAATAACATGCGGTAATTTATAGATTATTTCGTAATTGTATCATTGTATGTTCTGTTTTTCTTTTTATCGTACATTAACCGCGAATAAATTAGATTCAAACATCTTTCCACATTTAACATTGAAATTTCACACAAAATGTTATGACACTGCAACATTATTACGTGTTCTGCGTTGCCGATTATTGTATACCAAAATCGTGACATTATTGTACTTTTATTTGCTAGGAAGGAAGCAGGCAAACATAACTTGTGAATAGGGCATTTCAAAATGCATGATAAAATGTTGTTCTTTTGGCTGACCTGTGTTTGGTGATGGCCTAAAACTCTATCTAAGTTGTAATTATACATAATACATGAGACTATATCTCAGAAAAATTTAACAAAATTAATGAAAGTACATTAAACCTTCTTGAATCACATGGTAAACTCACCTGAGTCGGCCAGCGAATAGTTTCGGAGTTCAACGGACTATAACTTTTCCACAAAAAAATTTGTTTGTTTCACAATCAATTTTATTTTATGTATATAATTATAATTATGTACATAAAACATAGGGCTGAGAGCTAAATGGAGCAATAAATATATGTACAATTATTTTAGTATATATATTTATCGTGTTAGTAGAGCTTTTCGGGACTGAGAGTAGAAAAGTATCGTACAACTATCGTGATAGTAGATTTTTTCGTTAACAGCAAAAAATGTAGTGACAGTCATTAATGTTGCCATCGTGCTTTTCGGGGATGGAAATTGGAGTTTCTTCACATACATTTTACTTTCAAGGATTAAATTTAATTAACAGTTTGAAGGCCGCTTAAAAACATTCGCACCGTAATGAATTAGAAAATAACAAATTTTAACAAAATCATATGGCAAAAGTTGATTTTACGCGCGTTTTTGCTCGTTACGTTTTTCGAACAGCAGGATTTTAATTATAATTATTTACGAAGAGTTCCGTAAGATAATTTTCCCATTTATTTCAATAGAGAACGAATCTTACAGTAAAAACGTTGAAGAGTTTTTGATTTCAAATAATTCTTTAGAAACAATTTTTGTGAATACCATCGCAGTTTCAAATAAAGAGTTTACCACTGTGGAGAAACTGACTAATATTTCAACACAACCAGAAACAGATAATGCAGATATAGTTGGTCTACGAAGCGAACACTATGATCTAAGCTTAACGAATACAAATTTAGATATTGAAATCGCTTTAAATATTGACCCAACTGATCATATCGCATTTCTTAATAGAACTATGCAAATGGAAATGATTCTTAAAATTAAAGAATTCGTTATCCCATGAAAACATCTCTCCAGATTCAGAAAATATCAAATTCCCATAACGTCTTCTCAAAAAATGGTTACCTAATGGTGAATCGTGTAAGAGAGACTGGTTGTGTTGGAGTAAAAAAAAACAGTATTTTTACTGTGTCCCATGTTATGTAAATAGGGTCGATTCAAATGTATCTGCTCTTGGTAGTCCATCTAAATTTGGAATATTGAAACAGGTTGGAGAAAATTGAAATACCGCATACCCAGCCATGAAACTTCTATTAAGCATAAGCAGAATTATGTTTAGTGGAAGTGGCAAGTTAATAATGCGTCATCAAAATCCACATTAAGATGTTTACTCTTAAAACAGGTGATCGATGAAATTTGTGAGACCGTTATTCAAAATAAATTTCTGGAAGAGATTCGGGTATCCAAATATTTTTCTATAATCGTCGATGCTACTATACAGATTGTTCACATTAGGAACAAACCAGTCTCTTTATCCGATATTTAAAACTAGTTGACAATTCCAAGTTTTCAATTGAGGAGCGATTTCTCACCTTTGATTCTTTTACACGAAAGAAAGGATTTGAAATCGCTCAACGAATTCTAGAACTGCTAAAACAATTTGAACTTGATTTCCATTTTTGTATTGGACAATCTTATGATAACGGCGCAAATATGGCAGAAACGTGTAGGGAAGCCATATTATACTTCGGAAAAATTCAACAAATGTATAATTTCTTTAGTGGCAGTCCACAGAGATGAAAATTTTGAAAAACATTGTAAAATTGTCACTTCACTCCATATATCGACAACAAGATGGTGTGCACGAATCGAAGCAGTAAAACCACTGAATTTCAAACATCAAGCAAAACCAAAACGTAATGCGATGCTGAGGTACACTATAGAATCAATGTTTTCTTTTGTATTATTGATTCTGTAATATCTGAATTGTTAAGATGATTGGAATCATTGTAACAAACTTGTTATTTATTTCAAATAATTTAGATGTTAGAACATCTTTCTGAAGAGGAAATAAAAGCTTCAGCGGATCGATTGTTGGCAAAATACTCAAAAGAAATTTCTAATGAAATAATTGATGCATTAATATTTTTAAAGAATATTTACAGAACAAATTTTAACATAGATCCATCACCTGAAATCTTGCTGGAAAGTATAATATTTTATGCAAATTTAATGCAGGTGTTTCCAAATTTAACAATTATTCTAAGAATATTTTTGAGCCTACCGGTTTCTGTTGCGTCTGCTGAAAGAAATTTTAGTACAATGAAAAGAATAAATAATTTTAACAGATCGACGATTTCACAAGACCGATTAAATCGTTTGTCAATCCTCAATATAAATTGTGACTATGCGCGAAATGTTGATTTATCAAAAAACATTAAAAATTTGATAATTCTAAAGCGCGTAAAGCATTTTTAAATTAAAAAATATTTCTGGTCCGGGTCCCATTGAAGCTCTCTCCGGGCCTGTATATAAGTACATACATATATATTATCATTAATGAGATGAATTATAGAATTCCTAGAAATGTATATAATATGTACATACATTATGCATTACGTTATAAGTAAAAAAAAAATTAAAATTGTTGTCATACCATAATCTCATGATAATTCTATTTCAAGAATTTCATATAGCACATCGATATTTTGAAATTTATAATTAATTGCATTGCGGATTAAATTTAGTAGATAAAGGTAGTTGATAATAATCTACTTGCAACCATTATATAATTATTATAAATAATACATTTAAGGTATAACACTTCGCTATACCAATGCTCTCGCTGCTGCTTAATCATAAAATTCAGAAAAATGTATATACATATTTTTCTATATGTCGTCATTATGCTAAAAATTGCCAAAATATTAATTTTATTTCTATATTTTTTTTTTCTAAATTGAAATAACATTGTTTTTATAAATTTATCCCATTCCGATGATATTTTTAGTTTATTTTCGATGCCAGAGTAGAGAATATAGATAATTGGGTCAGAAACAAATAACTTCACATACTATTATTGGTAAAGTAAATATATTGTAATCGAATAATGTTATCTCTCTTGGTATATTATACATACACAATACATTTGTTTTGTACATCGATGAATATTTTGCACGCCACTGCGTTCATCCCAATTAACTAATTAACTTAAATATACATAAACATTTTCATTTAATGTTCTCAATTATAATACAAATTCGCAGCATAATGACTAATTTGGTTCTACATAGTTTTTTTATGCACATATATACTCTATCTATATACATATATACGATATATATTTTCTCATGAAAATTAAGAAAATAAATGAAAACGTTTTGCTGCAATTTGGCGAATATTTATAGAATAACAATGTTCATGTTTTTTTTTTTTAATTTACTCACGCAGCAGAACCGCCACTATTTTAATGTTATAATAGTAATGATGTAGCAAATGATCGTGATCGCTGTTATTTTTAATTTATTTAAATAATCATGCGGTGATGATGATATTGTGTGTAAGAGTGTGTGCGTGTGTCTGTGTATGTTTGTATATAAATTAATATTAAAAAACCAACCACCGAAAAATGAAAATTTTAATTGAAAAATATTTTTGTCGGAACAATAATGTTATTTTATGGTGACCTAACGTTAGCGTAATTATAAAAAAAAATGTGTGTTTTGAGGTTGAACGAAAATAAGACATTATATGGTTGAACTCTTTCCATTTTAAGACTTTACATAAACAAAGTGGACCTATGTATAAAATGAAATGAAATTATTAATAAATTTCTTTAACAAAAATGACTGTTCCTTAGCAGTCTAAATATAAAATAGCTGGGTATTAGACTTAGATCATCTAACTAAACTATTATATGATTTCTACAGGTCATTCAATAAGTTTAAATCGTTAGAATTTTACCTATTGCGATGTAGATTATCAAATTTCTAATTTTTAACACTCGACTAACTTCGAATTAATAACTTTTAAATTTTCTAAATCTGTCTGAATTTCATAATTTCCAGATTTCGAAGCTTTCGCATTTAAATGAAAACTTAGTGTGGATTTTATTTTCTGTTGTTAAAAAGATTGTTTAAGAAAGCTATTCAACCGCCTTAGCAGAATTTTTAAAAATTGTGTTAAAATTGAAATTAAACACGTTAAAAAATAATATTTCATGAATAAATCTGAATTAACCGATCTGACTGAAGGAAAAACGAAGATTTCTATATTATATGTACCCAAATGAACGCTTTCTATGGAAAAGAATGAAATTAATTTTTAAATTTGTTCCTTGATCTAAATTATGAACTTCTTGATTATCACCCAGGTTTAATTCCACCGATCAAATTAAGCTACAAATTAGTTAAATAATTAAATATAAACGGTACCTTACACATATTTTTGTGTCAATTCTAAAATTGGTGCTGCCAGATGTATATTACATCATAATAATAAAGCTTTTGCTGAAAATATGCCGAGTACTGCGAAATGTTA
This sequence comes from Tipula unca, assembly GCA_951394425.1. Classification (NCBI taxonomy): domain Eukaryota; kingdom Metazoa; phylum Arthropoda; class Insecta; order Diptera; family Tipulidae; genus Tipula; species Tipula unca. Next base: position 196,641,415 of record OX596382.1, read on the forward strand.
AAATTTTGTTTTGATTTTCATTTCATTGAGGTCACTTCTCTGTCATATGAAGTGTTTTGAATATTCTTTTTCATATTGTTCATTGTAAATTGTAGCGATTTTCCTCACTCTAATTGCGACTGACCGAGCGAACATACTGTAAATGACAAAGACAACATACATAAACATAAATTGAATTACGAAACATTGCTTGCCAGGCGTGTAAAAACGTGATTTACAAAAACTAAATTTGAAAAAATAACAAAAGTAAATATTTACAGATACACAAAGCTTTGCAGTTCTACAATGAGGACCGATGAGCAGTAATTTTCGCAAAATCCAGAAAATTACCATTTACGACTATACAAAAAGTAAAAATATTCTCGAGTTTCGAGACTTCAAAGAGTTAAATAATTAAATATAAATAATTAAATATAAACGGTACCTTACACATATTTTTGTGTCAATTCTAAAATTGGTGCTGCCAGATGTATATTACATCATAATAATAAAGCTTTTGCTGAAAATATGCCGAGTACTGCGAAATGTTAAAATTTTGTTTTGATTTTCATTTCATTGAGGTCACTTCTCTGTCATATGAAGTGTTTTGAATATTCTTTTTCATATTGTTCATTGTAAATTGTAGCGATTTTCCTCACTCTAATTGCGACTGACCGAGCGAACATACTGTAAATGACAAAGACAACATACATAAACATAAATTGAATTACGAAACATTGCTTGCCAGGCGTGTAAAAACGTGATTTACAAAAACTAAATTTGAAAAAATAACAAAAGTAAATATTTACAGATACACAAAGCTTTGCAGTTCTACAATGAGGACCGATGAGCAGTAATTTTCGCAAAATCCAGAAAATTACCATTTACGACTATACAAAAAGTAAAAATATTCTCGAGTTTCGAGACTTCAAAGAGTTACGAAAGATTTACTTTTAGCATCGACTGAATTCAAAATTATTTTAATTATCATGGTTTCCAACTCGTATTTCTCTATACGGAGCTACCCGTTTCTGGGCCCGAAAACGGAAATTGCTTGGAGTAAAATTGTCTGTGAATAATAATAGTTTCCATGTTTGCGGAAATTTAAATTACTGACATATTTTAATTTTCGACTGTAAACGTCTGATAAATGAAGATCGAAAGAAACTATATCAGGAACTTGTGACCGACAACATTGATGAAGCTAATTACCAGTCTGACTGCGTGAACTCTGTCTGGGAGGTACTGTAAACTTCGGTTGTCTGTGCTGCTCATCAGACTTCAGGTATAGTGAAAGTCAGACCCAAGAATGATTGGTTTTATGACGAGTGTCGTTTTGCAGTTGAGCAACAAAATATTGCCCATAGTGAAGTACCCAAAATATAGCCCGAACTATAGCCCAAAATATAGCCCATATAGCAACAACGTCTCACAATCGCGAGGAAAACAAGGCTGCTATTGCAAGGAGAAACCGCTCACCTGGGGTGAACTGCATTAATTCGGAGCTCTTGATATTTGGAGGGGATACTTTGTGGAACTGTCTTCTCACCTTATTCGATTAGTATGGCGAACCAAAGTTATGCCTGACGAATGGAAAGTGGCCGCGATATGCCTCATCTTCAAGGAGGCAAGGAGGAAGACCGCTTGAAGCGTGAGAATTATCGCCGTATAGCTCTCCTTTGCACAACATACAAGTTACTTCACTGTCATATACATTATATATTGGATAGAATCACTTCTCTAGTGGAGGGCTTGGTTGGTGACTTATGATTCTATCTAAATATTATGAGACATCCATCCCTGCACATCAGGTGTTCCTGGATTTCCGGCAGGCCTATGACTCGATCAATCGAGAGAGTTTGTGGTCTGCCCTATAGGATGACAGTGACGCAGTCTCAATGCTGTGTTAAAGTTGAGAATAGGCTATCGACAATTTTTGCAGTTAACTCGGGTGTTTAGAAGGGAGTTGCTCTGTCCCCGATACACTTTAATCTCATGTTGGAGTACATCTTTCGTAAAACTGAAATACCTCATCGTAATATCTAACATCATGTCCAATCAGGTGCTTGCATATGCAGATGACATATGCGTGATTGGACTGAATAGCAACGGAGTGAACTTCAGATCAATGAGTCCAAAACGAAGTACATGATCTCTGGTTATATAGGGACAATGGCACACCAGATTTTAGTAGTGGCCACCACACGTTTGAGGGAGTGAGGAGGTTCAAATATTTGGGTTCTCTTATCAACCACGATAACAGTGTGGGTGAGGATATTAAAGGGCGGCTGGCAGCTGGCAGTCATGCCTTATATCCTCTAAGGTCACTGCTAAAATCTGAAGCTTTACAAAGCGTTGATCAGGCTTGTTGTTATGTTTTGATGTGAAAGTTGGGCGCTGACGGATGAGTACAAGAGATGGCTCCTTACATTTGAGAGAAGAATCATGTGTGTGATTTACGGCCCAAAACGCGAAATAGATGGTACATACCGAGCTTTGTACAATATCGAGATCAGAGATCTGATGGAAGATCCCCGATACATGAAGTAAGATCTCAGCGAGTACGCTGGGTCGGTCACGTTCTGCGTGCTGATCCGGTACGAATTGTGCAGCGATCTCTGAAAGGAGAGGCCACCATATGGTAGGCGCAGAGGTCATTGCAGGCGACGATGGCTCCACGATGTAGAGTACGACTTGGCCTCTTCAGATTGTCTTAGACAGTATGAAGACCATGCTCAGGATCGAAACCGTTGGAGCCAAATAGTTGATTCAGTAAGGCCGATGTTATTATTATTATTTACATATTTTAATTTTCTGGTTTCTAAACTTGTATTTCTCAATGATATCTGGGTTGCAATCAGGTTTGTGAACCGCAGATATGCAAAGGAATTGAACTTCAACGGAATCTATCAAATTTCAACTTTTTTGGTTTCTAGTCCGTATAGTTTCTTTTAGCTTGCCAACTTTATTCTGGCCCAGAAAATTGTTTTAAATAACAAAAATTTCTCTGAAATTTGAATGCAGTAACCTTCATTTTTTGGGATTTCAATACAGATTTGTTATGTAAAATTGATAAAATTCCACAGTTGTATGGCGATTATCAGTAAATTTGAACTTAACCCACAAAGTTTTCATTTCTATCGTGCTTCCTGGTACAATATACCTATTATTTTATCACCTTTTTAAAATGTGATGCTCACACCAGATTTTTATATGTTGGCTCTGTATATTATAAGGTGGCTCTGGTATCATCCGAATTTTAAAAATCAAATTTGCCCACATTTTATCCAATCTATTGGGACATAGTGTCTTTAAATGTCGATTACTGCTGTGTCATTTAACGTGAATATATTATGCAAAGTTCGTTGATATTTTAAAATTCGTTTTCCAATATTTGCCGTGATTATTATCGATGCCATAGATCGTTATCAGATAAGGTTTAAGTTTATAGAATTTATACTTGAGCGTTTTAAATGTTGTCGCACCTGAGTGATCAATTCGATGTATATAGACGCGGATTCTTGTTCATCGATTATATTATTTGATTATTAATTATGTTAACTCTATATATATGCAAGTTCATTGTATATATGTCTGATAAAATATTAATCAAATAAATAAATAAACATAAAATGATAAAAAACGAGTCTAAACAACAACAAGCATTTTAGAATAAGCATATAGGTATTATACTTTACATATTATTCAGCCATTAAATTTTCATTTAAAATTCCACCTATCCAATATACGAGCATACATTTTATTTATGTATGTATGTATGTATATGTAACTATCGTAACCGAATACAGCGTTGAAAAACGCAAGTAATAATATTCCAATGTCATCAATAATATTCGAATCGAACATACATACATATTACATATACATATACATTCATAAAAATTCGACTGTTTTATGATTGTTGAAAATGATGGCGTCATATTAAAACACATAAATGTAATAAAAACATAAATTTTTATATTTTATTATTGATGAACGAATAACATGAATTTGTAATCATACATAACTTTATTCATCGTTCGATGAGGCGGCGACGGTATAAACGATTAATTCTACTTACGACATGTATGTATGTACGTATATGTACATACATCTAGATTTTGTTCTGAGACGCATCTGGAGTTTTCTTTATATGGATTTTCAAACTACCACTACTTGTTGATTATATAATTACCCTGATATTGAATTTAAAATTAAATAAAAAAATTTTAGCTCGAGAGATAATATATAAAAAGTTAAAAAAGAAATAAAATTTATTCATTCTACTGATTGTGTTAAATTGTTATAAGACTAAAAGAAAATTTATGGGTTTCGCTCGTTCGTTTTCCCGTTTCTTAATTGCCTTTTTGCTCCTTGTCTTTTGTATATATGTATATAAACATATATGTATGTATGTACGCGAGTATATATGTGGTATTGGGTAATTGTTTTCTCACGCCTTTCGTCAAATGTGTATACTATACACATTTATAATGTATGTATGATACATGTTCGTTTTGTGTGCAAAATATATAAATCAATAAAATGTTAAACATTTCAGTCATTAAATCATAAGAAAGAAATATGCTTTTTTAATACTCGGCAAAACATTAAATATGATGTAACATATTTTTTTTCGGTCGGGGTGAACGTCGATTGAAAATCGGGATAATTTATGCGAAATAATAATTTTGAGTACAGAGATGTTGTAAAAATTTATGGTAGTGAGGAAATTTTAATTTTGTGTTTTTTTTTTTGGGACTGTTGATAAATCGCAGAACGTTCTACATATAAATTTTCGTTATTTAATATTTGTAATGCTTATGTACTCAAAGGAGATGAATAAATATTATAAGTTTACGAATAGGGTATTACTTAGTATATATATATAGTACTGTTACTATTTGACAAATGCTAAAATTATATTTGAACCATTTTCCGAAACATTAAGATTTTCCAAAATCGCATGTAAATAATTCGAAAAGTTGCAAAATTTAACAGTAATGAAATATTTGAAAATCTCGAGTTTCTCGTGAATATTATTAAGCGCATAATATACTGGAGGGCTATTCGCCTCTTAACTCCAGTGTCTAGCATCTGGTGAAATATTTAAACTCTACAGCCTAATTTGGTCATGCCATATAAAATAATAAAAAATAGGCAGTTTGACAGTGCCTTGAAGCTGCACCAGCCAAATCAGCACGCCACAACGAAACCTACCCCATAATTTATTCAATTTATTACACCAGGTCCCGATTTTATTATACTTACAGAAAAATACCAAAATGTCGATTAAAATCACCTGTAACAATTTAATACACTAGACCGCCACCGTATTTTGGATAAAACTGGATATTGTTTACACTATACGGTAAATATATACTTTGTTAGTGCTGTGACGACAGTTACCATCCTATTATTCGTCTCACACTCCGATATATATGCATACTTATATACTCGTATAATGCATTTAATTAAATAATTAAATAAATCCATCAATAGTTTTAACGACAAATTATTTCAACAGATAGCTACATACAAATATAATCCTAAACCTCATTTATTATTAATAACTACATATATACATATCAATAATTACTATCAATATATTATAGCATGATTAGTTTTCTGTTTAGTCCACCATTCATCATTCATTGGTTTATAATTATACAGGGTGTCCCAATTAAAACGAAACGCCATAAATAACTTTTGAAATAAATATTTTTCATCGAGACTCATTTTAGAATAAAAATGTGAGTGGTTGAATTTTTAAATGGGGAAGTGCTTCTGGGTGCAGCAAGATAAATTGTTTGAAGAATTTTTATCCCCAAAATGACATTTGACGTGCCTCGGCGTTTCGATGGAAAATAAATTATATATACATAAGTTTATATATTGGGACACCCTGTATACTAAATACATTTTATATGTACGAGTACATACCACATTGCAAAAAAAAAATTAAAATTTGTAATAATATTCGTAATTATAAAATACATTTAAGCCATTAAGTATATAAAACAACTGTACATTACATATATAGAGAATTAATATTATTTTTAATATTTCAAAAAGAGGAAAAATTAATTATACGTTTTGAAAAATTTACGTGCTTCAATTAAATTAAAAAATTATTTTAACAAGTTCTAAGTACTAAAAAGAACAAAATATAATCAATTTTATCAAAATAGTTAGTAAGTTGTGTTATATTTGCGCTGACATCGATGTTTTAGCTTCAAAGATTCCTCCCAAATCGACGATTTTCTTCTTTTATTAATGTGCAGCGTTCTATTCTTTGGGTAAATACATGTTTTCACTTCGAGCTTTCAACACTTTAATTCAGCCTTTGATAGTTGTGTAATTCTAACAATTGTTAAGGACAAAACGAGATGAAATTAATTTCAATGTTTACCAATAGATGGCAGTAAAACTAGTATGGATCCATACGAATATATTGCTTTAACATAAACTATACATTAAAAAAATAACCATATTTGGGGATTTTTCTCTATTTGTTGTCATCGAAATCGCAATATAAATTAAACAATAGGATCAAAAGAATTCAGAAGACAACTCCAATATCTAGCTTCAACATTTGTAGCATCAATAATTCAAGAAAATGGCACCCAGACCAGGATCGTTGTCAAAATCTTTTTTAACACCATCAGCATCAGCAATACTAGATAATAACTATAACACTATTAGTATTGTATAACCCAGAAGGTGGACATTTGTTAGCAGAATTGACAAATCAGTTGCTGTTGGACAATTTAAGGAATTTATATTACGGAAATTTAGAATTATTTAGAATTAATTAGAATCACAAAAAAAGAAAAAAAGTGGTGGTCACTACAATTATGTATCATACCGCATCTATCTACTGTTGATGACGAGGTATTTAAAATTTTAATGAAACCCGAAAACTACACCATACGGTTTATTTCGAATTTAAAAGAAACTATTTTTTTCGGAATACCGAAAATGGGTGACCGGAAAATGCTCAATTTATTTTCAAAATGGCATCAAAGGTAACACAAGGATATTATTTTACAACTTTGTCCTACAAAAAAATTGTCTAATTTATATAATATGTGAAAGCTCACTAGATCCGGGTATTCACAGTTCTGAACATTTTGGACACGATTATGTTGTTTGATCGCTCTCCTGGAGCAAGCTCAAAGTAGTCATGGTGGCGGCGAAATCTATTTATCTATATACACAGGATGCATATACCACCACAATCAAATAGTGATTATAATGCGACATGCGTTGATTCGATTGATGAATTAAGCTATTAATAGAATGGGTGTGGTGCCTTCAATCTTCCTAATATCATCTGAAGTTTTGACATAGAATTTAATTGCATCCTTCCATGCCCTATAACATCAGATGTGTCTTTATTCATTCATGCAATGCTTGGTTACAATTTAGACGAAATTAACACAATTGTTAATAATCGGAATAGATTTTTAGATCTTGTCTTCACCAACTAGATATTAAGTCGACCAATGTATTTGCCTTAAATGATATTAACCACAAACCATTGTATTTGATTTAACCGATTATTTGTCCAAAAGATCAGACCATATTCAACAACACATATATAACTTCATGAAATAAAACCACTCAGTATACTTATGGAAGTTGTGAATTAGGATTAAGTTACGTGTGTACTTAAGGAAGTGGCGAATTGGGATGAAGTTCTAAATGCAAAGGATGTTAACGGAAATGTCGACAAGTTTTATGAAACCATGTTGCAAGCCTTTAAATTTCATGTGCCATGATGACCGACTCACAAATTTGAAGAATCGAAAATCTAAAGCATATGCTAACTTGATGAAAAGTGGGATGGAGGCAGACAAAGTACTAGTTTTGGAAATGCTTTAGATCTAAACGTGCAATTGAGGGGTACGTGCAATTGAGGGCCAATATGACTTACAATATTACCAACACTTCGAATGCCAATGAGATACCTGATATATCAATCATTCCTCCGATTATCTCTGATGAGACCTTGACGAGTTTTTGAGATATGAGTGTAGCCGCCCAGATAATATACCATCAACTACGAACTCCACTACGCGATCTCTTCAATTTCTTGTTAATCACAAATAATAATATAAGACGTATTACCCCAGAAATGAAAGTATCATAAATAACACCAATCTTCAAATCCGGTAAAGTGATAATATCACCTATTACTGCGGGATGACAACTTCATCATCAATTCCTAAATTATTTGAACTGATTATTAGCAACGCTTTTAAATCGACCATAATACGTCAAATATCGCGATCGACTATGGATTTATAGCCGGGAAGTTTACATCTATAAACCTGGTTGAAGTCACCAGTAAATTAATGAATGAGATAGAAAAAATCATCAAGTGGATGTATAGGTTATACGGATTTCAGTAAAGCATCTGATCCTATCTGTCATCATAAAACCTTCGAATTTTCATTCCAATACATTAATAAGTTCACGACGTATTTAACAAACCGTTTGCAACATGTAATAATTGGAAACGAGAAATTCAAAGTTATCAAAAGTACTTCTGGTGTTCCACAAGGATCTCAAACTGAATCCTGGATTTTTATTGTTTTCATCGTTTAGATAACCAAAATGATAAAGAGTTCGAATGTGCTCATATTTGCTGACGACGTAACAATTTTTGGAGTTCAGGGATATGCGATGCTGCCAAACTATACAAGAAGGCATCAATAGACTAAATGAGTAACAATGGTATGTTAAAAACTCACTGCACTTAAACATGAAGAAATGCAAAATAATCTCTGTCATCGTAAAAAGAATCCTTTATTTACTGATTTTCGCGTCACTTTCATCAAAAACGTCAATTCAACCGGTATATTGATACTTGTATATTACCAACTCAAACGCTTTGTTTGCGTTTGTAAAATGGTTAACTGGAGAATTGAATTATAAGTAAACTTTATTTTCACTGTATTTTGCTTATCTCATAACGTAACGGTGTGAAGTCCTTACTGTACGATCTGCATATCAATAGAATCGAAAGCATTCAAAAAAAGTTTTTATTATTCCTGTTGCACCAAACTAATGGGATTACGACCGAAATATATCGATTACCTATAGGAAGCGGCATTAGTCACATTCATTTAGAAAACATCTCAATTCTTGTTCGAACTTGGGCATTGCCTAGTCATCGGCATGATCAATTTGATTTTAAGTTATCGAAGACTAACTTCAAAAAAAGACCGTTTTTTAAATTTTTAATTTTACAATTTTAAGATAAATTTTAATTTTTGACAAGTTCAAGAAGTTTTACAAACTTTGTTTATTTGTATTTTTATTTTTTTTATTTAATATTTTAAAAGTATTTTTTCTTATTTTATAAAACCATTTTTCTGTGACTGTGCATTTTTCATTCATAAGTTTCACCATTTTTACGTTGATTGTTAAAATTTTTAAAGCTGTTCATACAATAATTTTCAAACACGTTCCCATATAAACGTTGCCGATTATTGCGTCATAGTTTTAGATTTTCTATTTATGTTGATGTACTTTTCCATAAACTACGATGTATAGATTTTTTATATTCTATTAAATACATGTATATTGTACATCGAATTTCAAGATTATTGATTTACTTCATGTACGTAATATACTCGTACACATTGTGAAAGGTTACGAAATAACAAAAGTGTTATAAACATATTCAACAAAAATTACTTTATGTGTGTATGTGTGGCTAAACTTTTAAACCGATAAAATGAGCTTTTAAAATTTACTTTATGCGGGACGGGACGTACCTCTATATGTATATTATAAACATATCCGAGAAAAAAATGAAAACCCAAAACACATAAATTTCATATACAGTGCTCAACGAAAAATCATAGTAAAACATTTATCCATTTTCTATTCATAAAATAGAAGCTTTACAATGTTGTTGTAAATGTTTTCGTTCGTTCGTTCTTATCGTCATGCATATAGTGTTTCTTGAATTAAAATGGAGACGCCCGATTTTTTTTTTGGGTTGTTCGTATATTTTACTATTAGTATTTTCTCTTTCCACAGCAACAAAACAAAAAGAAAAAGTTTGTGGAAAGCACAAAAAATTGTAGATTTTTTATGCTATGTAGAAGAAAAGCACGTTTTAATTCATTTTTTCTATTCTACGTATGGTCTGGTTGATTCGTTGTTGTTGTTGTTGTTGCTCTTAAGTGTTGTGTAATTTTATAAGGTGAAAGAATTCTGTGTCTTGCCTTATGAATAAATGTATATATTGTATATTAACCAAAGTAAATAATAACGTACATATATGTATGGTAGTTCGGGTATATATGCAATATAGAGAAGAAAATAACAAAAACGTCTTAAATTTTAGAGCATTTTTACTATATATTATATATTAATATTAAAGTATATAACAACTATGTATGTACATATACGAGTATATACCGTACTATATGGTAACATATTTTTTTAGCCATTTTGTAGCTACGAGTATGTATATATGTATACATATACACCCCCCCGACACAGTACACAAATTGTTCTCGTTCGTTCTCATGTTGGTTGGCATTTTGCTTTTTTGTAATAAAATATATTAGCTAATGTCGTTTTGTGTTCCAAGTTTGAAAACGAAAATGGAAGTTCACACGAGAAATGGTACAACAGAAGAAGTATAGAAGAAGTTGATGTCTATAGCCAAAATGGGTATACATAATTTAGAGTTTGCCTAATAATAAATATTTTACTATTTCATGTACATGTATATAGTATATGCATACAAGCCATCTTTAATACTTTATTAGCAAGATTCGTAATTAGGTTATGGTATAGAGTAGGTCTTAAATAATATAGAAGGGCCATAAAATGTATTTGCATGGTATACAATATACATGATATTGTTGTGTATGAAATTCTTATGACGTATATTGACGTCTCGAGAGGCAAAACAGATTGTTCGAGAAATTTCTATATAAATTTTATTTATTGTTCAAACTCATGACCAGACCAATCAAACTCGGTCTCGGTGGTTATAGCTAATCACAAGGAAAATTTGAAATTTAACATGGTGTATGGGACCACGTTGGTCAAGTCAATTGCTTCGTGTCTAATTATTATTGTGGCCATACCGAAGCAATCAAAACCTTTCTCTATATTATTTACACCCTAACTACACTTCATACGCTTCATTAGCTTTATGAAGAGCCATGTGGCTATCAGGATTTTTTAAAGTAGTAATTGAGAAATATAAACTATAGAATAAACGCTACCTACCATAGCTAAACATAATGAAAACTTGAATCTAGATTTGTTATAATTTTAAAACAGCTTTTCAAAATAAAGTGTTACGTGGAATAGTGAACGCTCCTTGGTACATAAGAATCGATAACCTACATATATAGGGACCTCCGGATGGAAAACGTCTAGAAGAGAGACCAATTTATGCAAAGAAACACATACAACGGCTTGGTCAACATCAAAATTGAGTTACGTGTTATGCTGAGTAACACAAATGGAGTACGAAGGTTTCCGAAAGAAACCGCTGGAATTGGGAAGACCACAATAGTGTGGCCAAATTTTTAGAGACTAACTAATGGGTTATATCTCTGCAAATTGAACATAAGAAAGATAAACAGATTACTAGATGATATATGTCTATATATGTCTCCACCAAACATGCCGCCTCCGATGCCTCCTATTTCGGTTCCTAACGCGTATTCAACATATAATTTGCCGTCACACCAGAGATAGCCAGAAACTACGGCCAATCATTCCGTACCTGAAAACCAGGTAGGATCTCAGTTCCTTTCACAGCCCGTGAATTTCAGATTGCTCCCAAAGTGGAATATAGCTTTTTCAGGATTAACTAAAACTATTGATCTTGAAATAACTGAATTTCTATTCAGACTTGAATGTTTTGCCAAAAAAGATTGTATAACACAAGCAGAGCTTAGTTCTATTCTCCCGCAATTCCTGAAAGAAACGGCTGAGAAATAGTACTGGGTATATGCGAAAAAGTACCCCGAATCTACGTATGACCACCTCAAAGCAGCTTTAATCAACCAATTCAGTAGTCATATACCGATCGAGAAATCCGGAGAGAAATTGAGACAACCAGAGAAAAATCAAACAAATTTTTTGAAGATTTTCTCTTGGAAGTTGAGAACATGAATGGCCGCTGAAAGTCAAAATTTGCTGAAGACTAACTGCTTGAAATTTTCCGCGAGAATATGAATCCAGCGTTGCAAAGCGCAACTCTGTCCGATATTTTTATGACCACGGAAGAATTACGTGTAACCTGTCAAAGGTTTAAAAAACTTAGGAGGAAATCTGGGCCTGACCCACGAAAGCTAACCGAAAACCGTACACGTAGAAATTACACGTTAGGAGCAATGAACCTTAAGTTGAATGCCCGTTCAACATACAGTTGATACAGAATTGTTCCACAGGCCAGACCAGATTGCCAGGAAACAGTGTTTCGGACTTGCTGAATTCGTGGAGTTTTCGTCCGGTTACTCCTCAAACTTCGAATCAACCGTCACAACTGATGACAAAGAACAACCAGCAAGCATAGTTACCAATATAGATTCGGTACATCCAGTTATAGCAGATTCCTCTCTAAAAGTTTTAGTACCATATTACGAAAATTACGCAATTTATTCTCGATCTGATCGTACCACCAATTTTATTATATCGGCCAATAAAAATCTAAGTAAAACAAGCAATTCGATTTCACATTGTTCCCTCATTATAGAAAGTCGGATTTATTTGGGTATACACTTTTGGCACACATTCTTACTAGCACCAGCAATAGTTTCAGAGATAATAAAAAATAATAAAACTACTTCAGCAACAACAGAATTGCCCAACAGAAAGGGAGTTGTGTTCCATCATGACAATGCGCGGCCACACACATCTTTGATGACTCGGAACAAATTGACGAAACTTTGTTGGGAAGTTTTGATGCATCCAGAAGTTCTACATCGATGGAATTATGAAGCTACCCGAAAAATGGCGAAAAGGCATAGATAATAATGGTCAATATGTACTTGATTAAAATTTATTTTCAATAAACAAATTTTTGTTCATAAATGTACCAAAAAACCGTGGAAACTTGCTATTGCCGCTTTCTTGTAACACTAGGCCAACTACATTTGATCTAACGTTTGCTATTGATATCCATCCAGGATTAGCTCGAGTAGTTGAAGGGCCGTTACTGTTAGTTATTTCCAAACGCCTGGTGTTTCTACAAAGAGATGAACGTACAATGCCTTTATTATTGGATCAACGTCAATATCGGGCGTATTTTTATGGAGTGGCCGTTTGATTCATCTACGGTTACAGATAGGATATATATAATGTTAAACCATATATTTTTGTAACAATTGACGACCTCAGACTTTGGACCTCAGCTCAACTTTCTTGACCTTCAACTTTCTGAAATAAGGGGGCGGGACATATATTTGAACCCTTTAAAATGACGTAGCACATGAAATATAAATAAAATGTTTGTTTACTTGCTTGCGTTTACAGTAATGGGGTATTTGGCCACAATAATCAATTTAGAAATTTCTATTGGACACAAATTAAAAACAAATAGTGCTGACGATTAAAGTAAGTGGGGTAAATGTAATAGTCAGCGCTATGTATGTGGCTGTGGCTTCTAAAATTAGAAGCAAACCTTTTTTTTAATTTGTGACCAATAAAAATTATAAAATTTTATTATTGTGGCCACACTGAAAATAATGTTGTTTCAAACTTCAAAGCAGTGATAAAGCAGCCAACATATAATTATTTTTAATAATTTATAAATGCGCCTATCAAATAAACTAAGGACTGTAATTAGGAGTCTCACCATGTATATACATTTTCTCAGCTCAGGTAGCGTACTTAAAATTTCAAAAGAACCGACCCGAGTGGGTTAGAAGTTGTATTCATGACTCTGATATAACAGAAAATTGTGTATGTCGGTTTATACAGCAACATTAAAATTAAGAACATAATTTACTCTGAATTACTTAAATAAAGCGAAACTTTTATGAGACATCCATCTTACAAACCAGAGTTTATATTATATTAGAATATATCGATTGAGGCAATTATCGAGAAACACTAAATATTTTCAGCAACGAGGAACATATTTTCCAACTAATTTAACATCGTACGCATTTGTCATAAGTGTGCCTTAATTGCCGAAAAAATATATATGCAATTGTACAATAAATAAACCGAATACGATTTTTCCCAATTTTCCAATCATTTATTTGGTTTGATAAAATCCATTAAAATTAAAATAAATTGGAAAACTTAAAATTTGAAAAAATCATAACGATACAAATTAAATGAAATCACCCAAAAAATGAAAAACTGTACAAACACAGGTCATTAAAATATGTATACATACGTATATCGATTATGGCAAATTAAAAATAATACAAATATTTTCTTTAATTATCATCATTTATTTTTATTGTTAATAATAACAAATTTTAATTTTGCGGATATTACAGCAATAGACAACTTTAATGTTAAAATACATTATTTGTTGTAGTTTGAAACACTCTATACAACGCTGAGCTTACCGTATATCTGATGGTAGTGTTATGTATTCTAGTTACCTCAAAAATGTTGCCTCATATACTGAATTATCTGCCAACGTGTCAGATACGACTGTTTAAGATGGCTGACATCAGCTGGCTAACAACAGAGTTGTGCCTTAACGTTTTGGAATTCCCCGATAAAATGGGAGACTGGCAGTCAAGGGTATGGATAAGTTAAAGCAGATACCACTAAATGGATTGCCACAATTCAAATCAAGTACCAATCAATTTCAACTTATGAAGGCATGAGATAGATAAAGAATAGTCATATTGATCCAGTTCTGCAAAAAACTATATTTAGATGGACCGTGACAGGTACAGTTGCAGATCAAGCTACATATGAAGATACTCTATTTTATTTCACCAACTCTATGCAACACAATAATGTTGATCGGATATTCAAGCGTTTTTAGAAGTTAAAATCCGATTGCCACTTCCTAATGATGTCTCATTCCTCTCACGAGGGACTATGTAGTTCGGGACTATGGAACGTCGATTTATTCGAGACAACGATTTCTATATTCAAAACAAACATTTCATATGAATTAATATTTATCTCATGGAAGAAATTCCACAACCAATGGTTAACGAAGGTGGATTCTTTTCGCCACACCATGGAGTCATTAAACATGATAGCTCTACAACTAAACTTAGAGCTGTGTTTGATGGTTTTTCGAAAACTAGCTCATTTACCGATTGTTTGGTCTGTGGTCCTATGCCGTGTAATCTACATTATATGGTATAATTCTAAGATTTCGAGAACATAATATAATTGTCTGAGTCGATATTGAACAAATGTATAGGCAAATGTATAACAACACGGACAATTAAGCAAATCGCGCAAAACCTACTTATTTCTAATTTCTAATAAACCTATTTCTTTATATCGATGACGTTGTAAGATTATTATCCTACCTTAATAATTTATCCGGTGCGGATTTTATAAATGAGTGCTATACAATAAATTTTACTGTTTACAATTTATTTATTTATTTATTTATTGATTCCACAAATTTTATTATTTAATTATCAATGTATATAATTGTTATTTATATTTATTTATTTATTAATGTATATAATTGTTATTTATATTTATTTATTTATTTTCAACACCACCATTATTACACACAACTTGTTTGCTTGAACGTTAGAGATGGAATGGGAGAGAATATTGTGTTGTTTTGTTTTTGTTGTAATGACGTCGCCTTCGTCTTCGTTTTGTGAAGAGGGAACACATGCGCCGGCGACGGTCGACATTGCACTTTTTGTTAAGTGTTGCATCACCGAACATTGTTGTTCGTGGTGATGTTGTTAGATGGCGACTTGTTTTACTATAAATGTTTTATAGTAATGGTTCGGTTATTGGATAGTGTTGGTTGGATAGATTGATATGTGATGGGGTTAGTGAACGCTTAATTCAAATAAGTTGGATTATATTTGAATTTCACTAATTGTTTTGTTTGTGGCAGAATCGAATATCGGTGAGTCGAATATTCGAGCTGCTACAGTACCCCCTCTCCAGATGAGAAACCATGGGTTTTGAGACGTTATACGGTGAACCGGACGGTTTTATATCGTTTGCTGGCTGATATCTGATCAGCCGTGTTGAGAATACCGTACGCCGGTTTCAATCTGTCGATGGAGATTGAGTGGTGCTTGTCTTTGATTGAGACAATGAATTGCTTGCGTAAGCGGCGTATAACTTTGTATGGCTCATCGTATGGAGATTGTAATCCAGTACGAACCTTATCAACCCGGACAAAGACGTAATCGCAATTGTTGAGCGATTTTGGAACGAATATGTTGCTTTCATTCGTTGGTCTTGTTGCCGTGGGGATAAGATTTTGCATGGTGGTGCGGAGTTGGTCGATGACTGTGTCGGTTGTGGATGGAGACGGTAGAGGATGTTCGACGAAGAACTCACCGGGTAGCTTGATGGTTTGACCGCAAACCATTTCAGCTGGTGAGCACTTCAAATCTTCTTTGACCGTTGCTCGAATACCAAGTAGAACGATTGGTACTTCGGAGCTCCAGTGAATTGTGTTGCCTCGGGCCTTGAGAGCAGCTTTGAGCTGGCGGTGGAAGCGTTCGACCATGCCATTGGCTTGCGGATGGTAAGCCGTTGTACGTATACGATGCAAGCCGAGGAGTTTCGTTAAATCCGAGAAAAGCTTCGACTCGAATTGGGTTCCTTGATCAGTTGTGATGTCAAGTGGAACGCCAAATCGTGATACGTAGTTTTGTACGAATGTGGTGGCAATGGTTGCTGCAGACATGTCGCTCATGCAGTACGCTTCTGGCCATCGAGTGAAACGATCGACACAGGTGAGTAGGTATGAGTATCCATTGGATGGAGGAAGTGGTCCTACAACATCCAAATGAATATGCTCGAATCGACCAGGTGGAATTGCGAATTGTCCAAGAGGCGATTTTGTGTGCCGCTGGACTTTTGATTTTTGGCAGGATAAACAGGATTGTGCCCAATGGGTCACGTCTTTGTTTATTCTGGGCCAAAAGTATCGAGCAGTAATCAATTTACGAGTTGCGCGGACACCAGGATGTGAGATACCGTGTAGTGTGTCGAAGATGGTTCGACGTAGTTGCTCTGCGATGTACGGGCGATTTGCACCCGTAGATGTTTCGCAGTAGATTTGGAGGCCAGGTAGTGTGAAAAGCTCCAGTTGCAGTGATGAACTGGCGTGACGTGTGGAACCAGAAAGTATGTTCTGAAGTTCCAAGTCTGCTTTTTGTGTTTGTGCGATCTTGTTGCAGTCGAAGTGAGTCTCGACTGTGGCCGTTTCGTTTGATGTTGTGCGCGAAAGTGTATCCGCGACAACGTTTTCGGTACCTTGAACATGTTGGATGTCCGTGGTAAATTGACTAATGTAATCCAAGTGGCGTGCTTGCCTTGGATTGCGTTCAGTTTTAGACTGAATTGCTCGAGTGAGAGGCTTGTGGTCGGTGTAAATTGTGAAGTCCCGACCCTCGACAAAATATCTGAAGTGTTTTATTGCTAGATATATTGCGAGTAATTCCCGATCGAATGCAGAGTATTTCTTTTCGGCATCCGAGAGCTTCTTTGAGAAGAATCCCAGGGGCTCCCAACACTTGTCGTTGTACTGTTGCATGACTGCTCCCACAGCAGTGTTTGATGCATCAGTAGTAATGCTGAGCTTTGAGTCGCTCAGTGGATGTGACAGGAGTGTTGTGCGTGCCAATTCAGCCTTGAGTGACGTGAATGCGTGTTGACATTCGTCAGGCCAAGAGAAGTTCTTGGCGGTTTTGGGCTTACGTAGTAGTACTGCCAGGTGGCTGTGAATTGGGTTGAGTATTTCAGCGAGCTTTGGTATAAATCGGTGGTAGTAGTTGACCATGCCGATGAATCGCTGAATACTTTTGATTGAGGTTGGAGCTGGGAATTCTTTAATGGCATTGATTCGGTCTTGTGACGGAAGGATGCCATTAGCGGTGATCTTGTGGCTGAGGAAATCAAGAGTGGATGCGCCGAAGACGCATTTTGAGCTCTTGATGTGAACATCAAACTCGACAAGTCGTTGGAAAAGTGTTTCCAGATGGAGTTTGTGTTGTTCCTCAGTTTGAGATGCCACAAGAATGTCGTCTATGTAGACGAAAACGAAGTCGAGATCTCGAACGACTTCGTTCATGAAGCGCTGAAACGTTTGTGCGGCATTGCGTAATCCAAATGGCATTCGGGTGTATTCGAAGAGGCCAAATGGTGTGGTGATTGCCGTTTTGAAAACGTCTTCAGGTGCCACGGGAATGTGGTGATAACCTCTGATGAGATCAAGTTTGGAGAAAACTTTGCAGCCATGCAAGTGCATGGTGAAGTTTTGAATGTGGGGTATCGGGTAGCGATCCGGTATCGTAACCGTGTTTAAACGCCGATAGTCCCCACATGGCCTCCAGTCTTGATCTTTCTTCTTGACCATGTGTAGTGGACAAGAGACGGAAGATGTCGATGTTCGACAAATTCCTAATTCCACCATGTGTTGAAATTCTGCTTGTGCAGCTTTGTGACGCACCTGATCTAGTCTGCGTGGTCTCGACACGGGCAGATGGCCTTCCGTGACGATGTGATGAACCACGTTGTGTCGGACTGGCATTTTGTAGTTCGGCTCTGCTGTAAGTAGTGGGTACTTTTTGAGCAGAGTGCCGTAGCCGTTGTCGATGTTAAAATGGATCGGTGTTGGTGTGTTAACACGAACCATTGTGGCGTTTATTGACAGCTTTGTAGCTGGGTCAATGAGCCGTTTGTTTTTGACATCGACAAGAAGTCCGAATTTGCTTAGAAAATCGGCGCCAATGATCGGACGATTCACTGCAGCTAGTATGAAAGCGTGCGTGAAGGTTCGTTTGAGTCCGATATCCACGTTAAGCAATTTTGTGCCGTACGTGTGGATGATTGAACCATTGGCAGCCGATAAGACTAGATTTGAATTTCGATTTGATAATGAATATTTCAATTTGTAATTCATTGCTGGAATAACCGAAAGGTCAGCGCCAGTGTCGACTAAGTAGGTGAGTTTGTTGTGTCTATCGTACACAAACAAACGTGACGTATAGGGTGTGTTTGTGGTCAGGGGAGGCATGTTGCTCTCAACCCGTGACTCTAGTAGTTTTTTTGATGGTCAATGTCCAGTTTTACGGCGGCCGCGGACGTCGATGGTTGCGACGTGGTGAAATTGCACGGTGGCGTGCATTTTCTGGCGGCTCTACCAAACTTTGTGTGGAACCAGCATTTACCATGTTGGTAAGTGTTGTTGCTGGGACTGCGGGTTCGGTTGCGTGAGGGAGCTCGTCGTCCACGCGAACGGCTTCGACCTCTGAGTAACCCGTCGAGTCTGGACTCGATTCTCGACAGTCTTTGTTCGAGTGTGTTTGGTGCTGTTGCTGAACGGGGAGTTCTGTCTCCACTGCGTTCTCTTGATTGCCGGTATGGACTATTGACTTGGCTGACGCTTTGAGATGTGATGTTTATGACATCATACATCTTGTCCGCTATTTTGGCTAACGTTTGTGTCGTGGAGGATTCGGGCTGTGCTACCAGCGCTATGCGAATCAACTCCGGCATTTTACGTATCCACAAAGATTTAATGATATTTTCATTAAAACTGTTGTTAGCTAGTGTGTGTATGTGCCGTAAAGCGTCAGATGGTTTTTGGTCGCCTAATTGCTGGCCTGAAAGCAATTGTTCCAGCTGACGTTCGCCCGATGGTGCTAGTCGTTCTAGCAGCGTTTGCTTTAATGTGTTGTATTGGTTGGTTGTCGGCGGATTGAGGAGGAGATCCGAGATCACATCGCACGTTTCTGGTTGCAAGGCTGATAATGTTTGCAGGTACATTGTTTTATCAGCTGTTATACCTTGCAGTCCGAATTGTATTTCGGCGAGCTGAAACCATGTGTTTGCTCTTTGTGGCCAGAAAGGTTGTATTGTTATTCGCTGATGTGATGCCGCGATCTCTATTTTTGGACTAGCGCCTTGAGGCGTGGTGTCCATTTTTTGTGGTTGATCTTGTTCATCGTCCGACATTTTTGCACAAACCAATAAAACAAATTAAAATACAACAATACAATATTTTAAAGCGGAATGGTTACCGTGTAAAAAAAATTAGTTGACCAAAAAATGAAAAATTAAGCGGAATGGTTACCGTGTAGTGAATGGTTTGAAGGCCGGGATGCTCCTTCTTTTTAACGCCCGATGCGAGATACCCCCGAATATGGAGTTCCTTGCGTCCTACCTTATATTGGGGGGGCTCGTTGAAATTTAAAAAAAATAAATGTAAAAAATAAATTTAATTCATGCGAGGTGAATTGTTGCAGCGAGAAAACGACCAGGGTGTGAGACTATGGATGGGTGTGCACGTGGTGGTGAAAATATATATAAAATGTACAGAAAAATAATGATTCTACGTTAATTTTGGAAAAGAAAAAAAATGATATTACGTTAAATTTTGGAACAAAAAAAATGATTCTACGTTAAATTGTTTTATATGAAAATTTTAATTGTTTGGAAAAAAAAAAAAAAAAAAAAATGTAGAAATTATAATTGCAAAATTGCAAGAGCAAAAAAAAATATTATCTATTTAAAAAAAAAAAAAACTTGCTTTTTATGCTGTTGTTGTTTCTGCTGTCGTTGCTCCTGCGGTGGTGTTGCGGTGAGGGTGGATCGCTTCACCGTTTAAATTGTCCCGTCGTTGCGGTGAGGGTGGATCGCTTCACCGTTTAATTGTCCCGTCGTTGCGGTGAGGGTGGATCGCTTCACCGTTTAATTGTCCCGTCGTTGCGGTGAGGGTGGATCGCTTCACCGAGTCCCGCGTTGCGTGGATGGGTTGCGGTCCCTTCGCCACGTGTTTTTTTTTTTTTAAATATATTATCCGTGGTGTTCGCTGCGGTGTGTTTTTGCTTATTTATGCAGTAAAAACTGCCGTCGTTGGTCACCAATTGTAAGATTATTATCCTACCTTAATAATTTATCCGGTGCGGATTTTATAAATGAGTGCTATACAATAAATTTTACTGTTTACAATTTATTTATTTATTTATTTATTGATTCCACAAATTTTATTATTTAATTATCAATGTATATAATTGTTATTTATATTTATTTATTTATTAATGTATATAATTGTTATTTATATTTATTTATTTATTTTCAACACCACCATTATTACACACAACTTGTTTGCTTGAACGTTAGAGATGGAATGGGAGAGAATATTGTGTTGTTTTGTTTTTGTTGTAATGACGTCGCCTTCGTCTTCGTTTTGTGAAGAGGGAACACATGCGCCGGCGACGGTCGACATTGCACTTTTTGTTAAGTGTTGCATCACCGAACATTGTTGTTCGTGGTGATGTTGTTAGATGGCGACTTGTTTTACTATAAATGTTTTATAGTAATGGTTCGGTTATTGGATAGTGTTGGTTGGATAGATTGATATGTGATGGGGTTAGTGAACGCTTAATTCAAATAAGTTGGATTATATTTGAATTTCACTAATTGTTTTGTTTGTGGCAGAATCGAATATCGGTGAGTCGAATATTCGAGCTTCTACAACGTCATGACCTGGAAACATACACTGGATGGATTTTGGGATGACCAACTGCCAAACAGAGAAAGGGAAGAATGGGAGTTACTTCGGCCTGTTCAAATAACAACCAAAAATTCAATGGTTGAATTACATGCCGAGATGGGCGTTTTGTCATCTACTACTTTCTACGTCGACAAACCCGTAGACAACGTAGACAACCTCGATAACGTAGACAAATTTGAAAATGAATGAAATGAAACATGAAAACTGTTTAACTCCTTCATTCCTTTGACATCAGGTTTATTTATTGCAAAATAATTTATTAAATTTGCCCAAAACTATGGTACAAAGCGTTATATAGAACGGTCCTAAATAGGTCTCGGCGTAGAAAGAGAAGCTCTCAAAAATCGGAAACATGGTACCATGATAAATATCTTTACAATAAGATTATAATTTCCATTAAAAATAATCCGGAGATCTCTGACTAAGACCATGCCATAAAATTAAATCGAGTACATCTCATTCCATGGTAAGACGAGTTCGAGCTCCAGGAAGGCTAAAAGAGTTACCGAGTTATTAAAAAGCAAAATCATTCAGATAACCAGAACTTGTGCGCTAAACGAACTTCTCCGCCAGACCAAGTTTTGATAAAATTTGGTGAATGTGCTTTGATCGATGACGAAACGCACGTAAAATTGAGTTTGAAACAGGTTAGCAGATCAAAAATTGTATCTTGCCAAAAATAGTTACGATGGTTCCCAAAATATAAGAACTTCAATTTATAATTAGGAACAAATATTTATAATTAGCGGACCGTGGGACTTAAATGTTAAAATTAAAAATGAGAAATACAATCGATTATGATGTATGTGAAGATAGCCCAAATTCTATCCCAAAAAAACTCAGTGGCAACAATAAAATACGTTGTTTTTTTTCATAATATAGTATCAACCCAAAAAAATGTATCTATCACGACACAATTCACGGAAATAGCCCAAAAAAAACGTCATGATAGAAAATAATATCACGACATATGTATATTATACTCTCAGCACAAAAATGACTATGTCGTGACACAACAATTACGATAATATACCAAATGAATGTTCGTAATTTTAAGAAATGTTACAAATTATCAAATAAAAATTTATTCTAAGAACATATTTAATTATTTAAAATGAATTACTTCAACTAAGGTATAATTATTCATATTATGTATTAAACATTAAGTTATCTACCATTAATCTAAACAATAATTATTTTAAATCTAATTTGCAATTTAATTTCCAATATGGTTTTCTGTTCGTTCTGGTTATAAATTGTAAAAATATAATTATAGTACTAATCCCAATAAGAATTGCTAAACGAATTGCTAATTTTTATCGAGTAACTCGAATTTTTGAGTATCAGCATTCTCGCTATGATATTCTAATCTATCTCAGAGATTTTCTAATATGGCGGCTTTTTAAATCGATACTAATGAAAATTTAATTTCATTAGTATCGATTTAAAAAGTATCGTTTACGTCATCCAACTTGCATAATATGCTGCAGTGATCTATTACAATCTAATTCAAAAGTATTTTCCCAAAGAAAATTGCTGTTAAATAGTCTATCGATACTATATCATCAAACGAGTTTTGGCCGCACCACAGCAAAAAGTTTACTACAATTTTGAATATACAACAGAAAATATAGTGGTACTCTAAGGTTTATTGCAGGTATACTCGAAAACAACTAAATAAATATACAGGTTTATTTATAAGATAATTGCATCAATTATATAAGTCCACATCAAACCTAAATTAATCCGTCACGGTAATTGGATATGGCTTAAATAAGTGTATATGCGATGACAACTATTAGTAGTAGCAAATCAATTATAGGCTTATCGTATTACATTAACCATCTACACCACATATCACGAATTCTAATACGATAATTTTTAGTTTTAATCCACTCACATAAGTTTTCGGTTTCATGTTTTATTTTATTTTTTTAATGACGCTTTAATAGCACTATAATTATTGATTTTTCGTCGTCTTTAAGAAATTTGATATTAAAAAAATGTAATACATATATCGTTTAAAGTATTATATTTATTTAGTGCTATAAACATAAATATTTATGGTCAAGCGCATATGTATACATATATGTAATGCTAGTGTGAGATACGGGCATGAAAATTAACTCCATTTTATGAACATGCAAATTTATCTATATCAACAAATCAAAATGTTCGTACCATTTATCATCCATATACATATATGTATAGAAATATTTTAAAATGACAGCTTTATTGATTTCATATATGATTTTGAACAATCGATTTTGACACCAAAAAAATGAAAATAAATGAAAATTCGTCCCTATAATTTTCATTCCTGCCACATATCGATGTGTATACGTGTATAAATATTTTTTTTTTATATTTGATTTATGGATTATAAATTCATCAAAATGTTATCGGATCGAAAAAAATAAAAATGATTAAAATGAAAAAAAATAAAAAATATTAATAATCACACACAGTGTTCAATATAATAATTATTATTTCCAGTAAATGAGCATAATTTTTTTTTAAATATTTTTGCGCATTTTCCATCATTTAAAAATTTATCATAACTCTCTCTGTTATAACTAAACATAATTTATTTTTTCCGATTTATTTAAATTTTAAATGAACAGTCAAAAAAAAATATAAATAAATTTAAAATCAATTTTCATAAGATGTGTATAATCATCATTTTCAATTTAGTCGTCGAAATATAATCTTGTCGAAATAATATATGAGGAAAACTAACTTTGTATACATAAGAAATTACGATTAACGAATATTATTTGTTATTAACTTTATATTTTGTAGAAATTCGCGATTAATCTGTTTTATAGCTTCAGGGTTTGCTCATCGTCTTTATATACATACATACATATGTACATCATAAACTTTACATAGATCAAATGCAACCATATGTATATGAGAATTACAACGCGAGCTTTCGCTTCATCCGAAATCATGGTGAAATAGTAGCTCCCTCTGAAACAAATTCAGGGCACGATCTTCATATCTAGATATATTTTTGATAATTTCAATGATTTGAAAAAGGCAAAGTACCGTTTGATCCTGTCAAAATCTATCCGAACTGCAATTTTAGGTATCAGGCTTCAGCATTATAAAACTGTTACATGATGCCGTCAAAAACCAGATTTGTGTTTCGGAATTAGTAATTGGTCCATTTTATTTGCAGTCGTTTTTTTCAAAATTACGAAATCTGTTCAAAATATAATTTCAACTTTTCTAAAACAACAACCTAACCTTCTATTTGTGTAACCGAATTCCAATTTTGAAGTTCAAAGTTAAATCAAATGTTGAAATCTTCAATTCAAAATCTAAAGTTGCTGATTATATTTAATCGAATTAATTTGGTGTACATATAAGTCCACTGTGAGAAAGTGTCTTCATAAATATGTTAGGGCAGTAATTAAAATGTTTTCTCCCGAAATATATTAAATTGGGTCAAGAAACAATATTATATCTTGCGAGGTAATACAAAATTAAATCGAAAGTCGACTGCCGTCATATTCCTGTTTTAGGACTAAACATTGGTTATGCAGAATTTATCAATAGGAGAGAGTAGACCACTATTGTTTTACAGGGAATTTTAGATCCTACGCACAGGTATGAATCTTAAATATATTCATTAAATCATAATATGTAATAACTTTAGAATATTTATTCGTAAATACAGAAGCATTTGCAGTAAGCATCCTGGTTCAGCACATAATGCAACTATTTTAAAAGATTCTGGGTTTCACAAATATCTATATAAAATTAGCCCAAGATATCTCTCAGAAAAACGCAATAGCAACACCATCACTATAGCGACACTTTTATATCAAATATCAGGCCAGAATTAACTATCATCCCATAATTTTGTCCCATCCCAGAAACAAAAAATCCTAATGTCGCGACAGTTTCATAAAACTATCATCCCAGGAAATCACTATATCTTGAATTTCGTACCAAACCATCTCAATATCAGGAAAAAAATAAATACACAAAAAATAATCATACAAAAAATGTAAATTACATTCAATGATTTGATTTTTCACATTCGGGTGTTTTTTAAACTTGGCCAATAAAAACAACTACTTCGAAATACCCGAGCTGGTGTCAGACTAGCTCGGGTGTTTTTAAAGTTTGGCATACTAACATAAATTTATCCTGTTCGTTTCGAAAAACTTCCAAGGTCGTGAGCAGGCCAATTTAGCTTTAAGCTAACCATTTCATATATTTTTCATTATTTATAATTATTTCACCAGTCCCATCGTCTCCAGAGTCAATTAGGTGAAAGTGTTGGACAAGCTCGGGTGTTTTTTATGTTGTAATGGCTTAACGGTAATGAATTGGAAAAACTCTATAAAACAATATGTAAGAAAAATGACCCGATCGTATTTAAATTAGTTTGCCAAGAGAACAGAAATAAGGGGAATCTCGATCTTATTTACTATATATGTAAGAATATTAAATGCTCTACAAAAAAAAAATTTACAAAAAAACAAACACACATTAAGAGAAAATTGAAAAGCAAAATTTTCATAGGAATTTTTAGATGGAAAAGAATAAAGATGATATAATTTTTATATTTTTGTATTAATTGGCAAACTTTTACCTAAAAAACAAGACACTTGTCATAACAATCCGATTATAACATTTTATTTTATTTTATTTTATTATTTTATTTTGAATATATTTTGAATGTGTACGTAACACCCTGTATCTTGGGCTACGACAACAACAAATATAGATTGCCTTCCATAAACGTTTTCTTTAGTCAAATAGTAAACAATACAAAAAAGAAAAAACCTAAAATTTTGATATGACTTTTACAAATAGTGAGTTGACTTATTTTATGAAAAATTTTATGAAAGACTATTTTTATTTGGTGTTGTCGTAACCCAAGATACAGGGTGTTAAATATTTGAGAAATGCTTGTACATAGTAATTTATTATTGGCTGTCAAATAAAAAGTAATTATCTAATTAATTATTTTTATTAATTATTATAAAAGTGTCATATACTCAATAATAAAGAGAAATAAATATAAAAATTATATCACCTTTAAACTTTTCCAGCTAAAAGTTCTCGGAAAAATATTATTTTTTAATTTTCTCAAAGTATATTTTTTTTTTTTAATATTTTTTGTAGACTATTTAATATTCTAACATATAGCAAAAAATAAGAATCCCTTTTATTTTTGTTTTCTTGGAAAAGTAATTTAAGTACAATCGGGTCACTCTTTTTATACAGGATGTTTTCAGTTACAGGCATTTCATTTAACATACATGTGGAGGATTAAATTCTAAGAATAAAATTAATGTACGAAACATTCAAATTCGTTACCGTTAACCCGTTAAAACGGATTAAATCTAAAACTAAGCATTACATTGAACATTATACTAATTGCCTCTGAACTGGTGAAACAATTAAAAATATCTGAGATGGTTAGCTTAAAGCTAAATTGGCTCGCTCACACCGTGGAAGTTTTTCGAAAAGAACAGTAATAATTAAAAATATATGTTATTTTGAAAAACTCAAAAAAAATTTATATAAATTAATTATTTATGTTGAAAGTATTTTTCAGTTTATTATGTCAATTTAATTTAAAATTTTAATCTTTAAACGTTATTTGTAAATTTACCGATTTAGTTTTAATATGCATTGTACACTACATAGTTCTATATCATGAGAGATAATGGATACCATCAGTTGTATTACCTGATGTACATTTTTGATTTTTCTGGGCTAAAATTCTGGGATAACTTTTTATACGTCAAATATCTACAGAATATTTTCCCAAAAGTAATTAGAATAGTCTATTTCTTAGGGCTCAGTAGTATAGTTACCCTTAATTTTCATTTTGCATAGTTAGGGTTCCTGCGTATATGAAAACAGAATGGTTGCTTAAACATTACTGTATACTGTAATAAACTGAGTTGAGTTTGCTTATAAATTTGTTTCAGATGCAGTTTGCTGCTGTCTACATAATATGGTTAGATGAACTCAGGGAATTAGAAAACGTATATCCTCTATATACCGAATATCAGGAAAAGCTCTATGAGCGATACAAACAGTAAACAGTAAACATTTTAAGTGTGTGATAAGATATAAGCACCTTTATGTGTATTTATTTATATCAATTCACTAACTACAACAATTAAAATAAAATTAACAATTAAAATAAATTTTGTTTATTTTGATGTGGTCCATGTTGCTTGACCTGATGATGAGGGAGTTATTATGGACTCGTCGACTGGTTGTTCTTCTAGTGCTTCGATATAAGACGCACCCAACAATGGTGTTTTATCAATTTCAATAGGTTGATAATAATAATAATAATAATCAGTTTTAAAGGCCATTACTGGCCCCTTACTGAGTCAACAATCTGGCTCCGACGGTTTCGATCCTGAACATGGTCTTCATACTGTCTAAGAAAATCTGAAGAGGCAAAGTCGTTCTTTACATCGTGGAGCCATCGTCGCCTGCAACGACCTCTGCGCCTACCATATGGTGGCTCTCCTTTCAGAGATCGCTGCACAATTCGTTCCGGATCAGCACGCAGAACGTGATCTTACTTCATGTACAATATCGGGGATCTTCATCAGATCTCTGATCTCGAAATTGTATACAGAGCTCGGTATGTACCATCACTTTAGGTTGATTAACATCTGTTTAAAAATGTTATACTAATTTTTCTATACACCTAATAATATTGAGGTAGGTCGCAAATACTTAAAATTCCCACAGCTTTGAAAAATAATTGCACTCATTACGACCTTCACCACTATTACTATTGTTTTTTTTTTGCAACTGACTTTTAATTTTCATTTTCTTGTAAATCCTTTCTCTTTTCACTTTTCAAAAATTAGTTTATTATAATTCTTTATCACATAAATAAAGAATTAAAACTGACTCAACCAAGCAAATTTAAGTTGACCGATCTCATACCACTTTCAGATATCTTTCAATCAAGTCACTGTTTACATGTTGAATTGAACTTTGTCAGATTTCTGTCAGATTATGTTCAATTCAACATGCTCTTTAGAATGGCATCATTAAAGAATAAGAATAAATTCATTAAACTAAATTTAAGTTTACAGAAATTTTCTTCAAGCATATTTATGTTAACGTTCAATTTATTCTTATTTTTGTCACTCGCGGCGGTTCTTCATGGAAAGCCCTAAAAATGAATACATTACACTACCCACTTACTTTGTCACAAGACGTGAATTTAAAAAAAGTATTATAACGAAAAGTTATACTGTTAAATTTTGATATGTTTTCTATTTGGAGTTTTATTTATACGAACCTTGGAATTTGAAGAGTTTTGTAATTTTTGTGCCACTCATTCTAGTAATGTTCACATGCTTTCGACTACATATTCAGATAAACTAAGGGAATTCCATTCTTATGGGCTATAAATAAAATTGAAAATACATTTCACAATGTATAATGGTGTATTTTTTTAGGATTAACCTCACTGTCATCGTGTGTTTACACTGAGTTTCCTTTTCATATTAAAATATAATTGCGCTGCAGGAAACTCGGTTTAACTGTTGAAAAACACAATTTAGGACAAGTTTTCTCTTACAAAATCAGTCAGCCCTTCAAGTCTTATTGTCACCAATACCGACGAATTTAATTAATTATAATATTTAAAACACTTTCGATTTAAACAAACTCTCAAATCATAATAATTATTAAATGGGCTTCCATTTCCAAATAAAACGGCCTACTATAATTTATTTAAAACAAAATACAAAAGGTTGGACAGTTGAAATTAAATTGTGCATGCTATGTTTTTGGTGTATGTGTACATACTATATATAGTAAATGTGGTAACACTGTACTGATCTTAATTAATTTTTTCGATATTTTATTAATTCAAAATTTAATGTGACGTCAAATTAAAAAATAATAAAAATAGGGGTAACACAAATGGAGCATCCAATTACATTAAATATATAGAAAAAAAACTCTGTTGAAGTTTTTTTAATATGCTTAGGGTGAACCGTATTCTAATACATTTCCAATTTGCCTTTCTCAAACCTTTCTATAATGTATACAGTGAAAGTCATTTTCTAATTAATAAGTTTTACAATAACAACAATGTATTATTTATTTATTTTTTATAATATTGATTTTCATTTTCAGTTTTACAAGAATGTAAACAAATAATTTTCATTAATTTTCGTTTCTATAACGATTTTTTTACTATGTATTTAAGAAACATAAGAGCTAAGAAGTATATAATATACTATATATAAAAACTCCAGTAGATATACTTATCTTTAAGATCCGTATAAACTACTCTAGACGAGTATATACACTCAATAAACAAGAGTATCGAATTTTTTATTACACATTAAACTATCCGTATTGTTTAAATAAATACATATACTCATACTCATACATTTTTTAAAATAAGAAATATTGAAAGTCGAGATCTCCACGTAAAGATAATATTTTTTTTAACTTTGCTCTGTTATATATTGAAATTGTTAAATAGATTAGATGTATCAATAAAATTCTTATAAACAAAAAAAAATGTTTGTTGTGATAAATTAGATAAAATTGTTCTATTATTACTATCGATTAATCAGTTAGTTTTTGTTGTTATTTTAAAATTAAAATAATCAATTTTATGAATATACAACATAGATATAATAAAATTAATTTATTTACATAAATTTGTTTTCTACTTGCGTGAAAATTGATATTTTGACTGTGGAAACATGGTGTGATAAATGGTATGATATACAAAGATGTGTGGAAACCGATATGATCAATTTTATTCTAGATAAATACACACAAGGTATGTACAAAGGGAAAATCAATGATCCGACTTGAGTACATCCGTAAAACAGTTTTAGAATACTATATAAAAGGAATAAAAATATCAGATCTTGTTGAAACTTTATTGTCACACCTCAAATATTCTATAACTAAACCAATATTTTCTAAAAATTAATAAAAATTAAAACGTCGATAAAATGGTTGAGAGTTGAAATCCAACACTGCTCCCCAGTGAAAACTATGTCATTGAACGAATCAGTCAAGACAATTTAACAACACGACCAGTTCTCGCGTAAGACATAACTTATTTTCGGACTATTCACCAGATTTTCCTTGTGACATAATTTGAGCCTGCGTCCATATTGACACCCAAACATGTTTTCGACTAATTTCGCTCCAAGCAATTGGTGGGGAGACGCTTAAACAAGCTTTTGACTAAACGCATATGTCAAACATTTAATATCTGTAAATAATGCATATCTAAAATATTTGATCTCAAAAAAAGCTGCTAAAACCTATCCATCGAATAAGCGCTGTATTATTTGAATGCCATTTTATGGTGGAAAAATTAAATTAAATTCAAAATAATATTTAATTTATATAAAAAAAACTAAAGTTGATCGGAAAACGATGAGTCATATATTATATATATATAATAGATGCGATCACGAGCTGTTTCTGTCTGGGTCGGGAAATTTCATGCGCCATCACCATCTCACATTCTGTCTAAGCGAAGTATTAAACTAGTACGATGCCAAACATCAGGAGTTGCATAAGATAGGCGAACCGGTTCTGTGTAGGCTGACCAGATATTCTATTTTCAAGAGTATTAGTACTCTCTTTGTTTCGTTTTACTCTTAACTCTTTTGTTAGGCAAAAATCATCAAATTATACTCTTTTTGACTTTTAAGAATTTAAATTATTTTTGAATTTTAAGAAATTAACAAAAAAAATTACCGAATTTGAATAAATGCATGAAATTTTTCTTAAATTCCTGAAATATTTCAAACTAGTAAACGTTTAGAATATTGTCAGCTTTATTAATTTGAAATTAATCTAAACAGTGTTAACTAAAATGTAAATCCAAATTCAAGTTTTCATTTGAAATTTCGAATTCATAATTAAATAAAATGGAAATTTAAGTATCCTACAGCAAATTTAATGTTTAATCCAACAATCTCAAAGACAGATAATTAAAATTAAAATTTCGTATTGAGAAATAAAAATGTACGAAATTCGAATTTTCGATAGGTTCAAAATTTAATTTAAATTGATACTTCCAACTCTGAATTTCTAAAATATTAAATTCATATTTAGTTATTCAATTCCAATTCTGATATTATAAAACTTTTAATTTAACCTATTTTTAAAGTTTGGCAAACCTGAACTTATTCTTCAATTTGAATTATTGAATTTTAAAAATTTTAAATGTATAGTACGAAAATAACAAAATTCGAGTTTTCCAGAGTCATACTTTAAATTTATAAAAAAAATACAATTTTATTTAATTGGAATTTTGATTCTTTTCAAAATATGATAACTCAAATTTTTAACCGTTCAAATCTGAAGTTTCAATCCTATTTATCGCATAATGAAATATTTAAAAATTTATAAAAACTTTAATTACGAATTTCTAAAAATTTCGATTGATTGCCTTGAAATTTTGAATTCAGAATTATAAAATTTAGATCGTTAAATTACAAAATGTATTGTTTAATCTCATTGTTCGATGTAGAATTTAATTTTCATATTTAGATTTGTAAAATTGTATTTCAATATTTTTTGAACGAAATTTTTTTAAACTTTTGCCTGGACAGCATGAACTGCAAAAATTGTTCTGTCTTCAAATATTTTAATTTTTTAAAACATACTCTTTTGCGTTCGAAAATATCTGGTCAGCCTAGTCCTCTGGTAAATAGCGAAGTTGACCGAAACCTCTGTATCTGTCTTTCGATCAAAACATGTAAATATTACGTTAAATTGCTAGTGGTGCCATCTAACAAATTATTCCGATGTAAAGCGACTTTCTTTATCGTCTTACAACAAGTATAAAAAAACGTAAATGTCTCTATACATTCATATACATATGTATATACAATATACATCCATTTATTTTCTAGAACCATAAAAATTTAATTCAAAACCAATAAAATAAATTTTTCAAACGGAAAACAGAAGTAAGTTATTTAATTTTGAGGTATGTAGGTATATAATTTAAAAAATTACTTACGTTTATTTGTGACATTAAAAGAAAAATTATTTTATGTAATTGAGTTTTTTTTGTTTGTTATAACATTTTCATTGTGACACGCGAAATTATATAACAGCAAGTAGTTTTTTTTGTGTAACCGCGTGCGGAAATGCTTCCTATGTATGTTCAAAATGCATTCATTAATTTGTTTTTTTTTTATTATAATTTAACATTATTTATTAAATGTCAACATGAGTGGTTGATGTAAGATAATTTGGCTATAATGCCGGAAATCATGCAAATTCCAATTATGTATTACATATTTTGACGAATTTATAAATAACTATTGTGTTGTATTTGTATGGTTTTTCCATAATATTTTGCAATTAAATTTTTTGTATGGGGAACAGCATCAAAGATGGATGTGATGTAAATAAAAACAATACACATATATACATGTAGTTATACTCGTATGTAAGAGGACAGAAAAATAATGGTTTGGTTTACCACAATAATAACCCTAACCATTTTGTTCTGTGGCCTATGGTTACTACATTTTTGTTTGTTTTGATTTTCTTGTCTGGAATATATTTGAAATCAAATAGGCAATTATGTATGACATGGTGTGCACCTCTTTACTTTTAGTTTTTGATCTAACCACAAGCCGAAATATTTATTCCATAAACAAATAACGCCGCTGTATATACTTGATTTACAAACTGAGCGCACAATATATTGACTGGCACCGTATACATATATACACACAAATGATTTATATAGACGCGGTACAGCACCGACAACAACAAAACTCGAAAATTTTAAAATAAATAAACCAAAAAGAAAAAAAAACTGAAATTCTAATTAAAACAAAACCACCTGATTCTATTTTCATCACAAAATTTCTTTAAAATTTAATTGCATCATCACATCACAGAACAGCGAGCACAAATCGACATCATACATAATATTATGTATACACAACACAATTATCATCGTCGTCGTCGTCATCGTACAAATGATGATGATCGTTCTACATTTTCTTATTATGTATAAAAGATTTTTATTGTCTTACAAATTATATATAAATAAAATACATAACACAGAGTACGTATATAGGGTTTTTCTCGGTTTGTTAAATTTTCCAATTCCTCGAGAAAAACAAGTGTTTAAATTAATTTTCCACATTTTCCTCGTTTTGTTTATATTTATTTATGCGAGATCTCTTTAACTGTATATACCTCGATATATATGTATATGCTGCAAATATACAATACACAGTGATGTATATATACGAGTATGTATGCATACGTCTTCATTTCTGTTTATTTAAAAAAAAATCTAAACGAAATACTGATTGGTATAAAGATTAACATTTTTTTATTAGAAGATCAGTATATGACTTTTGTAGTGCGCACTCAAGCGTAAATATTCTCAAGGCTGCCGCGTATATTTAATTCTCAAAGGGTTAAAAAAATGAAAAATCTAACAAAAAAAAAAATAAATTAAGTGAAAATTATTACATTTTCCATATTTGTTTACATGACGTTTGTTTTCATTCGTTCTGCTTATTATATATGCAATGTACATAGATGATTGAAACAGATGTAATCTGTCATTTTTAATTTTATAAGTTATTTCTGAGAAGAAAACAAAATTTTCAAAATTACACAAACAACGAGGCAACGAAAAAAATTGTGCGTGAGAAAATTTTTTTTTTTATACAAACGTACTACTATACTGCATTAGACAGATGGTGAAATATATATTTAGAAATGTTTGTATATACCTACAAGTACAAGACATTTATAATCTATATAGTAGCGAAAATTACTATAACCGTATGTTACGTTGGATATATCTTATATATACATACATACCTACACATATTCAATAGATCAAAGAAAGTGGTTATAATATTTTTTTATGATCAGTTTGACATTTGCATATGGATCGGTGAATATACCAAGAATTTGGCAGCACGAATTGAAAATTCGTCGGACTAATAGTAACTTAAGAATTACGGTACCAACTTGAAACCAAACATCTTAGAATGGATGTAAAGATGCTACTATAGCGCTCCACTCCTGTAAAAATGCCATTGGGAAAAGATGGGGTTTGGAACCCCAGATAATACACTGGCTTTATGTCTCTATATAATCAAACCCATACTACTATATAGGATTGTCGTCTATAGTGCCCAGCTTTAAAATTATGACTAATCTGAAATTTTTGATGATAGTTGAAACGTCTGCGGTGTATAAGTGGAGCATTTAGGAGCACACCTACTCAAATCTTGGAGATTCTCTTTCATCTCACCTCTTGGAGCTGACACCTAAGCAACTGGCAACGTGCACAGCCATACGGCTAAATTATATATATATGTGGACCTGTAATAACATAGCGCATTAATCCATTTTGTGCAACTGGGGTATTTTTAATACTGACTACGCTGTCCCATCGCCATCTCTTGAAGTTAGGTTCCTAACTGAGATTCTCACTTGAAAGGACTGTATGAGTGAGGCGGTTATCTACATGGTGTATTCTGTGAAGCACTTGCAGCTAACCTTTTTCAGGCTGAACTTATTGCGATAATTGAAGTCATAAACTGGCTGAGGTATAATCTATAAGATCTACAAGGAATATTCGTATTTTTACAGACCGTCAGGCTCCTATTAAAACGCTACAATCACACTTCCTTACGTCTGTCTATCAGGAGGAAGCTATGAGAAAAACAAACGGTAGATGGTCCAACACCAATTCGGAAAAACCATTTAGAAACTACGGATACCTTTGTGACTTAATTATAAATTTATTTTAAGAAATTCGAAATTTAATTCGGAACTATTAGTTTAGAAAATTTCTACAATTGTCCTCCTTTCAAAAAGCTATAGTAAAGTATTGAAAATTATAGGTGTAGAGGTCGTTGCAGGCGACGATGGGTCGACGATGTAGAGAACGACTTGGCCTTTCAGATTGTCTTAGACAGTATGAAGACCATGCTCAGGATCGAACCCGTTGGAGCCAAATAGTTGACTAAGTAAGGGGCCAGTAATGGCCTTTAAAACTGTTTATTATTATTTATTATTATTGAAAATTATATTTAGAAAGTACAGTGTTCGAAAACTTCAGAATTTTCAAGAATATAATACACGAAATTTAGAAAAATTACAGAACTAAAATTTTCGAACAAGTAACATTTAGTTCGTGAATTTTGGAAATTTAGAAAATTCCTAAATTTCAGAAAAAAAAAATTTTTACTATTATTTCACACCATGTATGTGAAGCTTGTCAGAAAACCATCCCGAAAAAACACGATGGCAGTACCAAACTATTACTGTCACGAGGGTATTTACTGTCAACCCGAAAATATATCACTATAGCAACACTATTGACAGTCACAACATTTTTGACTGTCAGACAATTGCTTCATACGTTTTTTAAATTTTCTTCGATCACAAAGTATCCGAACTTCGAAAATACACTAAGACTTATAAAAATGACAAGCCAATCCAATATTATCACAAAACGTAAGGGAATTTCATTACAAACAAAAATTGAAGTTTTGGATTGTCAGGGCCCACGAAAGTTGGTAAGAAATTTGGGTTAAGTGAATCTACAAGTTCGACAAGACAATCTGTGATTTCTGGACGGAAAGTATCGGCGATAACGTCATTTTACAGTAGAGATGTTATCGTCGAAAAAATGGAGAGTTTGTTGGCATATTGGATTGAAGATCTGAATCAAACGGATTCCAGTTGAATACAGCCACCATATAACAAAAGACCATTCGTATTTTTAACCACTTATTGACTAAAGAACCATCAACATCGTCAGCAGAACAACCAAATAAACATGAATTTTCGGCCAGTGGAGGATGGTTTACGCCTACCAAATCGAACATATGTTTCAAAAGTCCAAAAATCGGTAAGTGGGTTTAAAGTTGCAAAATATCGAATAACTTTTCTTCCTTGTAGCAACGCATCTGGAGACCGAGTTATAAAGCCACTATACTCGTTAACAAAAGCCTCAGACAACGAGCCCTAAAAGGCAATGACTTGAAATCGTTACCTTTTCATTAGATGGCTAAGAAAAAGGCATCGGTTACTTCCACTGTATTTACACAATGGTTTGAGAAATTCTTCGTACCGGAGGTTGAACGGTATTTAAAGATGCATGGAATAAAATTCATGCATTTAAAGATGCATGGAATTCCATTATGAATTGCATTACTTACGCGTGGGCAGCAATTTCAGAGCTACTACCATCAACGTTAAACTCTTGTTGGAAGTCGTTATGGCCAGAACTCATTAAAAATGAAGTATCGGCGCAAGATGAGGCTAACAACTATGCAGAGATAATTCAGTTTTACATACCGTTCATGGCGAAGGATTTGAAGATATCTCGCGCGAGGACATTGATGAGATTCTACTCGACCATGAGCTAGACGAAACAGATTTAATTGAACTTACTTCGGAAATTCAAGAATCCAACAAACACAGCGACGAAGATGAATATCGCACGATCCAAATGATGAACGATTTTGTAAATTTCAAAATGAATTGAAACTCTGTATGACGGGTTATAAAGAACTTTACAAGGAATTACTAGGACCACAGCAGAAGAGACCGAACCAAAGACAAATAACCGAATTTACAAACAAAACCAGTCAATTCTAATGCAGTCATTGTAATTGATGAGGATCAACAAGCATGAAAAAGCAAGAATTAGTTTCATCAATTTTCAAAAATTTATTGAATTGCCTGTTTGTGATAATAAAAGTTGAATTTTGTGATTAAACAAAAGTGTTTTACACGACTTTCTTTGTCTAACACTTTTGTTAGACATAAGTGGTTTATATATGCGATTTTTTTAATCTATTAACATCAAATAATTTTTGATTTTATCGTAAACGATTTTTTCGATCATGCAGCTGCGATCACGAAAAGCTGATCTGAATCGTTCGTATTGTTGCAGCCTACACTAAAAATTAACTTAGCTTCAATATTTATATTCAGAAAAGTGAGCAAAAAAGCCTAAAATTGTTCGTTAAGTTTTTTTTTATTTCGTTGAAAATAGAATCGCTAAAAGAACCGAAAGAGAACGAAAAAAAATATCGTTCCGGTTATATGATTCCGCAGTGTAAATGCAAATGCAAATGCATTTATTTGTTATGTAATCCGATCGATAAATCGATTTTTTAAAAAGCTTTGAGAAATTTTACGAACGGGGAACATTTATACAATTGATCAGAATTAGTTACAACTTTAGTATGAGCAACTGACTCGGGTCGCTACACATAAACCATAATTCTAAATTTTACGCGGAAATGTTAAAATTTCAGCGACATTTTAATATTGCGAAAAAAAACTTAATTTAAAAATGACACAAACAACTAAAACAAAAATAAATAAAATAAGTGAAACGAGAAGGAAATCTAAAGAAAATTCAAAGTTTAAAAAAAGCTTTTTTGGATAGATATACAATCGAGGATGAAGCAAAATGAAAATATGAACACACACCACACACGAAATACACAAAGACGTAAAAAAAACTAATTCTAAATTAAGATTAAGTTTTGCGATTACCAACGATACAAAATATATACGTATATGTGTATATGTGTAAGACCAAGATGAATAAGAATAAGAAGAAAACGGATTTTCTTTTTTAGCTGTAATAATTGGAATTTCTTTTCCCGTATATCCGGAAGATATTTCTGTGTGAAGTTGTCGTTTTCCTTATTTTGTCGTCTTTAAAATAATCAATGTTATTTTGTGGTGACAATAGGCAATTCATATAATTTGTATACGTGTGTGTATAATTACCGCTATAACCGATGATATTCATCTTGCCGGTTTTCGCTTCAACTAATTTTACAACCAAGTACGCATGCAAATGATATTTTTATCTTATATACATTTCCTTTTTTTTAATAATGAGAAAATTATCGCAATTTGGTACTTGCGGTTTCCTCCTTAAAACGGAGGAATTCGTATATATAAGATGAAAATCAAAATTTTAGCGGACCATCGTACAACACAATAAGGAAATTAATAATTAAGAAAATTATCTTCGGATTTATTTTTTTTTGTTTGCGTTATTCTATAAAAATAAACAAAGTTTTTGGGTGCACGCAGGGAGAGAGAGATATTCAGCCAAAACTTAATGACGTCATTGATAAAATTGGAGAAAACTGGTTTAGTATATAGAATTTTGATTTTGAATAAAAAAATTTATTACACGTCATTGTATAATGACGTAATTTTGGCATAATGCCGGATTCTGCGCAATCGTTTTGATTTGCCCCACCCGGGATTTTTCTCTATATACCATATACTCGTACATATAGTTATGCGTATACATTGGTTTGGTTTTTTGGTTTTATTTTTATCAAAACATAATTTTCATCTGATTTTCCATTTGGGATGGACGGTTCACATACAAAAATAAAAAATAGACATTTTTATTGTTTTAGTACCGAAAAAATATTTTTTATTTTATTTCCATCAGAAATTGATTTTCCAGTTACAAATAAAACTTAAAAAAAAATATTGAAATGGAATATGCTCATTGATACTTGAGTAACTTTTTATGTTGAATACAATTTTTTTGTGTGCGGTATTCGAGTAGCTATGTACAATATATATACTGTAAGTGGCAGCTGGTGTATATAGTTGGGACAAGTGCATGCAGCGTTGCAATTAGATACAT
Source organism: Tipula unca (assembly GCA_951394425.1). Classification (NCBI taxonomy): domain Eukaryota; kingdom Metazoa; phylum Arthropoda; class Insecta; order Diptera; family Tipulidae; genus Tipula; species Tipula unca. Next base: position 196,680,792 of record OX596382.1, read on the forward strand.
TTTTGTTTAGTCGTCGAGGACGAGGTATATATACATATGTATATATGTTTGTACATAATGTTTTCATTTGGAAAAAAATTCTCCGATCGCATAAATTGATTTTCTGCTTGAAAAAACACAATTGAATTTTTCTGACAAGCAATTTAAAAAAATATATAGAAAAAAACGGTTCAGTTTGTTTGTTTTGATATACAAAATTCGAACATAAGAATAACACTGTAACAGATGGAATGAAAATATCCATTAAATTATATGGCACGAGCACTTCTAGGAAATTCAGATATCTTCATAAAATAATAATTCATGCGAAAAACCAGTAATATAGTTTTTGTTGAAATCGCGCGGAAGTATAAAAGCGAACCACAATTTGATGAATGAATATTTTCGATTTTATTATTGAACCATATGGTGATTGTTTAATCTATAAAATTAGGAATTTGGTGGTTCATCAAGGCGCCAAATTATTGTATTTAATAATACATGTAGGTCAGAAAACATTTCACCTTCTCATGCACGAGAACCTTGTCGCATTTTCAATCCAAATAATTTGAAATATTTATTTAATTCTATTGGAAAACTTATTTTGTCGTCTCCGTCAGATGATTATAAGTATATGATGATGATGGTGTGATGAAAAACCATTAATCATAATTTTTATTATTTATTTATGTATATTTATGTTTCGATATTATTCTTAATATGCTTCTGCGGGATTCTCATATATATACACGTACATATATAGACGAGTACCATACATATACAACTAACTTTCAGTTTACTTAACTTTTATATTAAAATATTTGTCATGTCTTCTGGATTAAGAAATAATTATTATAATTGAAATTAGGTTTTACCAAAATATTTATTTTTTTTCAAAATTTTATATATATTTTAGATTTGTATAGAAAATATTAAGAAGGAATTAAAACTATTTTCAAAATGTCATCTTTTGATTATTTCTAAACTCGTGCCTAATACCTTCATATACTCTGTATAATAACATATTTGAAGCCTCAATTTCATTACATTTATTTATTATTATTACCTACACTACAAATATAGATACAATAAAATAAAAAAGACACAAAAATACAAAAAAAATCAAGACGCAAGTCAAGTAGGTCTAAGAAATTTATCAAACTCGACTCTGAATGAACTTCTAGATATACTAAAATCAAAAAATGAAAAGCACAATTGAAACAACACGACGAGTTAAAGACAGGTTCCGATCGACTGAGGTTCGTAGATGCACCATCGATGTATAAAAATCCGTTACGACGACGTAAACGGCGCTCGGGAGCATACTAATTTACTTGAGCAAGTAACTCGGAGCAATCAATACTCGACATTAAAAAATCACGTACGAAGAGCTCTGCAGCTACTTCTCGTCGATGATTGAGGCAATCCCAATAAATTGCAGCGATGGCGATTTGGTGTCTTGTTCGTATACGTCTAACGTAGATCTCGTTGACGTGCGCGATCTTTCTCCCAAATGGCACCTAGACAATCATCGTCCAATCAAAGATTTTTAGGTCTGGATGAGGTTCGGCCTATGGTCGACGTTGAGGCATCGACTAAATTAATAGGCAAATTAATTTTTATTAAACAATAATGGCATTTCGTTCTGTGTTTCAAATTATTAGTAAGAATATCGTGTGTGATCCAAAAAAATTAATCCACCTGCCCACTGGTCAATTCGTGTTCGCGCAATCAAACCACAAGCAAAATATTAATGTATATCACAAATTAAATTTATAAGAAATTATTATGTTGTTTCGGTAAAAAAAAATATGTTATCATCATCGCCGCGCCGCGCGAACACTCATCTTTTAATCATGAGATGATTCATTTCATATATATGTACATACTTTAAATATCATTACAGTGCCAAAATTTAATCAACCCTGTCTTAATATTCTATATTTATACACTCGTATATATTGAATCTGGATATACGATGATGTGGTATATACGGCACCATTTTGCTCTTGTCGAAATGTATAATTTTGATTAGATTTTCATTTTGGAAATATTTCTTTTCTTTTTTTAAATTTATGATTATTTCTTGCTTCTAAATTTTAATGTTCTCTTTTATGTCTTATATAATTGAAATTTTGATTGATTAATTTTTAATTAGAAATAATTTTAATCAATACAATAAGTATATTGTTATTGTTAAATTTTAGAAAAATCAATTTAAATTTACGATGTACGAGTATCTATATATAGATATAGGGTTGCTTTTATATAATAAAGAAAATTTAAAGATTCATCCAGCAAGTGACACGTTGTATTTAATCCAGCTGCATTAAGTAACTATATACATATGTATATACACGCGGATAATTATATAAGTACATATTTATGTAAAATATATGGAGGTCTGACATTGTACAAATTATGATTAATTGAACAGGCCGAGAGTGAATGAGTTTTTGCAATTAATTGAAATATAAATATTTATTTGGCCCAATTCCAAAAATGATTTATAGAAGTTATCTTTATGTATTCGAGTGTCGAGAAGAAGAGTTAATTAAAACGACCGATTAGTTTTTGAGAGATCGTTCACTTTATAGTTTATATATATAAATATACAACAAATTATAAAATGTATCGGAATATATTTTCAAAACACTTAAAGTTGTTGACAATAATTTTGATTTATGATTTGTTGTTTTATGCCAGTTATCATTAGCCGACTATGTGCGAAAAAACGATATTAGTGTTAACGGGCCCACACGAACACAGCCAATTTTTTATGATACATATATATAGTAACCAATTTCACCGGGAAATATTATTTCATCAGTTTTATCTCATATTAAGTAAACGGCTAAGTGCGCATACTTCTTCGTCCTGGCCTTATCTTATTATATCAAATAACCTTCTTAGTATATATATTTAAAAATTATTTTAGCTGAAACTTGAAAACTAAAATAGGAACTCCTATATTTTATTGCAGATGTGAAGCAACGCGCTAACATTATGCTATAATTTGCTCATAATTATGTATAATATTGTATGTATGAAGTACTAGAGTATATTATAGAATGATTATGTAAATTAATGAAAAAAAACATTAAAAATAACCAGATAGGCATAATAAGTTCAACCATCGACATCGATGGAAGATAATTATAAAATGTGAAAATGTTCTAAAATTTAATTAATAAATAAATATATGAATGATAACATAAAATTATAAGTGATAAAACTTATACTATTAATAATAAACTAAAATTATAAACACTTAAATATATATAATAAATAATAAATAAATAAAAGTTGTATTTTAATAATAATTGTCTTGGTATTACCGCTCGGTACCACTACACAGATACGTAGAATTTCCTTGAAACATTTTTTTCGATTCATAATAGATGGCGCTGTAATAGAAGATATTCAATTTTTTTCGATTTCACATTATGCATACGATTCTGCGATTCGGTTACGTGCTTCATTTTACCGGACTATCAAACAATTCACTGCTGATGGAAGTGTTCAACCGAAGAAAAAGATCCGTCGAGCAACAGTCACTGAGGAAAATAATGAAACTGCTATATTGGCTGCAGTACTTAGCTTATAATCCTCATATAAGTACAGAAGAAGAGAAATTGCTAGTGAATTATCCGGATTGGACTTCCGGATAAGACTTGAGCTTAAAATTGCGACGGAAAGTGTGGTTTCAACATGATGGTTGTCCAGCACACTATTCGTTGGTAGCAAGTGAAGTACTTGTTCGTAATTTCAATGGTCACTGGATTGGTAGAGCTGGTCCGGTAAATTGGCCTGCCAGATCACCAGATCTTACTTCGCCAGATTTCTTTTTGTGGGGCTATCCCAAAACAAAATATACCAACAAGTACCAACAACACGGGAGAATATGATCGAGCGAATAAGAAATGCTTGTGCCGAAATTCCGCAGCATACACGCTTCTCAGTTGTGTACATTCATTTCAAATGCGGAATAATAAGTGCATTGAAGTCGAAGGGCATCATTTTGAGCACTTAATTTAATTAAAAGATGATGTCCACGTCGTTGTTACGCTAAAAGTAGTTTCTATTTAAGAAATATAATTTGTTTAAAACTAATTTCGAGTATTTACATTGAAAACGTGTTAATTTTATTGCAAGCATATTGGAGAATCGTATGCATAATGTTCTCAATAGAAGAAATCGATAAAAATTTAATGTTCTCAGTAGGAAAAATCAATAAATTTAATTAGGAAAGTTCACTATCCAAGACGAGGTTACATTTAGTGATCGTTCTCTCAAAATGAGAGGGAACAAATAGGTACGCCTATAGTAAAGACAATTAAATCAGTTGTAATACACGATGCCTCGTGTAAGTCGGAAAAGACACTAAGATATTTGCCAAAATCACTCTGTGTAACTCTTGCACGACTGTGCAAGAAAGTCGTCAATAACCAAAAGCCACAGCAGAGTACACCTCATTGGGGACAACCTTTGGCAGCCTTGACAGAAACTTACGCAACGTGAGACTTGAGCATATAGATTCAATCCATTATTATCTTATGGATTGAATCTATATGCTGATGTGCGATAAATCTAAAATTGGTATAGATAGAACTGATTGTAGTATCGCAATATCCAGGAAAGTACCCACAAGGCACTCTTTATTATAAACAGATTTTTCAGTTCTGGTTATAAGTTCATGATATATAAGGGTGTTTCACAGAGCTTGTAATTATGATCCATGTAATCTGTCAGCGATTCTTTCTACAGCTTTAAGAAAATTTGAGGAGAGCCTTCGAGATAGAGTTCCTAGTGAGTTCGGCAGCAACATCATCTGAGTTGACGATATCACAACCAGGAACAGAAAGAAGCAGCTCACCAATGTCCTTATTAGAAGGGGTAACCTGTCCGCCCGGAAGACGAAGAGAATCAAGTCTACACATGCTATTCTTAGCCCAAGCCTTGTTGAATCCATCGATAGCAGACACGCTGTTAATTTTCTCGCAGAAGATAAACCACACGATGCTGTTTGAGCGGATCTTAAACTTATTTTATATTCCTTTTGTGTTATCAAGAAAAACATCCCAATCAATTTGCTTAGAGTTTTTTGTTCTGTTCTTTAGTTTCCTAGCCGATTTCCTTAATTTTTTAAGTTCATAGTTCCAGAAATGTTCGTTTTGGTTAGTGATAAGAGGACCCGAGTTTTCCAAGACTATCGAAATTGCAATTGCACGATACTTGATCTTCAATATCTTTACTCGACCGAATATCAGAGGTGAAAATATCATCTGTCACCCTCCAGTCCAAATTTAATCAATGATTTTTATGGAGAATAAACTAATGCCAATCACCTCATGCCGGACAGAGTTAACAAAAGTAATTAATGTTAATGTTCGGTTAATGTTCGTACTACCCCACATCGAGTGATGTGCTTTAGCATCACAGTCAATCATCAAAGGGATATGCTTATGCTTACACCATGTCACAAGGCTAGTGTGTTTCTCAGAGAAAGGAGGTGAACTCTTCTTCATACGGCAAATATATGATGAAGCGATAACCAGTTTAGTGCAGGAATTAGCGGATATTAAAGTAATGATCATAGCTGTAAGATCAGCCGAGCTACACTCGTGGATAAGAGCTGCATACTATTGCTAATAAAATTGTACGCTCGAGTTTTACTGACAGAATTCTTACAGAAGATTTTGCCATTAACTAATTTCAATCCCGAGACAGCACCACCAAGAAGGAACACTCTTGAAACTCGCCTCACATTTGCAACGGACAACCTTCCAACCTTCAATTAAAATAGCTGGATTCCAGCTTAATATTGGTAGTCAGTAGGTAGCAAAGGAAGAGGTTTTGAGAGGGAAGCCAACCGAGATTTCTCCGGAATGCTCTCCCGAACACAAAACTTCTTAAACGATGATTCGGCGAAGGCCTGAACGTATATGTACTCACGTTTTTCACCCAACTTGCTTGGGAGTGCCAGCGGAACCACTAGGCTGCTCATGATCGTGCCTATAGTACAAGCCCGGACAGACGACGACAAAAAAATTGTGCCCAAGATTATTGCGAAAAATTATTTTATACATAAATTAACTTTCAATTGATCTCACGGAACGACTAAAAATGGTTTTGCAGAATTTGTATTAAATATTTCATTAAACGATCAAAAATTTGTCGGCAAAACACATTACCGTTTTACTAGTCGTCAATAGAAAATAAATATTTCAAAATCACGAAAATTAATTTTCAAAAATAAATCAAAAATATGTTGCTGTTAAAATTATTTATTTTATCAATCATTTATAAAAATGAAAAGCTACCTTACGCCTGAGTAGAAAAATAACGGTAGTCAAAACGATATACAAAAATACAATCAATTTTCGATGGCCTTTCCAAGCACTCACATAGTAAAAAACGCGAAAAATTATCGTACATCAGTGCTAGACAATTTTTCGTGTGTTTTGCTACATGACTGTCTGACATTTTTCGACAAAAGTGTTTCCGCCTTTTATGATTGAAAGGTTTTTGACTAGTACTCCCATACTCGTCATTGATAGAATACCGGTCGTTAATAGAACACTATTTTATGCTTAGTTCATTAATTATTTAACTTATAATAACCGAGATACCATCCTTAAATGGAAATTCATTACGTAAGAAATTTGATCTGTATATATGTTTTGTTAATACGCATAAAGTTATTATTTACGAGTAAGTATGAAATTATTTAGTTAATGGCTCACTCCAAATGTTCTTCAAACATGTAACACGTGCCAGTAATAATTTTTTTTTCATTTTGAATTTTTGAAGCATTCGTAACTGGCATAGATATTGATGTATTGTGTTATCATATTTTTACATACAAATATATGTATTTCTCCGTAATATTATGATTCCACCCCTGAATTTACATAAAAAAAACTTTACCGTTTTTAGAAACAATAATTTGTTTATTTTCCGATATTAGTCCCCTTCTCCATAATTTTTTTTTGCATGTGTGTACATACATAAATATAATATGCGCTGTATTAAGAAATCAATTTTCTAAAATTATGCTTATCACATTAAATAAACATTTTTTTTTTCGAAAGTTACAACCACAACCAAAATCAAGTATTATATGTACATATAAACGTATATATACAACGACAATTTGGTTGCTGATAAAAAAGTAAACAAATTTTCCAAATAAAAAAACCTAACGTTCATTCATAAAGTTCAGTATATATCGCATCCATAAATCACATCAGCAAAATGAAGAAAATTTCCTAACATATATAGGTTTGTCATTACGTACATATACCCGCGACGACTTTTTAATTTCTAATGATTCGTTACGAAGTTCGGATATCAAACATGATACGATGATTAATCATGTGAAAATTCAGCTGATTCATTATTAAATGTTTTTCTTTCGTTCACGTTATCATAATATCTCATCTCGAACGCAATAACAATAAAATCGTCAAAACTAGTAGTCGCCAATTTTACCGAGTGATTAGCAATGATGTATTTGTAACGACATACGAAGAAAAAAAAATCATCGCATTTGGCAAACTCGCCAAATACGAGTATAATATCATTTTACTTGTAGCAAGGAACTTCTTATACTTATATAATCTTAAATTATTCTTTCGTTTGTTTTTTTTTTATTTGCGCTCTCTCCCCATTTATGTACTTTTACTGTATTTATTTGTGTATATATACATGTAAATAAAATTTTACTATTTTATGTAATGGCGAAGGATATCGATAACATGTGTCGTATTCTCTGGATACAATGAATAACCGCACCACCCACAAGTTATCTTCGTATATATAGGTTTTGGCCAATTTTTATTTTTTTCTGAATCATCATTTTTCGCAGTTCTTTGATTGCTCAATATTTTGAATGGAGTTAATATCTTTATGGGTTGTGAAATCAAATTCACTAGGGGGATAAGATATATGTATATATGTGCGTATATAGACTATAGATAACCGTACATGTTTCTTTCTCATAGTATATGTTGTATACATATATGGATATATGTAATCACAGGGATGATATTGTGACATCTAAATTCTAAATTAAACATGGGCGGATTTTACTCCAGCACTCAATGCCACTAAAGGGCCCACCGTGCAATACCCACATTCAGAGACCTTATGGTTTAAAGATAGCAGTGCAGGTTGAAGATGCACAACCTGCACTGTTATCTTTAAACCATAAGGTTTCTTTTATGTTAAGCTCACAGCTACGAGAAAGCTAAGCAGTTCGTATGACAAGGAGTTGCATATTTATTTATTTATTATTATTGAGATAAGTTTACAAATATGACTTAAGATAAGAAACATGAAAATTAAAAACACAAAGTTACAGAGAATAAATTATAAATAACAATGATAAATAGAAATAAAACTATAGACTACGAATAAAATCAAACAAATGGTTAACTTTGTTAAAGCTCTTGGACATCATATTCACTGGTTCATTGTCACCATAATTTGTCCTATGTCTATATCTAAGTGGAGGAAGTCAATATCACTTAACTGCCGACTAGGTGCATTTATTTCAATTAATTCCAGAATATATGTAAGGCACATCAATTTGGTCGAGCAGCAGATTACCAACAAACGAACACTTTAGCATCTCGCGCCTCTTTTCCAATGTTGTCATGTTATCGTTCTTACATTCAGTTAAAAATGGTGGTAGCCGCTGTGGTGGTATGATAGATCAGGATCATACGCAAATTCATCTTTCCATGTCACAATACAAAATCTTAATTGTCTCCAAATCCAAAATGTCGCCTATCCATCGTCTAATAAAACAGAGCATAGAAGTAGCTCTATGAGACATGTTGTCAACGAAAGTAGCCCCTATAGGTCTTTAGTTTCAAATACTCTCTGAAGAAGTGCATCATTTATCTTATATTGTTGTGTAACATATAGGGTTAACTTTACGATGGAATGATAGAGATTTACACTTATGAATGAATGAAATGAATTAGACTCACACCAAATAACTAGTTTGTCGGTATCCTCTAGCTGTTTCTTGGTATCATCACGTGTTTCGATGGTTCTGTAGATTTTCAGGTCATCAGCGAACATTAGGATTTTGCAGTGCTGTATCACTGCAGTAATGCCACTAATAAAAATTATAAAAATCCATGAACCAACATCACATAGATTAACATACTGTAAGCGATTACTTAAATATGATTTACACCAAGCTACGAATTGGCTGGAAAACCCAAACTTATAAATGTGTTCCAGAGTTTTACAGTGACTGATGGAATTGAAGGCTTTTGCAAAGTCGGTGTAGATCACGTCAACTTGTTTGTGGTTCTCTATTTCTTTAATCGAATAGCTGGTAAATTCGAAAAGGTTGGTTGATGTTGATCTTTAGGGCAAAAATCCATGTTGATTCTGGGACACATACCGTGGTACTAAATCTCTGAATCACCCGCATACTATACCAGTTCAAATTTGAACTGGTATAGTATGTTTGTCAAATTTGAACTGGTATAGTATAGTTTCACTTTTGAAAATCAGCGGGTCGCAGGACTTCTGTTGATTAAATGTCATCCCAGGCTGGGTAACCGTCAATTTTTCGTTTGGTTCTATAAAAGCCCCAAAAGTGTTTGAGATCTATTTTTATTTTCTCCTTTAAGTCGCTAATAAAGCTCTTGTATTTTAATTCAAAATAGGACTCAAAATCTTGGTTACACTTAGTGAATTTCAATTTGTTATCCCGGGAACAGATTTTAAGATTTTCTTTATAAGCTTTGCCTTTCTTGTTTTTAAGGTTGATAAGTTGGCCATCATACCATGGAGCGTATTTGTTTGATCTTGAATAATTCAATATCTTTAATCAGTATGTTGTAAAATTTCTCCACGTTTATATCTATGTTATTGCTGTTGAGTTCATCTTTCCAATTGAACGTAGGGGCCCCGCAACGAAGGGAACCGCAACAAAGGGAGCCGCAACGAAGAGAGTCACAACGCGAACGCGGGTCCCATGGTCTTTGTTCTTGTCATGAAGAATTGTTCCATACCCTCCTACAATATAGCTTCCAGTGTTTCGCCAGGTTATAACATGTTTATTATTGTTTCTTACGTTAGCTGTTACGGTAGCAACAGCGGAACGATCGTTTTCTAAATTTCAAATAATAAACAAAAAAATTTCCAATTTACTTGGTCGAAATATTGATGAAGTTGGATTATATCGGCTTTTTTGAAGTTGTAGTAAGGTTTCCGATTGAGGCAGTTGCTTGAATCATTATTCCCTTCACTTGTAAAAATTATTTCAATGGCTTTATGGTGAACATTATTAATATTAATAACGAACGGTGTTGGTGATTCAACTATTTTGAATAAGGCTGCATCATTAGTAAAAATTAAGTCTAATATTCGATATAATCCATTTTTTAAATCACAAATTTGGCTTTTAGCTTAATCAAAGACAGCGTCGATGAACAGGTACTGATTATCCGAGCTCACGTTTATAGGCATAATCTCGTTTATTTCTTCGTCATATATGACCATCTAATATCTGACAGATTAAAATCCCCAGTAACTAAAATTATGTCTGATACATCTAGGCTGTAGCCTAATTCTATAACGCATAAGATAACGTGAAAACGCGAAAACGAGTACTTAACACGTTTTCATACTAAAATGGTATTCTATAACTTTACACCAAGATAAATTAAAAAATGGGTAAGATATTAAACTTCCATAAATTACACATACAATTTATCTTGTATACTTCGTTTTCACGGATAAAAATTTAAAATTTAAAACTAAAATTTCACGAAGAAGGCGGGGTAGTGCCGAACAAAAAAAACCATGTTTGTCCTTGTTACTCTTTATATTATATTATGAAACGAAACACTAACAAAGCGTCAAAGTGGTTTTAGACACGATAAAACTATTCAGCAAGAAAAAATTTACACGCTGACTACTTTGTTTTTATAGAATTCCATTTAACCTAAATAAGATAGAAATTGTGTAAATTTTTTTTGTGTAATATATTTCAATGTTTCGTTTTTTCACATTATCTTGTTTTTACAGAATTAGACCACTGGCTTCCTTTGTGGAAAATAGTCCTCCTTTCGTAGGAAATTGCCTCCATCCTCCACGAGGACAAAAATGTCCTCCACCAGGAAAATAAATTATGTTTCCAAAAATATTTATAAATATTTATAAATTATTAGTTTCATCGATTTATTTATTTGAATTTTTTCGACGGTACCGAAATAGAATATCACTTTTCAGACAGTGTACTCCGCATTTACACTGTGAAATCATTTGTTTATTTTATGTACACATTAGTATCTACATCTCTGAGGTTATTATCATTATACAGTATAAGTAATTTAAGGGGTGATTAATTTTAACCAAAAGATCTTTCTTTTGCGACGGAGGACGTTCAAATCATTTTCAATATTTACTGAGATACTGCTGCCGTTAAAGAAAAGTAGTTTGATATGGAATACCTTCATACATATTTTTCTAACTTAGAGGAGGCCATTTGGAGCACCTGCTATAAGAAAAATTATTCGATTTATAATAAAATATCTTAATAAAGCTCTAAGATTAAATAATGCATTTAAATGCATTTTAGACCTGAAAAGCTCCATGATTAAATTAATTCTTTCATTTAGATTTTCTAAATTTCAAATGAAAAATATTTATTGTACTGTCCTCCTCTGGCTTTTTCAAAATGTGGCAAGCCTACTTATAGATGCATCATATGGACATAACAAACCTACATTCTTATGTCAATCATTTTCTATGCGTCTATAATTTATTCTATTCACCGATCATTCACCGGACAGCATTAAACCGAGTAGTTTAGCGTGGTGAGCCTATTTATCATACCAATCTATATATTTCTTCTATAACCATTTCTGTTGACTGAATCAGTGTCTAACCGATTAAGAATTTTTTGCGAATCAAAAATTTCTAGCGTATTGCTAAAATACCACACGATTGCATTATTTGTGCAATTATAGTTATTAATGAGAAGGTCAAAATTACTACATAAAATTTTGAATATTGATCGTTTTCCCGAACAATATATACCCAAAATATAATTACTATAATTATGAGAAACATGTTTTTCCATTAGGAATCTCCCCGATATTTTTATAGTATATATACACATTACACAACACAAACCAGAAAGCCCATATAAGTATGTATATATAAGTATGTATATACAATTGAACATGCGTTTCAACTCAAATGAATATATGTATATATATATTTCAGTTAATTACAGTCAAATTCAAATTTACATAAAAAATAAGAGAACTTCGGAATTTTATTAATCGAAAGTATATAAGCCACAGTCATGCGTATTTAATGCATTTCCCATTACACGTATTTGGTCAAAATAATTAGTTTTATTAATAATTGATTCATTTTTTATTGTTATTGTTGTTAATATATATATCGTAATCAACTATCTTGCCTATATGAGCGTAAGTATATATAGTATATTACACAAAATTCCTCTATTAGTTAGATATGTATAAGTTACATGCATAACCCGTAAATACCTAATATTCAAATGTTGTTGTTACTGTTTGTTATTTCAATTTATCGATCATAAAATATGTTTTACCAATATTATGTATTATATGTGTACATACGATATTCTAATATTACGTGATTTGAACAACAAATTGAAAATTAGTATTTTCATATTTGACGAAATAACTTATACATCATACATACATACGTATGTACATATAGAAGAGATGTTTCATTTTCATTCAACAAAAAAGCAAAAATGTAAATGAAAATTCCACAGCCTAGAATGGTTAATTTTTCTTCTTCTGCCTGTTTTTCGTGCGGGTATGTACATATACATTTCAATATAGAGGTTTTGTCGCAGCTGCGTGAAAGCTTTTTATAATTTAAAAAGGCTTACTGGGGAAAAGTTGCGCTTGTATATTTTTTTGATTTTGCTTATGCTGTACCAAAAGTATAAGTTTTGATGATTGTGTAATTTTGTGTTAGCCAAATATTTGTGTATTCTTGAGGAGCATTTGTATATATATTCCAAATATCATTCATTTTTTTACTTACCGTCTATTTGTAATTTTTAAATTTTTTTTATAAAATCGGAGTGGGTTGTTGAACTTACCTAAAACGAAAGAAAATAAGAAAAACTATTGTATATATGCGATATAAAAAATTATTTTATTAAAAATTAATCAACTGTCCAAGTTGACAAAAAACTTCCCGTCGTTAATTTCAGCAAGATATATAAAAAAATCTAAACTATCTTATCGGTGTACATATGTCATAAACTCATAATATAATAATTAATGACGTGGCGCCATACATTACGCTCCATTGGTCATCGTTTCAGGAAGTTATATACAAGTACGACATTGAATACGAGTTCCGTTTCAAAAACTTTACTTTGTATCGAAACTGATTTTTATCATTTTTATATTTTTTATCATAACTGTCAAAACAATCATACAGAATATCCACCGGTACACATATGATTCTGTCTGCACTCTGCAGTAACCATTTGTTTTTAAAATAAAAAAAGTGTCTTTTGTACCGATGCTTTTATATAGTGAATTTTTCAAATGTGTCATCATAATAAAAAAAAATTCTGAGACTGAAACTTTTGAAAATAGCACAAATTGATCGTCAGAAAGAGAGTCATATGTATATATACAACAAATGAACTTTTATTAGAGGCCAAACCAAAACCCTAGGCTTAAACTTTATGGTGTCTATATATGTAACCGTTTTGGGTAAGTTGATAAACGATACAACACCTATCAACGAAAACATCAAAAATATTTCACTCTATATTCTAGCCGCAATTCGATTTCAAAGTATATATTTTTCAAGTGGAAAAGTGTTAGGAATTTGATTAGCACAAGCCTTTGACGTATATGAGAACATGTTTTCCAAGAATACCACCATAGGATCCTTTGCTTGTCGTAGCAGGCGACTAAACGGTTGGATCGCCGGGCTAACGACCCGCGCATCCGTAAAAAAATTACCTGTTTAAAAAGTCAACAAAATGAGAAATGGATACCCCTAAAACAACATCGGACCGCCGCTCAAGTACCCGGGCACGATATTTAGGAACGGCACGTGGAACGTGCCATGTGGCCCAGGGCTATGCGTTGCTCTACAGTGCAGAAAACCTCGGAAATCTGGGAGCTGTATTTCTTCTTAGGCCGTAGGTAAAGCTGTTTTGGTATTCCAAGCAGTCATTAACCATAATTGTGTAAATTTCCCTCGCGCATGAAGTTAGCCAACCTGTCGATAATTTGTGTACATGCGCCCACAGAAGTCAGCCAGCCCCATGATAAAGACTTATTTTACAATGACTTGGACGATCTGATGGGATCTATACCTGAACACGATATTAGAATGGTAATTGGGGACTTTAATGCTAGAGCTGGCAAAAATAAGGTCGACTTGTGTGAGAACATAAATCCGTACTACTGTACACGAAACTGCTACATATAATGGTGAGAGAATGATGTACTTTGCAATTGCTCACGATCTTAGAGTAGCAAGCCCATTCTTCCCTCACAAAAAGATACATCTTGAGACATGGACACATCCTCGCGGAACTTCCTGCAACCAAGTGTTAGTTTCTAAAGGGAGGGCTCGGGTTGTGCAGGATGTGAGAACTTATCAACCAGCAACCAAATATGTAGGCAGCGATCATCATATGGTCGCTGCAAAGCTACGATGTAAGTTTTCGTACAAGTCTGCGAATACAGCGAAACGCATGAGACGTTTCAACTGTGAAGGTCTGATAAATGAAGATCAAAAGAAACGTTATCAGGATTTTGTCAACGACAACATTGAGGAAGCTAACTACCAGTCAGACTGCGTGAACTCTGTCTGGGAGGTACTGGAAGCTTCGGTTGCCAGTGCTGCTCAACAGACTTTAGGTCTACTGAAAGTCAGACCCAAGAATGATAGGTTTGATAGCAGGTGTCGCCATGCATTCGAGCAACAAAATATAGCCCACAGTGCGGTGCAACAACGGCTCACAATCGCAAGGAAAAACACGGCTGCTCTTGCTAGGAGGGCAGCTAAGTGAATTTATAGACGAAAGAAGCGAGAATGGTGCAAGGGAGGTTTTGAAATTACAACAACTTAGTTGTTGTACTTATGTGCAGTTCGCGTAATTTTTTTAAAGGAATTACTGGATTCCACCATACTTTCAGGCTTGCGTCAACCGCCTTTCAGGACCGGGATGGAAACCTCTGTTGTCAACATCGACACAGTACTTGACGCATGGAATGGACATTTTACCGGCGTCACAGACTGTTGTTGAGCCACAATTAATAATTAATTTAATAATGATTCTTAATACAGATTTGCACTGCGAATCCATCCCATGAGGAATTCACTAAGGCCATGCAGAGATTGAAACGAAACCGCTCATCTGGGGTGGACTAAATTAATTCGAAGCTCTTGATATTCGGAGAGGATACTTTGTGAAACTGTCTTTTCGACCTTATTCGATTAGTATGACGAACCGAAGTAATGCCTGTCGAATGGAAAGTGGTCGCGATATGCCCCATATTCAAGAAGGGAGACCGCTTGAAGTGTGAGAATTATCGCGGTACTGCTCTCCTTTGCACAGCATACAAGTTACTGTCCTACATTATAATGGATAGAATCACCCCTCTAGCGGAGGGCTTGATTGGTGACTATAGGAATACTATCAAAATTGGTACGATTGTGTAGGATGGCAGTGACGCAGTCTCAATACTGTGTTAAAGTTGAGAACAGGCTATCGACAATTTTTGTAATTAACTCGGGTGTTCGGCAGGAAGATGCTCTGTCTCCGATACTCTTCAATCTCATGTTTGAGTACATCTTTCGTTAAATTCAAACACCTCAGCGCAACATCTTATATCGCTTGCATATGCAGATGACATAATATCCATGATTGGACTGAATAGCAACGGAGTGAAGGAAATGCTTGATTCGCTTGTAGAGTTTTCAGCTTCTGTTAGACTCCAGATTAATTAGTTCAAAACCAAATACATGATTTCTGATTATATGGCTCAATAGATTTTAGTAGTGGCCACCATACGTTTGAGGGAGTGAGGAGATTCAAATATTTGGGCGCTCTTATCACTGACGATAACAGTGTGGGTGAGAATATTAAAGTGCAGCTGGCAGCTGCCAGTTGCGCTTTGTCTCTTCTAAGACCACTGCTAAAATCTAAACACCTATCAAGTGCCGTGAAGCTGAAGATTTACAAAGCGTTGATCATATGTCCGTTGTTATGTTTGGATGTGAAAGTTGGGCCCTGACGGATGAGTACGAAAGATGGATGACGAATTGTGCAGCGATCTCTGAAAGTACAGAGCCACCATATGGTAGGCGCAGAGGTCGTTACAGGTGACGATGACTCCACGATGTAGAGAACGACTTGGCCTCTTCACATTGTCTTAGACAGTATTAAGACCATGTTCAGCATTGAAACCGTTGGAGCTATATAGTTGGGACAGTAAGGGGCCAGTAATGGCCTTTAAAAATTGATTATTATTATTCAATCGCTTTAGTTATAGCCTTTAATTGTTTTAACTCATGTATTTGTTTAACCCATGTATGTAGGATCTTAAGTAAATTGTTTTTGGATATAAAATATAATGTGTACGGCCATCGTAATAACCACTAGTTATGGTTTATGGTATCGATTGGTATCATATAAATTTAAATCGGTATTTTTATTATAAGTATATTTGTCAGTATTAATCTTTAATTAATAATTAATCGTTTTAACCATAAAGAAAAATTTCAAAAGCCCCCAATTCAACATAATAATATTTATAGCTTTATATGCTTTTTATATTTACAATGTTTATTGATTGACCCTAAATGTTGATTCGCATTTCAAATACAATACGCAATTTTTGTTGTTGTCAATGTTGTCGATGTTGACAACAACAAAATATTTTTTACATATGGAATTATTAATTTTTGTTTTGTATAATTTTTTACGTACGCATTTTACATTTAATGTAGTGCGTACAGTAAAAAAACTCACTATATATAAGATAATGTAGTGCGTACAGTAAACTCACTATATCTAATTAATGAACCGAGCTTTAATTTACTAAATTACCTGAAGGGTTAAAGTGTCATTTGGGATTTATAATCACGACGCAGTAATCAGTTGAATTTGTATTTCAATCAATTTATTTCTCCAACTCTCAAAATATTTCGATTTTTCTGGAATCTTTAAATCCTAACTAATGTTATATGCTAATCATATTCTAAAGGCTGTATATTCATTGTTATGTCTAGAAATGGGTTGGATTGTTAATTACTCAAATTTAGTAACCGAAATAGTCTCTCCTCGGGCATGATACTTTAACTGATATTTATTGAATCTAATTTATTAGCACTTTTCAAGGCTGGGAACTTCCGTCAAACTATATAAAATTCTGAATGAACATCAGCCCAGGTGATGGTGTAAAACGCGACGTTGGAGTGATGTATATGTTGGAAAAACGTATTTCTTTCACAATATCCGGGCATATAAAAAACAACAATTTAACGATCAATTTTATTGCTTGTGAAGCACTTGCACCACATCCTTTTTATAATCACCACACAACGAAAACTATATAAAAACGAACAATAGAGCATCACAAAAAAATGTTATTGTCTGTTTATCTTATCCGCGGATAAAATATATTGAGAAAAAAATTGTTAATATGTATTAAAATTTAAAACCCTTTTATTTTATATGTTTCGTTAACAAAAAATATAAAATTAAAAATAATACCAATAACAATAAAATACGTAATAATAATAATTATTATTATTTTTATTACTATATTAAATATAATTAAATTGTAGAATTTAAACGATAAATAAAAAATATTATAATAATTTATTTATTTATTAACAAATATAGTAATTTTCATAATTAAATTTTATTGTAATTACAACAATGCCTCAAACTTAGTCTATTCCGATGAACTTAAGTCCTTATTAGTCCAGTTCTCTGTAACATTAAAACTATAGACCTCATCAAAACATAGTTATATGGTTTATGATTATATATAGGGTGTAAAATATTTACCGGGGCGGTCGAATATTTTGAATGGTACACACTGCATTGAAAAACAAAATAATACGTGTGTAATATTTTTGAAAAAGCTATTCAACTACACTTAAATCGACCCCCACGCCAGCCATTGTCGAAAAATACGTAACTTTTGTCTGAAATATTTTTTTGAATTCGGTGCAGATGGCGCTGTAATTGATGTTAATACAGTGTCCAACAAAACATATTTAACATTCCTAGAAAAATAAAAACTTTCCAGTACATTGGAGATGTTAAACAATTTATTATTATTCATGGATAGCGCGGTAACAACACCCAACTATATATGGACTCTCCTCTTGTGTTGGTTGTTTTGGCAACCAAAACAAAACCCAAATGAAATTTTAATTTGTATGTACAGTGAAGAGACACCATAACGAATATATTATTCGAGTCACATATTTTTTTATTGTACACGATATTACATATATATCTATATGTATGTATATGTACATATATAGTATATAGCGCTGAATGAAGATACAAAACTAACTATTCTGTTGGGTAGCTTAGCTCGCTCTTTATACTTTTTCATTTTTATTTCTTTTGTTTTCCACTTCTAAAGTTTTCCTTAATTAACCCAATTTTCATCTGTATATTTTTTTAGTTCTTTATCATTCAACTTTCTTCCATTTTTTGTTTTGTTTTATTTTCTTCGTTTCAAGATAAAATATATATACATATGTACATATAGTGATGATATCTCATGAATTTGTATTTAGGGCACAAGGACTTTATTATCTCACATGGGCAATACACACATACATATATACATAATATGGATATGGTTATGATTTGATTTAAAAACTAATTCCAAAGTGTTTATAATGAGTTGAATCATCTGCCAATAGCATTGGTACGATTATTATTCTATATATTATGTTTATAATTTAGTTATAGTTTTCGGAATTATAAAGTTTTGAAATATTTTTAGAACTATATTTCTATTTAATAAACTTATTCTTATTTGAAGCTATTTTTGGTTTGAATGAATTATTCAAGGAAGGTTTCATTTTAATTTATACAATATTCACTTCTTATGAACTCTATGGGGGAATCAGACTTATAACTTAACTGAATTAAGTCAATATTAATTTTTTAATCTGGACAATATCAAAAAACTATTTAACATATTTGAAAGTTGGGTTTTCGAACCCATTTGAAAACTCTTCATCGCAGGCATTGAAGTTTCGCTCTCCGCCTTAGGGACAACTGTTGCTTTGTGATCATGATACTGATAATGTTTTAATGATGATCATTTTACTATTTGCAAAAACATTACCTAATCTTCTAGTCTTGTCGGGTTTAGACAATGAATTGCAATAATGCTAATTTATTTTTCTTGGTGCGTCAAAAAATTATAAGTTCATTTTGGGCGTTCAAGTGAGCTAGTTTAAAGCAATTAGCAAACAAATTTTTTAAAATTTTATTTTAGATTATTTTGGCACATGAATCAAATCCTATTTCCCATGATCCGAATATTATTGTAAATAATTTATTTATTTTTTATTTATTTATTTATTTCCCAAGAAGCATTTTGATGAAATTTTTGAACGTGGTGTCAATATTCGTTGCTATTTAGAAACATTGGTTTCGAAACGGCGTCGACAATGTGTGTTACCAGTTTCGGAAGTAGTGCAACGCCAAGTGGGAATTGTGTTTGACACAGTTTCATTTATTGTGACTTAAGGATACATTTTCTATACACAGTGTCAAAATGTGTGCCTTCTTTGACACATTGTCTGCACGCAGTTAATTCTCTGTTCCGAAACAATTCGATGCACAATAACGCATTTGCGTGAACATAATTGATACAGTTTTTTGACACAAATCTGGAATACTTCCTTGTTATAATGAATATCATAACTATAAGTACCTATTATATGTATTTGTAATTATGAACTTAACTTATAACATAAATATATAATGTCAATTTTTATAATACGAAATTTGTTGGAAACTAGAATGCTGTAAAGCATGAGATAAAGCATTAAGATCATGAAATTAAAACTCTTCATTTTTATACGCCATTTTTAAGATGTGATAAAATAATGTCGGCGATTAATATTCCTATTTGCGAATTGCGTCTAAAAAAATGCCTATTTCTGGATTGTGTTTTATTTGCCGTTTAGATAAATCTCAAATATTGGAATTGTGTTACTTTTGCGTGAAAATCTATTCATTTAAGAATTATGTATATGTGTGTGTCTAAAATAATTCCTATTTGGGAATTGTGTCTGAAAAAAATCCTTTTTGGGATTTGTGTGTGATTTGCGTTCCTAATTAGGAATTGTGTTAATTTTGTGTGAAAAATGTTTCTTTTAATATTCTGCAGTGAAAAATCTGTTTTTTTTTTCTACGGTCCCAGCTAAATGGAAGAGCAATACAAGTTTGCGATGGCCTCAACACGTAAGTATACAAGTTTTAGATAAATTGAGGGCTAATCCTAACTCAACCCCATCAGAAAATTTGAGTTATTCGGATTTCGGACAAAATTTCAACGAGTTGTTTGAAAACGAAGCTATGACAAAATTCAACTATCCCGAACGAAAAACTATTCAAACGAAACCTCCGAAATCGAGAATAATTTCGTAACAGATGATGTGAGTCAGCAAGATGTGGTCATGAATATGAGCAGCAAGGGATTATTCACTGGTTCGAAATTGTTTAATTCACATGATGTAGTGAATTTGCTTTCAACTTTATGTTTCTGTAGCTTAATTTGTTTTTTAACTTTTCGATAAAACGATGTTGTTGTTTTAAATGCTCGATATCCTATTACCTTTGGCATTATTTTACTAAATAAATTAATTTCTTATAAAAATCGTGTTGCGCTTTGAATGGTTTGACATATATGCACGTACATGACAGTATTTTTAGATTGACACATTGTTAAACGCAATGGCGGCGTTGAGTGTAACATTCCACTTTGCTTTAAAATAAATTGGGAATTGTGTGCATAATGTGTCGACAAGTCACAAAACTTCCCACTGTGTCAAAAATGTGCTATTTTAGAAACTCTTTAGACGCAAAGACTACTTTGTGTGTTTTGCTTGATTCTAAATAGGAATATTCCTAAACAGGAATTGTTACCTATCGTCCTATATTCCTAAACCGGAATTGTTACCTAATGTTACTGGTCAACGACTGCAAACATTTTATTAATGTCCTTTGCTCTAATAATCGTGTCAGGGTTAAGTGGGTTCCGGCTCATTGTGGTATTGAAGATAATCTGAGATAGTTGATGTTTTAGCTAAAGCAGGCTCAATTATGAAAATCATTGAATCTGAACCAGCAGTGCCCTTGACCTTTAATTGTGGTATATGAAAGCTTTAAAAAACTACATGTTTTTGCAGGCTAAGCGTAATTGGCTAGCTTCCGCTCCATGCCGAGTGGCTAAGTATTTCATTTGTGAATCTTATCTGAGGCTTACAAAGTTTGCGTTATATATCTTTGAAGAAAGACTAACTGAGAGTTTTGGTCACTATTCTGACCAGCCATAGCCATTTTAAACTCCATTTACAAAGAATGGGACTTGTTGAAGATTCCTTGTATGACAACTGTTTTGAGATGACGATAACAGCATTCACTTTGTTTGTGGTTGTACCGCTTTCGAGGTAGTTCGGTCCCGGTTTCTTAATCATAGATCTTTGAATGTAGGACGATTATCATCCCACCCTGGTTTAAGATAACAATTCAGAGTGGCGTTGAGTGCGGAACCTGCTTTGGTTCCAGCCATATTTAATAATAATAATAATAATTATGCCAAACCCAATCCCTCGCCAAGTATATTTTAGAAAGGTGAAAAGAGTTTTGATTTCAAAATTTTAATTTCATTTTACAATGACCTATAATCATACGGATTATAATGTACAACAGTTTCAGTTTAAATCAAACTCAAAAGTATACATTGATAAAATACTTATCTTAATTGCAAAATTTCGAATACAATAACTATAAATTTTAAATTTATCATGCAACTACAGTATGAAATACCAGAGATGGTATTCGTCAATTTAAAAAAAATTCAAATTTCAAAAAAAATTAAAATTTTTAAAATTTGGTTTCGTATATAATGATTATTTTAATTTTATGGATTGATTAACCCAAGATTTCAAATTCCCTGCAGTTTTTACAGTTCTTAATTAAATTCAAAAATTGCGAAATCGAATTTCACGCATGCGAAAATTAAAATTAAAATTCGAATTGTTAAATGTTTAAAATTCCAATGTGAATTTGGATAGAAATTTGTTAGGGAACCCATTATTTAATACTGGCCGCCCAGGGCTCGGAGTATGAGATCTATTTAAAATTTTTACTATATATTATTAACTCTAATGACAAAATGTTTAGTTTTAGACAGCTCGATATTTAAATTTAACATTTTTAAAATTATATTTTGTTTAATGCTGCACCTCAATCGTGTCAAATGCTAATTTCATATAATACTTCATAATAAACTATATACGTATGTATACTGCAGGTTAATGAATTATATGCATATGTTCATCCAATAAACATTGGTTATAGATAATCAATATAACTTAATTAACTATATATATATATGTATATACAAACAATATAAATGTAATAAAATATTTTGCTTTATCTTATAATTAATAACACACTAAGTAAACATATTTAACCAAAAAAAAAACAATATTGACTTCTTAATCAAAAAAATAAAAGTCTTTATGATTTCTCAATAAAAATTCAAGTAATAAAATTAAAATTCTATATACTTTTCGCATATCGAATTGGGCACATGTTACGGCAATAAATGTATAATATAACCCCGCACATTAATAAACTTTAATTAAAAATATATTTATTTTAAATTTTAGTCTTTTTGTGTTTGTTTGTTTGTTTGTTGTGGGCATCATGTTACGTTAATAAATGGGTTCGATGGCCCAAATAAATAACCCCCACCCAATTATTCTCAAGTTCTAAAATATTTTACGATAACTTGTGATTTTGTTACATATGTACATGAGTATAATTGCAAGAAACACAAAAAAGGAAAATCAATATATCTCTATGTACCTGAACGTATATTATACCTAGAAAAATGGGTACCTATATATGAATATTTTTTTGTTAAGACGCAAACATATTATCTTTCTAATACAAAAACAACAATAACGACGACGATAAAGGGATATATGATTGTGAAATAAATGCCAAAAGCTTTTTTGTTGTATATACATACATACATACTTTGAATATCAAAATTCTATTTATTTTTTCTCACCAATAACAAAAATCCAAATACATTATATACATTTTTCTAACCTTTTGGGTATGCTAATGAGCCATTTAATATACATAAGCATATTATACGAGCAAATTGTATAATGCTATAATCTGATATACAATTTATCGAAAATTCTGTATATTTGTTTAAGGATTGGTTAGGTTAAGTGAGAGTGGCTGCTAAGACACACTTAGACCGATGATGGTCCATGGTGATACCACGCAGAATCTTGCTTCCCTATTACCTTTATTGGAATTAGTTAGAGCTATAGCTAAAGTTCTGTAGCGAGTTCTGAAGTTAACATTAAAGATTAAGAATTTCGAATGAGCAATTTAGACAACGTCGAAAATCTATAGGTAATTCTATAGGTGATCAAATTTCTTTAGGATCAATGTGAAACGATGACAATTTTATAGTCTTAGTTTATTATAAATGGTTATATCTGTTATACATATACTGTTTCTCGAAGTTCTGACATTATTTCATAACTAGAGGAGATACAATTAAAAATTAAAATTAAATTAAATAAACTTTTAAGTGTATAGGATTTGGGATTGTTTGAGTTATTACTATCGTCGTTTAGATCGATTAAATAATCGAAACCTAAATGTGCACAAATCACAGATTTATCAATCGCAGAATCATTACATTTTTCCAAAACAACGATATAAAGCAATATAAAAATCGGAAACATGGCACAACAATATGATACAATTCTTTTCAAAAAGATTATAACTTCCATTAAAAATAATCCGAGGATCTCTGACTATGACCAAATGAATTCTAGTTCAGGAAGCCTATATATAAGAGCTAGCGAGTTATTAAAAAGCCGAAATCCAGAACTTGTCTGCTAAGCATGTCAGACTGCTCTACGACCAAGTTTTAACCGAATATATAGTAAATGTGTTTGAATGTTAGGGACGAAACAGATGTGAAATACAGGTTAGCAGATCAAAAATGGTATTAACTTAGATAGATTTGCAAAAAAAGATGATGGCAAGCGATTTACAGTTGTCGTTAGACTACAGAAACGTATTTTGCCTCTAATCCATTGACACGATTCAGCAGTAAAGTTTTGGTCACCGGTCGATTTACCGCAAGCAATTCGATGCACAACCTCGATGGCAATTAATCGCGGCAATTAATTATTAAATTTCTATCAAATTTGACATGTTGAACGGAAACTGGGACGATACAAGGCTATTTCTTGACTATGATAGAATTCGATATGTAATGGATAGAAATGGAATTTTAAAATTAAATTTTTCAACAAAGTTCTAGAAAATGACCAACTTGAACAGAACTGGGCTAATTCTTGACCGATTATAATGAAACGACATGTTGGATGAAAATTGATTTAAAAAAAATATTTTTTGGATAAAGTTCTGGATCATAGCAAACTTGATCTGTTAAAATTCGATCTTTTCGGTTAAACTGAATATTCTAACATATAGATTATTGAGATAGGTTTGGGAATATGACCTTATGTATGACTTCACTGATTAAGATTAAATTTCTTCATGGCAAACAAAAAAAAATACTACTTTAAAATTAAATTTGTTTAAACTTAACTTTTATAGGAATACCTATTCCAATGCCAGTTGTCTATATTCTAGAATATTATACAAAAATCATTTTATATCTAACGCAACTACCATACTCTAGAACTTTATCCAAAAAAATATATAATCCCACTTTCATCTTAATCGGTCATGAAATAGCCTAATTCTCAGACCAAATTTCAGAACTTTAGTGATGATGGTAACGATAAATTGCTTACGATAAATTGTTTACGTTGACTTCCATGCGATGAATTGCTTGCGAGTTATGAAAAACTTCTTAAAGCATCTTAAAGTATCTAGGCCGAGCAATTCTCGATTTATCAAAAGAATTTGCAATAGGGAAAATAATGCTGAAGAAGAATGGCGGATGAGCTAAGGCTGACGAAAATATTCGTTATAAATGGAACAGTATTGCTGCCAAAGTTACATCGGAAGTTGTTCCAATGAATATTCTTTAATTTAAACAATTGTTTGTTTTATTTCAATACATAATTCCAAAGTTATAGTATGTTATGTAATTCCCGATTTAATTTAAATAGTTTCTTAATTTCTTCCTATATACGACTTAATTAAATCGCCCGTTTACAAAATAAAACTGGGAACTGACGCATTTTATTTCAAAATGCTAAAATATCTTAGGCTTGTTTCATGATCAAAAAAAATTGTAATGAACATTTAAGACAATTTATACAATATATTAATTAGAAATGTATTAAGACATAACATAAGGGCGTTATTTTTATTTTATAATAGCCACCATGACATTTTAAAATAACAAAAAATATGGTAAATTAATTAATTTGAATTAAAAAAAAATATAACCTAAATTTTTTAATATTTAAATGGACTATTGATTTGGACAACACTATTTTTTACATGAAATAAAAACAACGCCCTAATTTTTAATTGAATTAAAGACTTAAATATCCTAGTTATTAGATTCCTTACTTATTTTAAGGAGGAACTATATAAACAAATATCTTATGTAGCGTGATATATCTTGCACTTTACATAGTTTTCGAGATCAGAATGGCTGTCCATTAAGAACCTACCCATATGTTTATGACTTCTGAAGTGGACTAAAGTCTCTTCCTCCTCCTCGCATGTTCTCCAAACAGGCCGTGTTCTGTGAGTATCCTCACGATCGTTTTTAATTCAAGTCTACGTGGGTGTATTTCAGCGTTGCAAGTCCAGCTTTGGCCAGTCTTGTCTTGCTAGATTATACCTAGAAATCTTGCCTTATCAGTAAAAGCTAATCCTAAGCCGCTTAAGGTATAGGGTCTACTGCCGGGATTTTATATTTCCTGGTAAAGAGTACCAGTTCAGTTTTGGACGAGCTTGTTGTACATCTGATAGCCTACCTCGTAATGATTAGGAGAGCTTTCTGGATTACATCCTTAACCGTGTTTAAATGCTTTCCAGAGACAGCTATCGCTACGTGTTTATTCTGGCTTACTTAATAGACCGCCCCCGTGGTAATCTATTAAGTAAATCATAAATCAAGGCGGACTTAATTTTACAAATAAAGTATACAAACCTGAGATTTTACATAGTCCTTCGAGCCGGATTTTTCAAGCCAGCGGTAAGCTCAAGGTTTAATGAAGTAAACGAAAAAGAGACTAAGCTAAGGCGGAATTCAACAACGGATCCAAGATGAGGCTGAAGTTAATCCTGCGAGACAACCAACAACTGGCGGGTCTTAACATTGTTCCTTCGAGCCACTAAAACAACTGGCAAATAAAAGTACAGACGGACAGTCTATAACGTCGTCAAGAGTGACACTAGCAGCCAAGCAACAACAGGCACATAACTTCACAAAATTATCATCAAAGGGAGGAGCTAAGCAACAACAAGCACCGATACCATCACTAGTAAACCAAACAACAACAAGATGGATGAGTTGAACGACGAAGTCTTACTTAGAAAAGAGAATAGCGAGTCTAAAAGCGCTATATAACGAATTCGTTGGAAACGATGACAAAATTCTAGGAATGGTCTCACCTCTGGGCCTGAATCACGCTTACCTCACCACCCGAAAAAACTGACAGATGTTTACATTAAGCTGGTAGAAGATATGCGCCATCGCCTTAGCCCTACAACTTCCAAACTCTCGTCTCGAGGCAGCATATAAACAAACAGTTACGAGAGATCTACAAACAACAGACTCAACAAAAAATAGATTTTGATTTTATCACCGCAAAACATATAGGCAATGCAAATGGAAGCTCTGTACAAATCTCAATGTGCTCGGTTCGATCAACTTCAAAAGAACAAAAGTAATTACTAATTACACTAAAGATGGTGAAAGCAGGAAAACTCAGAAGTCTTTCCACCACACAGGCCAACAACAATGTGGAAAATCCTTGCGATGCAACCAAAACAACAATGATTGTGATTTGGCTAGCGGTCAAAAGTCAAATAGGAAGCACAAGATGTTAAACTACGTTTATGCTATAGAAAAATACCCGACGCAGAACAACTATAGTAGAAGCTAAGGGTAGCCTCATCAACGGTTGATGACACAATTTAATTACATTTCATTAACTGCAAAGTGTAATTTTTTACTACCAAAACTACTGAATTGCAATTAATTTGTTATTAGTGTAATTATTATCTAAAATTTTGTATTAGTATACTGGAAAAATGAATTAATAAAATCAGAATAATTTAACCACTCAAGTTAGTTTGTCCTCATTTTAATTATTAGACCCCACCCGAGGTAATCTAATAATTAATCTTCAATTTAAATCTACACTAGTCCAAATTTACGACTTGGACATAAAAGTGAGATTAAACATTGCATATAAGCAATCACACCAATCACTTATTTCTCCAGCTCCAACAGCAATCTATTAATTGCTATATTCCAGATCTAGAGAAGAGATCACAGGACACTTCCCTGCGGGGTTTTGTCCAAAAACTATATTAGAATACAAATATTTAAATCATAAACTTTGAGTTTTTGTCAAATTTCTATAGTTCCTCTAAAACCAAAGTCTTAATACCATATTATACATATATACATTATATACCAGATCAATAAAACGAAATGAAACAAAAAACTAAAAGGAAAATGTGTATAAATAAAATAAAAAAATTTATAATATTGAAAATTAATTTTCTTTGTTATTTTATTATGTAGCTCTCTCTCTCAATATACCGGGTGTTTCTTTTAAACTGAGACGATCAAATATCTCGAAAAATAGCCACTCTACGGAAAAAATGTCCATAATCAAAATTTAATCATACCGCGGGGGAAATACATTAGTGCAAAAAAAATAGTCCCCCACCCCCGCTTTGTAGGTGGGGTGGAGGTAACTTTTAAACTAAGATATTAAGCCATATTTTTTATTGCAGATACGGATTCTACGACTAAAAGTACGTATGATTTGAATGAAATATTTTGTTCGGTTCATGATAGATGGCGTTGTAATCGACGAAATTCAATTTTTTCAATTTTTCCTTCTTGGAACACACGGATTCGATTCTGCAATACGTTTGAAATAAAAAACATCACGTTTTCATTGGAAATACTCGAAATTCGTAATCAAAACAATTTATTCAGTTTTGTAAATTACATTTAACGTTTGTGTTATTTCTTATCTTCATGTTTTTCGTAATTGCAAAATAAACGACAAAATACTTTAGAATGGAGCGTTTAACTGTGCCAGAGAGAATTGAAATGGTTCTGGTTTATGGAGAAGCTGGCAGAAATCTTGAAAATGCTGTTGCTATTTACGCTCAACGTTTTCCGGATAGGATTCGTTCACGTGTTTAATTTGGCCGTACCATCAAACAATTTATTACTGATGGAAATGTTCAACCGAAAAAAAAGGCCCGTAGAGCAACAGTCACTAGAGAAAATAATGAAATTGCTGTATTGGCGGCAGTGGCTCATAATCATCATATTAGTACACGAGAAATAGTTCGCGATTCCGGATTGCCTGCCCCTCACCAGTGTTTGGAGAATTTTAAAAAGGCACAAGTATCATCCATATCATGTGTCTTTACACCAAGATCTTCATGGCGTTGATTTCGAAAATCGGGTAACTTTTTGTCAATGGGCACGTGAACAAATACAACAAAACCCCAATTTTTTTCGTTGCGTAATATTCTCCGACGAATCGTCTTTTACAAACCATGGAACGGTTAATCGACACAACGTGCATTATTGGAGTGTTACAAATCCGCACTGCCTTCGTCAAGTTGAACGTCAGCGTCCTTGGACTGTCAACGTGTGGTGTGGAATAATTGGCAACAAACTCATAGGCCCCCATATTATTGAAGGCAACTTGAATGGTCAAATGTACCGCAACATTTTAGAAGTGAGACGGAACATGTGGTTTCAACATGATGGTTGTCCTGCACACTATTCGTTGATGGCACGTGAAATACTTGATCGTGATTTCAATGGTCGCTGGATCGGTAGAGCTGGTCCGATAAATTGGCCCGCCAGATCACCAGATCTTACTGCGCCAGATTTTTTTTTGTGGGGCTACCTCAAAAACAAAGTTTACACACAAAAACCAACAACACGTGAGAACATGATTGAGCGAATCAGAAATGCGTGTGCTGAAATTCAACCAGACACACTTCTCAGTTGTGTACAATCATTTGAAATGCGGATTAATAAGTGCATTGAAGTTGCAGGCCATCATTTTGAACACTTATTTTAGATTTACAAAACTGAATAAATTGTTTTGATGTCGAATTTCGAATATTTCCAATGAAAACGTGATGTTTTTTATTTCAAACGTATTGCAGAATCGAATGAGTGTGTTCTAAGAAGGAAAAATTGAAAAAATTGAATTTCGTCGATTACAACGCCATCTATCATGAACCGAACAAAATATTTCATTCAAATTATACGTACTTTTAGTCGTAGAATCCGTATCTGCAATAAAAAATATGGCTTCCTATCTTAGTTTAAAAGTTAACCCCGCCCCACCTACAAAGCGGGGGTGGGGGACTATTTTTTTGCACTAATGTATTTCCCCCGCGGTATGGTTAAATTTTGATTATGGACATTTTTTCCGTAGAGTGGCTATTTTTCGAGATATTTGATCGTCTCAGTTTAAAAGAAACACCCGGTATATACATACATGTGTATATCCGCACTATGAAATGAAAATAAATAGAAAAAACAAAAGAAAAATTAAAATAATAGATGGAAAATCTATAAAATTAAAATCAAACAAGAAAACCAAAAAATTGGGTATATACTCGTACTTTACTATTATTAAGTTTGCTTCACATTAATAAATTTTTTTTTTTTTAATTAAGTTTTCTCTTCTCGATTTTATTATTGCTTTTTGATTGTTTGATATTGATATACACGATGGCAGCAGTGAGGGTATAAAGTTTAAATGAAAAACCACAAATTAATGATTTAAAAATATGTTACATTGGAAATGTAATAAAATACGAATGATAGATATACATCCCGTCGTATACGCAAACAAACAAAGCATTCAGAATTAATCAATTTTCTAAACAATATAGCATTAATCATAATATGTAAACATTAATTATTAACGTCATTGGCAAAATTCGCCTCAACATAAATTGTTAAAAAATTTAAAAAGTAAAAAAAAAATGTAATATGTATTTGAAAATGGCCGGATGACAGAAATAAACAAATTTTTAATATGCCAAAACTAAAAGAATCAATCTGGTTTTCGCTTTCTATATTGACTACCTCGCAGAAAACAAATCAATCTATAACAATGGGATTATGACGGTTTGTAGCTAAAATAAAGTATGTATAATGAAAAGGCGAAAGCAACTATATATAATGATTGATTGGCACATTACCACGATGAGATAACACTATTTTACAAACATTAAATGAATTACATAAGTTGATAAATAAAACATTTTTGCTGACCGCAGAGACAAAACGTAAAATTTCAGTTTAACTGACAAATTGAAAATTTGTGCACCGAGAAAGTATATGGGACGTTCAAATAACATGGTTACCATTTAAGAGAGCAATTAACAAAACGACGAATTTTTTGACCAGAATTCAGAGATGTTTGTGTTATTTCTAGAGGAATTTGAGTGAGCTCACGTTTTTCCCTGTTAAAGTTAACCGATGCACCCAAAATAATTCGAAAGAGAAGACTATTTTTTTCTTGAATAGAAGAGTTGAGATCGATTGCTAGGTTTTGTTGTCCTTTAACTTTGTAACTTTAAAGTAACCTATAGGTGTGGGGAGAGTCACACTGGACCGATATTTCTCCGATACTTGTGGGATCACTATCTCCAAACTAAATAAAATCGGCACTCTCCAAAGGCCGGAAAGATCGAGGGAGAACTCGAACCGTAAAGATGGGGCTTCCTCCACAACGAGGGAGAACTCGAACCGTAAAGGTGGGGCTCCCTCCACAACACCAGAGGGAGCTGACTCCAGCGCACCAAAGCCAGGGACAAGCGGAACCCAAGGGAAATTTAGCACTGCCGGCGCAGGGAAGAGATTCCTAGCAGGCCAAGAGCGCGAGTGTGGCTACCAACCGAGCCGGCTAGCCCAGAGGAGATATTAAAGATAATTAGGACCAGTAAGCCTAAAGTTGCCCTTGTTGGCATAGTAAGAAGCTTTGTTATTCGAGGGTCTTGGGTTCGATCCTCGCTGGTGACCAAAAATCTCGGTTGGGTGTTTTTAATGTGTAAGTATATGTGTTTGTCCGCCCAATTTTACTTTTTATTTTTATTTTTTAAATCTAGTGTTCCGATTGAAAATTGGAAGAAAGTAAGGTCAGACAGAGGCCAATTAAAAGACGGATCTGTAGCCGTGTACAAAACAGGGATACTGTTCAGCTTTCAAAGGACAATAAATCCACTAGCTGAACAGTCTCTAATTAATGTATGTATGATTATCCACTATCATGATCAACAAAGAGTCCTCCTCTTGCCGTGACTAAGGGTGTTGCTGACTTCTGGTTCGGGTTAATTACTCTTAGAGTCTATAAGAAAGACGAGGTTGAGATGCTCACAGGGGAACCTGGAGAAGACGGCAACCTGTCCAAAAAGTAGTCACTTACAACAGGAGGCGAGACTATCCAACCAATGGAGCTCTCCGAGGTGGCTGCACTAGGAGAAGATATGGGCAGGCGCCTATCCCTAGTGTCGGACGAGGATTACCTGTCAGACTCGTGGGACGAGGGGGCTGTCAGCATCTTGGAACCGAGTACCAAGAGAGGCGATACGGGCAACACCGGCGAATCCACTGGAATCAACAGGCATAAGCCTGCGGCAGCGGGAATTGATAAGTGGTAAGTAGGCTGAAATAATAATATGCTTAATATCGTACAAATCAACCTGCACCATACAAACAGTAACAGGATCCATGGCCTTAGAATGAAGGGGTATAACCTAATATACTCAAGTAATTATGGGAAAATTAAATCCTGCGTTCTTGGGAAAAATAATTTAAATGTGTTTTTACTCTCTCATTACAGCAATGGCGACATAATTGCTGTCAGCCTAGATGATGGCGGCAGCCAAATCTGGCGGGTTTCAGCCTATATGGACCGGGACAAGCAAGTTCTGCCGGATAACCTGGGGGACCTCGTTCTCGAAGCCGAAAAAAGGAGGATTGATGTGATTCTTGGATGTGATGCTAATGCGCATCACACAATCTGGGGAAGCTCAGACATCGACGAAAGGGGTGAGTTATTTTTTGAATACTATACTAACCTTTTAGTTTGTAATATTGGGCAAGAACGCACATTTATTACTAAAAATCGGCAGGGGGTTCTAGACGTAATCCTCGCCTCAGATAATATTTATCATATTGTTAGGCAATGCAGAGTGGCGGGAGAACATCCCTTCTCTGATCAACGATATGTTACATTCAAAATTAACGTCCCCTGCTACCCGAAAAGCTTTCAGGAACCCTATAGAAGTACAAAGTGGAGCAAGTATAGTAAAATGCTAAAAGAGTTATTAACGCCGGGGGCCGTTGAGCCGCCAGTGGAGTAACTGAATTGGATAGTGAACACATCACTAGTGCCTGCAATCAGTCCTTTATTGCTGCTTACCCAATAGTTAAGCCCAGGGGCAAACAAAAACTCATCGAGAAACACATTCATTGGGCATAGAAGATATCATAACTAAAAAACGGATACTATGGGCACTTGAAGGGTTTAAACCTTATAAATCGGCTGGTCCGGACCGAATTATACCAGCGGAAATTCAAAACAACTCGTCGATTATTCTCCCTTGGCTGGAAGTAATGTTTAAAGGGTGTTTAAAGTTGGTCTGTATTTCGAGGAGGTGGACAGAGGTCAGGGTGATCTTTATTTCTAAAGCGGGAAAAAGCTCACATGGCTACTCAAAGGACTTAAGACCCATAACTCTATCATACTTTTTATATACGATCAAAAATAAAGTCTATAGTAAAAGGAAATCGGTGGACACATTTCTACATGCCCTAGTTCGTACGATTGAGGAATCAACATGCCCGCAAGAGTTCCTTGATATTGAGGGCGCTATAACAATGTAAAGACGGAGGCAATTCTGGAGAGATTGTCGCTCCTTGGGGTGTACTACTCTGTAAGTGGGTTAATCAATCACATGCTGAGGAGCAGGATAGTTAACTCGGAGCTGGCGTAAATGAAAAAAATTAAATATTGTTGGAAAGTCATATGATTCTTCAAACAGTTAGACCAAAAACTGTGTATGGTAGATGAATGCTGTTTTAGCCTTCGCATAGTATTTAAATATATTTTAAACTTTGAAATAAATTATATACGATCATCTTTCATTATTCTGAAAATTTCCCCAGAACAACCAAAATTCGACAACACAAACTTAGACAATAATAATTTAGGTATGCAATCCCCAACAATTTATATATATTAAAACTGGCAAATATATTAATCAACCCCACAACTTTATATACGAGGGTGGTTATAAATTGTATATGTTCTAAGAAAAATTGTAAAATTTCTAATAAGAAGTTCACCCAAAAATCATAACCGCCAAACAGAAATATATACTTATATGTTGCCATATACATTCATATAGGAAAATGCTGCAGATGATTTAATTTTTACGTTTATGCCAATATTCAGCCAAAAACGAAAAACAGAAATATATTTTTTTTTTCATTCCAATTTTTCAGTTTTTATGGTAAGAAAGAACTTATTAAAAAAAAAGTTTTATGAAAAGTTTTGGTGTTTGCCAAAAAATAAAAAATAAAATTAAAGAAATTAACAAAAAATCAAATCGTTATATATGGTCCTAAAGTCATTAGAGCTTAGACAATAGCGGACATGATTAATAATTATGTCGTAAGTAATTTGTTATCCAATAAAACGAACGATATTACTACTCAATCTTATTTCAGTTACTTCATGGTTCATGCATGTGGTTATATGGCACAACTTATAGGGATTATGTATATATGTTTTTGTGTCTATAACATTACAAAACACCCTCCTACAGTTATACATTTCGGTTTAGTTGTCTTGTCTCTTGTTGTTTTATTAATTTTATTTTTGGTGGAAAAACAGCACACAAAAAAGCTCCAGTAATAATGGATTATATCCAGAGTAAAAATAGTATAAAATATACATTTGAGGCTACATGCCAAGAAGAACAAGCATACCCAAAAAAATATACATATACATACATTTATCTACAACAATATAATTTAGCTATACGTTTTTATTTTTATCTTAGATTTTTATCTTACAGTATGAAAAATGTATAATATGTACAACAACAAAGTGAAATATGTACTCTGAAGGAATAGACATATACACAACAACAAAAAATTATGTCTCCAAAAATTATGATTTTCCATAAAACATATAAGGAAAACACATAATTTTTATGGTAAAAATATATCGTAAAATTAAAATTGATACCAAACTGTGTGCGACGATAACAACAGACGGGCAAAAAAGTAGGAGGAAAATTCGTCGTCGTCGTCTTCTTCTTTATATAAATATATTTGCTTTTGCTATGGATTACATGATCAGATTTATGCTATTTAAAAAAAAATGTTTTTGTTTTTTGCTGTCTTTTTACCAAATACAAATTAAATGAAAATGGATTAAACTGGCAACTTATTTGTTTCTAATATAAACCAAAAAATAAAACATTGTTTAATCCAATTTTTATATATAGATGTGCAGCATTTGAATTGGTTTACCGCACCGCACATTTTGTTTGGCTGGAAACTGGAATATGTATACCGCTTTGACATATTATAGGTTATGTTAGGTTTATGACCTAAAATCATGTTTTTACCATGCCGATGTTAATTGATGCGATTGTAATGTGTTTTATTGTTACTGCTTTCAGCTATAGCTCCCGCTCCTTACTAATTATTTATTAAAAGATATCTATACGTAAACTACAAGTGGCTCAAATTGTCAACTCTATACACATATAACAATTGCTTATATATAAACGAATTGCACACAAGATTTAACAAAAGAACATTTAAAGCCGAAATTTAATTAGACCTAATGCAATTAGTTAGACAAAGCCAAATTTTTAAAGCCGCTTAGTACTACATGTCGAATCATTAAAATTCTACACTAAATGATAACTCATTTTTCTAGCGCTATAAGAAGCGATAGCTATGTAAAGCAGAAAACGCTAACGCCAGACTTAATTTGAGCAATTCACGAAACTCGCTTAATCTGCAAAGAATTTCTGGCCCTGAGGACCGATTGCCTTATGATATGCAGAAAAAAATGCAAGAAATTTTGATTTAAAAAAAATAAATAAATAAAATTTCTGTAAACTGTAAAATTATAATTAATAAAATTTTGTTCTAACTATCGTAAAACTAAAAAAATAATTTAAATTTTTAGCTTAAATTAAACTCTTATGCCCGTGGCACGAAACTAACCAACGGTTAAGTTTTCCATATCAAATTGCATTTTTGACTAATTGCATTTTACAAGGCTCATGAATTATAGACGGCCAAATAAAAAATTACAAATTTTACAAAAGCTTTGTTTCGTAAAACTATACTTAACATCGTTTAATAATTCATCTGCAATCCAAATGTCAAATTTGGCAACCATCTATGTGTTGCATATCCATAGTTTGAGAATAGTTGATCTCAGTGCCGTAACTAGAATTTATAACGCCTATGGCAAACTACAAAAATTGCGCCTATATATTCTTATTTCTTATTAGAGTTCTACAGAACTGCGGTTAGTAAACTGTTTAAAATAAATACAGCTATAGCTGTCAAAATTCCCTCTGGGGAATTTTTTTCCACATACATATACCCATTCGGAAATTTTCCCTAGTGTGAAATTCAAGAATACTAGATTTAAAATATCACATTTTTGTTTTGAATTTTGACTGTTATCCACACGGGGAATTTGTTGTGGAATTCAAGAAAACGGGCCCTGGGCATTTTACTCTCGTGATAATTTCTTCAAAAAATGAAAAACATAACCTTAAAAGCGCATTTTAATTTGACATTTCGTACAAATTTCATGATAATTTTTTCGTGAAATAGCCTCCTGATAATTTGCTGAGAATGAAAAAAATTTGATTTGTATAATATACATACACACACCTTGATAAATTTAATTTTATGAGAGAAAATATCAGCAATTTTGCATAGTGTAGACCCCGAGTAAATCTCGATCCTACAGACTCACTTGGTGTGAGCTGGTAAAGGAGCTTTTCAATCCAACAAACAATAACTCGATAATAAAAAAATAATTTCACGCTTTATTCCGCTTAATAAACTAAAAAACTAAGATCTGTCTAAACAAAACCACGTAATTTAAATTTTAATACAAAAATGTAGTAGAAAATAATGTAGTAGTTTCAAAAGGATATAAGTAGATTTCTTCAATTTATGTAGGTTTTTGTAAAAAAGTGTTTACTATAAAACCGAACCAAAAACATTGGTTTATGGTTCGGTTCAACTATTATTTAAAAAACTAATTTGGTTTTCGTTTGGTTCATCAGATCATTTTGAAAATGGTTTGGTTTGGTTTTGATTTTGATTCGGTAAAATTTCATTGGTTCAGTGGTTTTGGTTTGGTTTAAGCGAACCGGTTCCCTTCTCTGATTTTTAGTGTTCCATTGTCCATACAGAATGTAAGAATTTATGTCTGTATTATGGAGCTAAAGGTTTTTTCTAGAGACATTTGTTCTAATAATTTCAACAGTATACGTATACGAATTATTAGAGATAACCCCAACGAGATCACGGTCTTTGAAAATAATGAAATATTCAATCTACAAATAATGCCATATAGCCTATTTCGTATGGAGCCAAAAGTTTTTATTCGAGGTGGAAAGGAACTTCACATACATGAGTTCCTCGGATATAATCACTCCTTAGCTTGTGTTCTTTACTATCCATTTTATTTATATATAATTGATATATAGTTGATTATTTGCGACATTTTATTAGCTCATCATCTTGGTGTTGCAGAGCCTGCCCGCAGAGGAAAAATATTCAAAATTATTAACTCAAGTTGCTTTCGTTCGTTGAGATTCGTTCGGCTTTTAATTTTATTTTATCGAGATATTTATTTAAACCAACGGTTGTCGTTTCTTCTTTTAAATAATTGGAAGCCTTAAT
The DNA here is from genome assembly GCA_951394425.1 of Tipula unca. Lineage (NCBI taxonomy): Eukaryota > Metazoa > Arthropoda > Insecta > Diptera > Tipulidae > Tipula > Tipula unca. Next base: position 196,718,279 of record OX596382.1, read on the forward strand.
TTTTCTTACGATATTTCTAATTTTAAAAATTTAAAAGAAAATTTGTTTTCAGCTGATTTTTGAATACAAAAGGAATAAAACATTTAAATTTATTAAATTAATTTCGAAAATGAGCGATTTATAAAATTTAGAAAATTGTTTATTCGCAATCCTTAAATTTTCACATCTGTATGGCACGAATTTTTCAGTTCAACTCGTAAATTTTTAAATTGCCGCATAATATTGCTAGACGGTGTATGTTGGTTTAACTATCAATTCCAAAAGTGTATACTTTAATGAATATCATTTTGATCTGGTCACGCTAGACAGTAGTGATCAAACTCTAGGCATCATCATTTACCAAACCTATAATTAAAAATGTCTCGACTATAGACTATATGAATTGTTTTCAAACCAATTATAACAAAAAATTAAATAAATTACTAGATAATCACGACAGACACACATATACGTATATCTACGAGTATATATAGCATTCGAGATACAATCACCAGACTATAATACAGTAATTTAATAATAAATTTAGAAATTTATCAACATTTTGAAGATTAATAAAAATGTATATAGATTAGACCACCCGTCTACAATACAAATCGTGATTTTATAAATCTACTTTACGAGAATAATTTCAGAGGTATATAGCTATATACATGTATACATATGTACATATTATTATGTTTCTTAATCAGCAAATTGCCATTGTGGCCATTGTACTATAAAATATATTATTTTTATATCGATTTTATTATTAGTTTATTATTCCAAGAAAATTATTACACGCGGACTATACAATAAAAGAAGAAATAAAATAAGATTATTTTTAACAAGTCTACTTAAATATTTAAGTATATAATTGACTTATTATACACAATCCCAGATTAATATAATTGTATCTATTATTAAACTATATACATATATATGTATGTACATACACGCAGGTTGAAAATGTTTAAAGCTATATACAGCTTAAAATAACAAACAAAATAAAAATAAATTAAAGCTCAATAAAAACCAGCTCCGCAAGTCATATTTACAAAAAATCCATTAAAGACTAAAAAAAACGACATTATGTACACTATATATAGAGAAGTTTATTGCTATTCCTTTAAAGTCGTTATTCAATACATATACGCAATGTTCGGCTCGAGCTATTTAGTAATACGATACACATAATATTTTATGTACGTACAAATATACAGAAACGAAGAACTTTTATCCAATTAAAGCTCCATAAAATACAAATATATTGCCATTTCTTGTTTTTATAAACAAACTTTGGAAAAACTTTTACTGTGCAACAAAAAAAAGTTTTTCTCTCATTTTTCCCGTCACAATAAAAACGAACGAAATTTATTTTACTTTAATCAAAAAAATGATAAAAAAAATATTTCGATTTTTCTTTTTTTCTCATTTAAAATATAAAATTAAAAAATGTATAGTATACGGGACATATATATGTATATACATATACATTTGTGTATACAGTTTATGCTTCAATGCACTAATTGTATATATAATATGTATGTAGTACAATAAACTTTAAATTACATATTTTTCAGTTCGGTAGATGATTGGTTCGTTTAATTAAAAAACAACAACAGCAACATGATATATAGTTCTTGTATATGGTATGATGGATGCCTATTCCATAATGTGTTGAGCGCTGCAGAATTAACTCTAATGAATCCAATTCATGGTATATCTAATTCAGCTACCGGAGAGCTGTCGTTTTCCTTAAGAGAAACACCGTATTACAATATACCAGTCCAAGGCAGCCTGCCAATTAAATTTAGCAGAACCAACATCGGCGATATCTTATACATCATTACCAAGAACAGAATTCAACATTGGCGTTACCAATACATGAAATGAAAATTATACATACACGACGGAATTGGGGGTGCCTTCAAATGAAATGCCACGAAAGCCAGCATTCATCGACCGTACGCTGATCATATAATGACAGCACAACAACTTTTCGATTGGACTACTTCAAAAATGAATCAAACATTACTTTTAGATTTTGTGCAAATCAAGAGTACAGAAGGGTGGCCGATCACTATAGCAAAAAAATTTGATTCAGTAAAAGCCATCAGAGGAACTCACGATTATCATTGCTGTGTTCCGAATGGTAACAACCACATCACAACGCACGGATTTTCAATTTCTGATAATTTTTATAATTTTAAATAAAATAATTTGTAAATAAATTAACTTTATTGGATAAAACTGTATAAGTAAGAACCAGATTTTGCACCATGGGCCGTCCCGGCATTGAGTGCAGAATCCGTATGGGTTAAAACCAATTACAAAAAAAAAGAACCAAAACATGAATTTCGTAGTTTAGAATTAATAATTGTACTGAAATGTTAAATTCCACCCACTTGTTATGACGTTTTGTGCTATAAGACTCAAACGAGTCCCCATCGTGTAAGATGGCTTATTTGAAAGGTATTTTCAAGTGCTTTACGATAAAAACAAATAAAATAAAAATAAAAGGAGGCGCAGTTCAATTTTTCAGCAAAATACTATTTAAAACTGAAATTTAAACGATATATTTTACATTAACACCAAAGATTAAAACGCTTACTTGAAAGTATTATTATCTTTCTAACGAGCTATTACACCTGAAAATCGGACAAGGAATACTTAAGATGCACGAATTTAAAGATGTGAACGTTTGAGATTCCGACAAAAACAATTTATCACGGAACTCCGCGTATTTTGACCCCATCGAGTTTTTACTCAAATTATATTTTGTTTTTATCTAGACTTACCATCTCCCCAAATTTCAAAATAATTGGATACCTTGCTTCTGGATGGGTGGATATATATATACATATATATATTTAATATATAAAAAAAAAAAAAAATTGTGACAAAGGCGACCACACAATACTTTATGGAACACCCATCTGGATACGAGCTTTAGATACTGCAAGGGCATCTGAACGCGTACAACGTACTCTAGCACAGCGTGTATGTAGTGCATACAAAAAGATAGGAAAGGAAGCAGCTGTCGTGATAGCTAACCAGCCACCGGTCACTTTAATGGTAAAATGTAGACTAGCGGTTCTTCAGGGAACACCAAGCGTTGAGGCCAAAGAGAGTGGGAGTGCATATTAAGGATACAACTAACTGCGCATATTGTGAAGAGGATGACACACCAAAGCATACGATACTCTAGTGTGCAAGGTGGGAACAAACGAGAAAGAAGTGCATCGATACAGTAGGAGAGATGACACCACTAACTATTATCTCGAAGATGGTGGCGGAGGAGAATGGTTGGTATGGTATACAAGCAAGATGATTACGGTAAACCCCACCGAGTTATATATATATACATATATATATATACATACATATATATATATATATATATATATATATATATATATATATATATATATATATATATATATATATATATATATATATATATATATATATATATATATATATATATATATATATATATATATATATATATATATATATATATATATATATATATATATATATATATATATATATATATATATATATATATATATATATATATATATATATATATGTATATCCTTAGCTAACAATAAATGTATTTTTTCAGTTTTTGATCAAAAAAAATAATTGAAATTGGATCAGTCAGACTTCAGGGCGTCGGCTTATATACATACATATATACAATATTTATATTGTTTGTATGGAGAAATATTTCCAGTTCCGCTGATTTCAGAAACGCACTTCTCCAACAAAAGTTGTATTAGAATAAAGGGGTTCAATTCCTACTGGACAACCCATCCTAGTGAAAGAGCTAGGGGTGGTTCAGCTGTACTAATTAAAAATAATATCAAACATAATCAACAAGAGGATATTCGGGAAAGCTACATGCAAGCAACGGTTATCTCAATCTAAAATAATAACGCATATCTAAATATTGCGGCAGCATACTGTCCTCCACGGGATACACCAACGAAGTTTCATTTTAATAACGTCTTCAATAAACTCGGTTCAAGATTTATCATTGGAGGGGACTACAATATAAAACATACAGCTTGGGGTTCCAGGATAATTTCTTCTGGAAAAGGAAATGCTCTGTTCAATGCCATTCATGAACACAAATGTGAATATCTGTCTCCAACGTAGTGACCAACGGATGCAGGAAAAATACCAGATCTACTTGAATACTTTATCATAAAGGGTATTTCATCCAGCTTCACTAGAGCCAAAGGGATTAACGACCTTACATCTGATCGCATTTCTGTACTGTTGTCAGTAAGCACTACATAGTAATCAAACAACTAAAAAAGCAAAACCTTACTAATAAATTTACGGATTGGAATCTCTTCAGAGAAAAGTTGGAAGAGCTAGTTGAATTAAAAGTGAGTATCAAAAGTACAAGTATCGGAACATCAAACAAAGAGTTTCATTGAATATACACGCGAAAGGCCGCCAGCCTAGCTACACCAGAATTAAATTAAAAAGCGAAGATGGTCAAATGCCCTGCTGGGATCAGGGAAGAAAAACGCCATTTTGACAAAACAGCCTTCATTCGGATAAGTAACAAAGTCAATAGGCTAATCAAAAGCTTTAAACAAGATTGCTTCGACAACTACTTAAGCGGACTAGGTTCAGAAATGGATAAGGACTACTCGTTACGGAAAGCCACCAGAAAATTCAAACGACCTGTAGCTCGGATGCCACCCATAAGAAATGCTCAAGGTAGTTGGGTTCGACAAGACAAAGAAAAAGTGGAACTCTTTGCTCAACACCTAGCAACAGTATTTCAACCCCATGACATTCAATCCAACATCGACGTAACACCTATGTTTATCAACCAAGTCAGGATTTTAAAACGGTCACGCCAATGGAAATTGCCGAAGAAATCGACAAAAGTCTTAACCAAAAAAAGACACCAGGAATTGATGAAATATGCTACGAAACGGTCCAAATAATTATGTTGAAAAAACCAGGCAAACCAGATGAAGAAGTAACATCGTTTGAAAATCTACTTCTGAAATGTATCAAGCCAATGGTAAACGTTCCAGATTTTCAATTTGATTTCATCGAATCACTACGGTGATAGAGCAAGCGTTAGAAGAAAAGAAATATTACCTTCACATTCAAGATGAGCAAAATGCTACCACAAAATTATTGCCAGCTGCTTGAATCATACCTCTCTGATCGTAAATTCAGAGTCATCCATGAGGAAACATGTTCTGATTTTTACCCGACGATAGCGAGAGTTCCGCAGGGAAATGTATTAGGAGCCATCCTCTTACTAAATTGACGATTGATTGGAAAATTGCGCTTATTGAGCTTAAATCAACCCATGTGATATGGGTCAGGCTGAATTGGCCAAATAGTTCGGTCTGCATTTAAACTCAAGGCTAAACTGAAAACATTGCGTGAGACAAAAAGCTGAACAGTTTTGATTAAAACAACGTCAAATGCAATGGTTAATAGGGCATCATTCCAAAATGAACCTGTATTGCACAAGACTAATTTACCAGACTATCTTCAAACCAATATGGATGTACGGTGCGCAGCTATGGGGTTACTCATAAATCCAATAGAGACATTATCCAACGTAGCCAATATAAATTACTACGAAACCAACGCTTACCGATTTGCGACTAACCGGGAAATACACAATGATTTACAAATACAATTAATAGATGACGTCATCCGCGAATGTGGCATCAAACATGAAATGTGGCTTCTCATCCACACCAGCGTTGAGACCGTACAACTACAGGATAGTACAAACAAAGTAAGGCGGCTCAAACGAACCAAACCACATGAGCTAACCGAATGAATATCATACCTCAGGGGAACTGGACACTGGTGCAGTGTTTTAACTTTTAAAAAACTATTTCTCATACAATTTTTTGCTATCCACACTAGTTATTTCACCATACAACAAAAAATTTATTTATAAAAACATACATAAATCCATCGATGTCAAATAAACACTGCGCACTATGCATTATGTTGCAAGATAATTTTTCGTGTGTTTTACTATGCGAGGGCTTGGAAAGGTTGATTAAAACCTGGCATCCTTATCAGTAATTTTATTTACAATATTTAAAAAAATTAAATTTCGATACCAAATATTAGTCGACCTTGCCATGCACTCACATAATAAAACACACGAAATATTGTCTAGTACTGACGCAAAACAATTTGTATTGCTATACTGAGACATTATTTAGGTTTAAAATATGAAATAGAGTAAATTTCCCAACGTGTATAATATGTATGAGCTGTAAGATATTGATAAAGATATATTAAATTAAAATCATTCCTCAAGAACATCGATAGCCTCTCAAGGAGAAATGGGAAAAAGACTTACGCTAGCAAACGACAGCTTCTCAATGTAAAATTAAGTTGTACAATCTCACTTAGCAGCTATATAAGAATAGAACTTATAAATTTAGTAACCAACCATGTAATGAAATTAACTAATGACAGTACAGTGTTGATTATTCTCTTTGGAGAGCCCAACTAAAAGAATTAATCGTCCAATAAATAAAGAAGGTAAAGTGCAAATGTTTGCTGATTTAAACAATATTACAACCACATTATGAAATCATATACTAACTATAGAGTTAAAAGCCAATATGAATCGCAGATACGATCTTAATATACGAGCTTACGGAAACTTGCAAAAGTAACCGACTCAATGATATTTTTGCATTTTATGTGTGTTTATCTTTGCGTCTGTATGTCTGCACCAACATTGTGAATTTCTTGAAATTTGTTAGCCTAGGAAGTTCAGAACAATTTTTGTAGAGCACATTTAATAAATTTGTAGAACCTGTATCGTTGGCTTCACCAAAAAATGTTCAACAAATATGTTTGGGATTCTAGCTTTTGGATTAGTTGTGGTCAAACAAGTTTTATTACTTTGGAAAACAACAACCCTGTGTATATCATTTTTGTAATTTCAGAGAAAATCAGCTAGTGTCTGTCAACTGAGTCTCGCCATAACGGTTACTTTTTTATTTTTTGTACGGAACCCTAAACAGTATATCTTACGTGCGGTAATGCTTTTATTTTGGTAAAGGAAAACCCATCAAAAGTGGTTTAGTTGGCTAATATATGCGGTTGTATCATGAACACTAAAAAAATTATTTGAAATATACTCAGACATTAAAAACAAAGTTTGCAGACCCCATTGCCAACGTTCTTAAATACTTCTTGTTTTTCTTAAATTCCGAAATCTGAAGTTAAACGAAATTAAGTTGTTTTTAAATATCTAACGCTTCTATAATTTGCAGGAATATGAACTGTTAAGAATATTTCTACAAAAGAGCTAATTTCTCTGAGAATTGGAACATTCGTAATTAAGAATTGGTGATTGTTGAAGAACTAAGCCTGATTTTAATTATAACAGAAATTTAACAATTTTAATTATATTTATATTTAAATACATAAGAACGATTAAGGAGGTAATGCAGAATGCGCTCTCAATAATTACGAGATGGCCCAGCCGATGTGGACTGGGAATGTGATTCAGAAGTGGATCCTCCTATCTTAAACGGCATTAGACTAGCTTTTACTGATAAGACAAGATTTCTTGGTGTGATATTGAACAGTAAGCTTATAGTTGGAACTATATATAGCTATGTACTATAAAAACACCATTGGAAAATGGTACACTGGGTTTTCCCGCCGTTGTGAGACCCATACTTATGTATGGAGTGAGTGTGTGGTGGCCACAGGACTAGGATCGAGAAGATGCAAAGAATAGCGGACTAGAGTCGAGAAGATGCAAAAAACGGCCTGTATGCTTATAAGCGAGGTGCTAAGGCCGACACAAACACGCGCCCTAGAAGTTTCACCTTTTTCCGGCCGATATCTTTGGCAGATGACGACCAATACGGCTACGCGAGTATCAACTGTATCTCAGTGGAAACGTCTTCAGATAAGCCACTCGATAATAAGTAGATCACTATAGAGAAAGAACTGGTGAATCTTTAATACATCACACCTACTTTATGCTTCGAGAAAGGCTTCAAGAGAATCTTGAAAGAGCGAGTCACTATAGGTATTCGAATGTATGGAATTTTTCACGGGTGCAGGATTCAAGCTAGACGTTAAAGTGCGAGAGCCTTTTGTGATAAACTGAATGTAAATATTTCCGATTGTAGCAAAGGTAATAGCGATTGAGGATGTTTGAAGGAACTGCAGAGCGGATTAACTATCTACAGACATGGTACGACTCTCCAATTGCAACCGGAAAGGGCAAACTTGGGGAGGCCTATTACAGAGCTTAGGAAAGAGGCACTTGCCTTGGCGAATCAAAGGTGGACTAATACTTTTACCTGTAGCCTAGCACGACAAGTTTGGCCAAAAATGGAAATTAAGCGCTTTAAAACTATAATTTCACGAAGAACATACGAGGCGGCTAGGTTTGGAAGCAAATGAAGCTGCATGGATGATGCAGGAGGAGGAAGAGACTTAAGGGTACTTCCTATGCTCTTCTCCTGTATTAGCATGCAGAAGGCATAAACATATGATAGACAGCCTCTCGGATCTCGAAAACTATAGATTACGAAATAGTATATTACGGTACATAAGTAGATCTGATTGGTAAAAGTAAAATAAGTTGATGTGATATAACCCTATCACTTGCATAGAAGGCCAATAAAATCTTTCCATTCAATATCGTAAATTTTGAGAACTAATTAAATCAGCCAAAGTGCATAAGAAAAACTATATCCGTTATATTCCTCTCAACAGTGTTTTTCTTCTTTTGTTTAATTAATAACCAACATTAGTTTAAAAATAGTAATCATTGTATAGTATATACATATAACTTAAAGACTTTTCCTATTTAATTTTACCGCAAATTAATTAAGAAAATAAATAAAAAGAATGGAACACAACAATAACAACTAAATTGAGCAAAACAACAAGACGAAACAGTTTGTTCCTTGTTAATCTTACCCACATAAAGAAACAAGCAGGAGCAGCAGCATCATAATATTTTTTCCGCAACTCTATATATAATATTATGTTACACCATGAACAAACTGAAGAATTGAATTTTATTTTTGTTTTTGTATCCATCATGCTGTTTTATTATATTCAACCATTAAATAATGTTGTACATATGTATGTATGTATAGCATAAGTGAAAAATATTGGAAAAACAACAAACCATACACCATGCAATGAAAATGGATGAAAAATTGAACTACCCTATCTACATGTATACATATGTATTCTTATTATTATTGGAGACACTATTTTTTAAGACCTTAGACTGGCAAAATATATAAATAAATTGAAATTTATTTTATTTTTTATTTTTATTGATTTAAAATTTTAATTTTTTTTAAAAATTTTTTTGGCTATATTGGCAAACAAAATCTATGTATATAAGTTTGGCATAGTTATTTATATATTTTAGTGCATAGTGCCATTTGGGGCAACCATAAATTCTCTGGCATAACATAAGTGTTTTTGGTTCATATTATATGAGAGAATTTTTAGACTATATGTATACCCTAACAAATTACACTTGTCCTACATAAATATATGTAATGCTTAAGCCCTATATACTTACTATATAAACATATCATTTTCATTTAGTCTAAATAAATAACACATTTTAAAAAATAATGAAAATGCACAACAGCAATTTAATGACCTGAGATTGGATGATAGATATATGTGCATGACTATAACATACATAGTCTATATCGATAACATGCAGTTGGCATGCTTTACAATAATTATTATTAACAATTTATATTGATTTAATTTATTTGTTTTGCAAATTACTTATATTATATTGTAAGTGTAGTACTTATTAATGTACTGTTAAAATATGGATAAATAATTCAATTAATTTTTTATGTCAATAACCTACCCACATATAAATAGGCTGGCGAGTGTGACATGCAAATGCGTTTTAAACACAATTTAGAGTAAACATATTCGATTTGTTTATGTATGTCTATATATTATTAAAATGATTAAATCGAAACATACACAACTGTTACCATCAATCAACTTTGCGGTTTAGTTTCATAGATTAAAATCATAACGAACAACAGATTTGAGTGAATTAACCAACTTTGTAATATATGTACATGTAGGTATATATAGGCTCCACACTATCCAGAATAAAAACGAATAATCAATTATTCTGTTAACTATGGATATACAATTTATTATCAATTTTAGAAATCATTTATTAAACTAGCAAAAATGAGTGTGTAACTTATTCATGATGTACTTAAGTTCCACAAACAATTTAAATTCATAAATTTAGCATTGAAGAAAGTACTATACAACAATAAAAGATTTACGTCTTGAAGATATTTAATTCTCATTCCCAAGTAGATTAATTTCCAATTTCACAATGGTGAATGAAAAATATAAACTGAGGATATACGTTCCACAAGCTGTGCTTCAGACGGAGAGGCCTTTTTAGGATTTGAAAGGTACAAATTTTCCTATAGATGAAGATAAATCCATCTACATCAAACATTATTATTTATAAATTATAGTATGTACGTAAATGGAATTTTATAAAAAAAATTTAATTTCGGTACTAAATTTAGTTGACCTTGCTCAGCACTATATAGTAAAACACGCGACCAATTATCTATTACTTATGCAAGACAATTTTTAATGTGTTTCCTATGTGCGAGTGCTTGAAAAGTCGAATAAAATCTGATATCGATTTTTTTTTTTTATAATTTCTAAATACGAAATTTCAATAACAAAATTTAGTCGAATTTGCCAAACACTCTCATAAGATGACACACGAAAAATTGTCTAACACTGTGCGACAAAACAAATTTTCTCAAATTTTTTTACTATTTACGAGTATATGAGTGTTTAGAAAAGTTAACTAAAGTATAGTATCGAGAATATTTTTTTATTTTATTATTATTTAAGAATTATAGTAAATAGAAAATATATTTTCGATACCAAATTTTAGTCGAATTTTCGAAGCACCCACATAGTAAAATACACGAAAAATTATCTAACACTGGTTAATGACAATTTTACTATGTGAATAGCACAATAGCTTACTTATACGACATTTATCTACTGAGATCTCAGCCAATTAGTATAAATGTATTCCATAAGTATCACATTTATTCCATCTTACAAGGTAATATGTTAATTGAAAAAGAAATACATTTTAGTCTAGCAAGTGAGATTGCAATAAAAGAACAAGTCTTCAAATTTAAACATAGAACAAGAGACAGAAACTAGTTTCTCGCCTCCTCTGCAAAATCTTAGCTCTGTATTCCTGATTATTATTCTTATTATTATAACAGCTTTTAAGTAGCCATTACTGGCCCAAGTTGTTCTCTATACGGTCCATCATCGCCTGGTGAGCCTCGTGAGCAGGGATGAGCATTTACACATCATCTATTATTTTCTGCGTCAACGTTTTTTGACTACGTCAAAACGTAAACAACGTCGATAATGTAAACCGCCTCTTTACTGAACTAGTTCAAAACTACAGTGGCCCATTTCATAATGAATTTGATAATTTGGTGTGACTCTAAAAAATCTTTACAGACGTTTATCTATAATACATATGATAATTTGAAACCTAAAAAATTTCAGCTAACTGCATAGAGATACAAAAAAAAATTAAATACAATTTATTCAAAAACCTTTAAAAAGATGGAGTTGTATTGGAGACAGTCTTCCTGTGATCAACATTTCAGCTCACGATATGAAGTAATGCACATGGTATACAGTATTATAGTTTGCTTGTTTGCTTTTCGATGTTTTTCTATTCATTTTGGAAGAACTTGTTAAAAGATATTGGAGCCAGCTCTATAACTAAGCTGTACATATAAAACCTGTAGATATCACCAATTTCATACTGTTTGCTCATTAAAATGCATATCATGTAAAAATAATCTACTATATCTATCTAAAAATAACCTTAATTAAAGCCGTCCTTTTGTGAAGTATAACAACTAGCGCATTGGATTTAAGGCTAAAATTATTGTAGGATGTTACCTGCATTATGCTGACACTGTCAGGTGAAATTACGATCGCATCGTATATGTTTCCATGATCGGGTTAACCTATGCGTTAACTCAGGTGAAGATGCAGATTAAGCTAGAGTTTCATTAAATCAATGTTAACTCAACGAAACAAGCGCGGTTGTGTTAGATTTTAAATATCAATGTTTTTTGAATTTTTTAAATCTACAGTACGTTTATTCTCAGTATCCAGTCATCTTGTAGTTAACATTGGATTAAATTCGAGTTATTTTTTTTAGCGTTGATGCTGCAGAATCAAGCCGTAGTCGAGTCGAAACCGGGTTGAAACCGAGTTATAAACGTCATAAATAAAACATATTTATTTAAAAATATATTTTCGAAAGAAACAATTAAACTGTGAATTAAAAATTCACAAATAAAAAATTGAAAATGATGGTAATAATGCTTCACCAGTCAGCAGAAAATAGAAAGCAAATAACGCTCATACTTTAATTGTTGTTGTTACAAATTTGTTAGGTCGAGTCGAGTTAACTACAAGATCAAACGTTTTTAACGAAATCAAAAGGTGGTACTAAACAATTTATACTTTAAAAATTGGGTGGCATTCTATCATGAGGGTGAAATATTATACGGATTGCAATGCAAATGAACCATGTTTGAAAAAAACCGATAAATTAAGAATTGTATGCCCAGCGTTACATTTTTTTAAATTACAATCGATTGGTTGATATTTTAAACGGCAATAATGTTTTGAATTGATAAAATACTATTTTAAACAACCCCATTCAAAGTGTACTTCAATTTTTATTTTTTGAAAAATTAGAATCTCTAGAAATTATGATAAACGAATTAAGGATTATTAACGAATACTTAAAGTTTAAAAATAGTGAACGATAAAATAGAATAATTACTACTTATAAAATTAACCAGGATCAGTTAAAATCGTTCTTTTGGTTAATTCGTCACCGAAATGAAAATCCAATCTGTAAACAGATCATATAGCTTGTTACAGGCGGTTATTAATAAATGAATCGATTAATGCTCCGGTACGGTAATTTTAAGTTTACTGAAAATATTAATTATCTCATTCAGCTGGAAAAAAAAGAAAATAAATTTCGAAATCAAAGAAATACATTGAAGTAGGTGTCTTTGGATTTAATCGAGTTGGATGATTCGTGTGATGTAATCACTTATTAGCGGTATATATTGTATATATATTGAAGCATACAACTACCTAAATATATATTTATGTCTTGTATCGTTAAATATATGTAAACGCTTTGAAACCAATGTATTATCAGTTATTTGGATAACTCGCTGTGAATTAATGCCGATCGATGATCCAAAACGCAATAAAAATAGTCGGTTTACATGCGAGCATCACGCCACACATCCCATTTTAGAAAACTCAAATATTATATATTTTTTATACTTGGATTTGATTAGCATAGTATACTTTAAGAAATACGAAGGGTTTTCTGACGTGATTATCACATCAGAAAACCCATATTATTCCTTTAATATATTACTTACACTTCTTAATATCTTTCGGTTGTGTACATTGTGCATCACTAAATTATTTTGCCACACACTATACAATGACTAGAATAGGCCAAAATCGGCAAACTGTAAACGCAATATATCTGAATATAAATGGTTTATGATCAAGGCACAGAAAAGATATCAAAAAGCCCAACTTTTAACATGGAACTAATTGAAACAAACTATAATACACATTTTGGCCCAGTATCGCGTTTGTGCAAACTCCAAATTGGCTAGATTCAGCCTAGAGTATCCAGAAAATATTTAATTTACAGTTTTCTGGAATAGTTGTATGGATGATTTCTGGGAAACCCAACTTATATCACGAAACTAATTGAAACAGACTAATATACACATTTTGGCTAAACAGCGTAGACGATTTAAGCGTAATGTATTGCTAAAAGCACAATTTACCCGTCATGAACTGAAATCACATATTTTAATTTATTTATTTATTATTATTTTGTTTATGTTTTTTGCAACAGACTTCTCTGCTAGGCCTAACAAATATACAACCAAACATAAAAAGAAAGAGAAATGTTCAATATATTCAATTTATCGAAGCCCCATTTTAGGCCATTTCAAAACTTGTATCGATCGGTTCCACATATAACATTTGTGTCTTAAATGAACATATAAAATAGTAAAGATCCAAACCCCCAAAAATTAACTAATATGAAAACCAGAATTGTTAGGGCGTGATTGTTTATATCAGATAAGTTGAAGAATCAGATAAATTAAAGTCAAAATCGAGATGTATTTTTTTTACGGTAAATCCGTAGAGAAATGAATTTTCTGAGTTTGTTACATTCAAAATTTGAAAATTATGAAATCTTTTCTATTTGTAAATGAAAATCAATTTAAATTTGTATAGATTTTCGCATTTTAACCTCAAGAATCAAAAAAATATTTTGTTTGGCGTAGAATTCCTCCGATACAAAACCAAGACACAAATAGTAATTTGGTCGTTCTAACAGAAAAATATCAGAAGAAAACTTTGTTCTCTCTTAACTCTCCGCCACAATAACATAACACCGCCTTGAATCCACCGCGTTGACATAAATGCAGAGTCTCACTATTTTGGTGCGTTGGATATACTCAATCAATCAATATATGGCCATACGAGTATGTCAATGAAAAATGGAATGGAAATTATTTTTTATTTATTTTTTCTCATTGAAAATCATACAGCAAAATACATGATGATGGAAAGACAGCTGTATTATATAGGGCACATTTAGATTTATTTGGTTCTGCTTTTAAAGCTGGAGCATTGTAATCACTCCCTGCGAGAAATTTAATATCAAGCCGATTAACATAATCGACAATTTGCTGCTTTTTGACTGCGTGTTTCGGTGGACAGTAAACAGCCGATATTACACAATTTTCAGACCATTCCTCTAGGCTGATACAGTTCATGTCATAAGCTGAATACCCGTAAATTTAAAAAAAAGAAAAGTGTTTTTGTAAAGTGTGTTTTTTGATATTGGAACGGTTTGAACCTCAGCTTTGTGCTGTGAAAGATGAGCATTCGCGTTCCATACGCCCCAGATATATAGTCGAACAAAATTGCCAATTGAATATCCAACTCTGCACCCTAGAAGATATTGATGCGGCCACCAATGATTTAACACATATAATGGAAATAGCAGCAAAAGAGGCTACTCCTGATATTAGCAGCTCCGAAAAAGTTAATAAGCCTTCAACTAATATATACTGCAGTTAATCCTATAGATTATAATATTATCTGAGGAACACATTATACCAGACCACCAATTTCGAGATCTTCATGGTACTGTAAAGCAAGTTGTAAACACAGTTAAACTCGCCTTAGTAGAAACGAAATATTGTTCGACAGTTTCCTAGATTTGCGCAAGGTTTCGGCAAAGTATGGCATGAGGGCTCTATATATAAAATTAAAACTCGTCTACCAATTCATGCAGTTATTGAAATCTACTTGTTTCAACGAAAATACCAGGTTAAACATAATTCAAATGTTACAGCTATTATGTATTCACACAAAAATTGTCAAACTGCACCAAGATAATTGTAAGATCACTTATTCAAAATTGAGAATTGGGAAAGAACGTGGCGGATAAAAACGAATGAAAATAAATCCACACACATAACATTTACGTTGAATAAACTTACATATCCAGCGGTGAAATTAAACAATCTCACCACCGCTCAACAAACAAAAGTCAAATACATGGGTCTTTATCTTGATAAAAGTTTGACATTGAGATTGCACATTGAATCATGCACAACCAAATAAAAGTAAAATTTCCAAAAATTACTGACTGTTTGGAAGAAAATCAAAACTTATGAATAATTAACAAACATATAGGATATAGCTATGTGACTGTACAAACGAACACAATCAAATGCGCCGTAGTATAACCGAAATCGCAACAACCATAGAGACCTTGGAATTAAACAACGGTCAATAATATGATACAAGCCAACAGTATGAAGTACCTTTCGAAACTGGAAACGCATCCCAATGAATTAGCAAGGGAACCATTAATGCAACTGAAATATAAACGGTTTCTAATGTATTTATATAAATTTAATTTAACATGTAACATATTTGAACTAACACACATTTAAACTAATTATTTATTACTCACGCTTACTAACATTAAATATGTAATCTTGGACAGTAAGCTTAGTTGGAATAGCTAAGGCTAATATAGCCATGTACTCATGCAAAAACGTCATCGGAAAGAGATGGGGCCTGAAGCCGGAGCTATAGTACATTGAATATTCACTGCCGTAGTAAGACCTATACTTATGTATGGGGCCAGCTCTTGAAAAAGTAATAAACAGGAAGGGGATCGAGAAGGTGCAAACAACGGCCTGTATGCTTATAAGCGAGGCGCTGAGAACAACACTAACACGCGCTTTAGAGATTATGTTTCACCTTCTCCCTGTTGATATTTATGGTAAGCATATAGCGGCGACTACGGCCACCCGACTATCAGCCATATCTCAGTGAAAATGTATTCAGACAGGACACTCGATGATAATTAGATCGCTAAGGAAGGAGCTGGCGAATCTAGACTACGTTACATTATGCTTCAAAAAGTGGTTCCGAAGTACGTGCCCTTCAAGATCTTGGAGGAGTGGGCCGTTATCGGAAACAGAAGCATTACAGTTCTTTATGGATGGCGCCAAGCAACACGGTAAAATAGGAGCTGGAGTTTTCTGTGATAAATTGAAAGTGGATCAAAAAGTTTGTCTCCCTGATTACTGCAGCGTGTATCAACATAATGTGGTATCCTCGATTGATAACGCAATTTATGTGGACAGTCAGGCGTCAATCAAGTCGCTGAAATCAGTTTTTCTGACATCAAACGCTCAAAAGAGGCAGTAGCCTCAGCGAACGAAAGGTGGACGAACACTTTCACATGTAGTTTAGCAAGACAAGCCTGGCCAAAGTTACGGAGACGTGAATTAAAAACGATCGTGGGGATCCTCACAGGATATACTGCCTACTTGGAGAACATGCGAGGAGGCTAGGTCTAGAAGCAAATGATTTCTGCAGAAGCTGTATTGACGAGGAGGAGGAAGAAACTGCAGTACACTTCCTATGCTCATGTCCGACTTTAGCACACAGAATCCTTAAACATATGGGTAGGCTCTCAATGGAAAGCCTCTCTGATCTCGAAAACTATATAGTGCGAGATATATACGTAAGTACCTCTAACTTGTTCAAATAACCTAACCTATACCAACAAATATTTAACATATGTTAAGAACATAGATAACATATTTTTCAGATTGTACGATTTGCATACTTTTTGGCAATTTTTAATAAATAACAAAATGCTCATGGAAGCAGCCAAGAATTATTTGTAGAATTACTTTTGAAAAAATACTATGCCGGTTTCTGATGTCAGATATCATAACTAAAATTAGGTATAAAAACTAAATAATTAATTATTAAATTAAGTTTATTTTGTAATGTTTAATTCTTCAGGTCATCATTGAAATAATAAATTTAGTTATATAGTTTAGTTTCAATTCGAATAATCAAACGTAGAATGTCTCTTGAATTTCCAGGTAGTTTATTTAATTTTGAATCAAGTACATCGGTGACAAATTCGAATTCTAAATGTACATAGATTGGGTTTTACTATGTGAGACAGCTTAGAAAGATCGACTAAAATAAATGCAAAATTGAGCAAAAGAATGGGTAAATAAAAAATATTTAGGAACTTACTTAACAATTGTTGATACTATAAGTTTTCTTTGCAGCTGGTGTGTCATTTTGGATGGGAATTATTCAGGCAATTGCAGGGTACAAATATTTGCTATTCCAGCATATCTGAATTCGAAAATATTTCATATAGAGGACGTGTTTTTTTGTGGAAAACAAACTGTTCTACCATTTTATTAACTCGCAACGCTTGTTTATACCACTCTATAAATTAAACATCATAAATAATATTGATTTTATTATAAATTATATCGCCGAAACGAAGCGGACACAAAAAAAATAATTTATTGATAAACTTTTTCTTTTTTTTTGGAAAAAACATAAAAATTAAATTGATATTTTTAATGACCATACGATCCACCTACCAATTGATTTTTAAACAAAATACAAATAATTCAAGACATGAAAAATAATTATAAATTTTTATTTTATTTTTACAAACTTTAGATTGAGTGTTTTGTGGGTATTTATAGAATTTAGCAATGCACAATATATATATGTATATATAGCAACAACGATAATGACGGCGATAATAATAATAAAAAATTACAAATTTCGATACAATCATTCGCATGCTGGCATATTAGTGCTATATGGAATGGACATACTAAAGTTATTTTACGACATAGTGAGTGAATCTTATGCCACATTTAAAATAATAATTAGATTTTAGGTTAACCTGTATTCAACGAAATATTGAAAGAATACCAACGCATGAGAAATTTTCAATAACTTCATATTTTTGGGCTTCAAATTTTCAATAACTTCATATCATTTATACTGAAATTATAAATACCAATTATTTAAAAATAAACTCAGCATAATGCAGTATGTATACATTTTTAACAGTACAAAGCGCGTGACCATATTTTAAAATAAAATAAACTTAACATAATTAAATTAATTATGATCATGTAAGAATAATAAATTTTATCATGACAGCCAATGAATTATAGTACCTACATATAATATATCGGGACAAGTTAATTTAACATTGAACTACTACCTATATAAGTATAACTGCAGAGTTTAACAATTTGCAGTATTTTTGCAATAATTTATATCTAATTCAAATTAATTGTCTTCTTGTAATTCTTGCTATGGTATTATTAGACGAGAAATTTGATTTATATATGTTTAAAATATCCTGTAATTTTCCATAAACATTATAACTTCATTTTTAATTCTGAAATTACATATTGTAAAAGAATTTTTTTTTACTAATTCTGCAAAACATTAGAATTCTTGTTATGCGCTTAACACATGAATTTAAATTATCCAACCCAAATACAAATTAGCTTTAAACTTAATATTTCCATACATATTGACGATACAAGTCTAGTTTGGGCCGCACATCTATATTATTGCTTGTGCTTAACTTACTTTTTGGCTATATGCCAATTCTATCCATTTTACTGATAGATTATTAGAAATGAAAGGATCATGGCCTTGGCTAAGCAAAAATTTGGGTCTCAATCAAAAACCAAATACACAAAACCAATCGATCAAAATGAGCCCACAAAAAATAGATGAATATGAGCACACAAAAATCAACTTAACACTTTAAACGTGTTTCCAATAGAAACTACAGCAACGTCATCAAATGAATGTGACCAGATGAGTACAAATTGTGATGAAGAACAAGTTGAAACATTTAATTTGATTTAAGACATTACATGTTCATCAGCTGAAATAGGACCCGATGGCGGCGACTTCAAATTGTGAAACAACATAGGTTATATATACATATTTTATTATTTATTAAACATAAATTAAATTACTTTTGCATTAAAAGATCTGAAGTTGGAAACTGACTGTGATATACTGATACTGTTGTATCGACGATCCTAAGTTTATTCCGACAACACAGATCGAATACAATTTGATTGTAAACCGAAAAGCAATTCAATTAAAACGAAATTCAGGGCAAGTGTACGTAACTCGTACTGGTGTTTTAAAAAACGACGCACTTACTTACACCGCTAACGAGTAACATTTTCGATGACTACTGGAAACTAATTACGATTCTTTTTTAATACATTTTATCGTTTTAAAAATCAATAGAGTTGCACACATATTACCGGATTAATTGAAGTTATTAGCAAAAAATCAACAGTTCTCGTTCCAAAATTTTCTCGTATTCGCCGATTCAACTGTAAATATAATTTACAAATTAGAGGTGAAAATATATAAATATACAAGAAGTGTTTAATGATGACATTCGGCGAAACTGATAAGTTTTTAAGAATTATAATTGAAAAAAAACTTAAACTCATCTATAGATCAACTATTGTGAACGAGTGCAGAGGGAAACACTCACCAGCAAATGAAGTAGCAGAGTTATTATACCAGGAACGATACTTAAAATATATATTTAGCGCCAGATCTAAAATATTTCAATTACGTTCCGGCAATATTGGGAAGCCAGTATCATTAACAAAATTTTCGGCTAAGAATTTTAAATTAAAGCATCCTAAAGTTGATTCTTGTAATGCTTGTGAAATTTTAAAAGCTAAAATTGAAATTGAGATTGCAGAAGATAAGGAAACTTTATTAGCTGAACAACGCCATCACCATTTAGATGGCAAAAATGCTTATAAGAGCAAGAAGGCCGACAAAAACTAATTAAAGGCAATGAAATATTGTATACCTTTGACTTACAGCAATGTTTACCGACCCCTTTAATAAGGATACATATACTTATGTATATCGTCAATGTTTAGGAGCTTCTTGCAAAGCGATACGAATTTGGAAACAATGAACCATAAATTTTAGTAATCGGTCACACGCATATGGAGTTTGCTGTGTGATACCGATGACTAGCTTATTGAACGACGGAAGAAGAAAACACAAGTCAAAATTCATTATCCAAGAGACTGTTTTCAGTTCGTTCTAGCCCCGCTGGAATGGAAAATAAATTTATTGTTGACGAAATTGAACAAAATGGCATATTGGAATTTGGGGGATTAGCGAAAAGTATATTTACATTACAGTTGTTGGCCAACTGACATCGATGGGAATAGATTTGCATGGAGAAAAGTTAGGTGGTTAAGGTACACTAAGGAGGAAGCCATTGTTAAATACAAAAACTCCTTGGACGACATGAGGAGTTTAAAATCCTAAATCTAAAGCGCCGTGAGATAAATTCAGCTAATATTGAAAATTTAAACATAGCTCCTACGTATTGTCATTATAGTAGATGTATTCTCGTTCTGGATGTATTATCATTAGTGGATCCCGTGTTTGATTAATTTTATCACATTCATGTAGATGAAATGATTTGAGTTATAAATCTAAATTTGTGTAAACCTATTTTGGAAAAATGGAATAAATGGAACCCATGTAATACTATTGGTATTGACAAGTCTGATGTGGCAAATGGGCTTCTTTCTCTAAAATTGAAATAATTTTGCAAGCATTATAATCGATCATACACCGATTAATTTATATCGCACATTTAAAAACAGATACAATTTTACCTAAATTTAACCCTCTTGAAACTCTAAAAAAAATGATTCCCTCTTTCATTGTGACCACAATTGTATTTGATATTAAATAACGTAGGCAAATGCCACAAGAAAGTGCCACGCAACAGATAAAATAATGGTTAATTATTATATAGTTATAGTTAAGCGCCGTAGATTTTTAACTAAATTAACTATTTATTTAACGTTATCAGATGAAATCTACACCGATTAATCCATTACGTTTCAATTTCGGTAAATGTCATGATGTTTCCGATTATTAGTTCTTATTTTCAAATGAAACGACTTGGAATAGATTTAGAACATCGAGCAAATGTATAGTCGCATAAATTCTATCCGATTCGTCATGTCCCATACGTCATAGATTTCGGCAACTTGTCATAGATTTCTGCGTCAGTAAAGAAATAACTACTATTTATATAAATACAAATTAGTCAGTATTGACAGCAATAAAGAAGCTGAAACAATCACTACATCGTAAAAATCTGAAATATTTGAAACTCTAATCGTGCCAGAGTAAAAGAAAACTAATTTTCTGAGTGTGGCTCAGGAAGATAGATTGTAAAATAAAAATTCTCTTTAATTATTATATGCTGTAATTCCTAAATTTCTTTAAGGCTGAAATAAAACAACTAAACTGAAAATCTAAAATTTGTAAAATTTAAATTAACAAATTTTCCAATGCATAAGTTTTTTAACTAAATTCCAATGAATACAAAATGAGTTAAATTTAATCACATTATCTGTACCCATCATATCTTATCATGCCTTATTTACCAGTCAGAATCAATTACTTAAAGATTAAATTTAAAAATAATTACATCGTATTGTATAGCTCGATGTCGTTAACTGCAATATTGAATTTTAGAAAACAATTTGTATGCATGCAATTTTTAATTTTTAAAATTATGATTTGATTGATCGAATTTTGAAAAATCATTTAAAATTTAAAGATTCTTTGAAATATAAATAATATTGAGTTTCGAAATGTTAAATTGTTAATTTGTTTTACCCATTTTCGTATACAAAGAGATATTGAATTTGGATAATCGTCGGAATTTAATTGTTTATGAAATTTGTGCTATAGTTAAGGGTTCTAAGTTAAATAACAATGGGTGGATTGAATAAAAACAAATACTTACTTATAAATACTTTAACTTCTGCTTTTTGAAGTATTTACCTATGGGCAAACGAAGAAAATTCAAGTATTTACTTGGGAAGTAACGGAACCTTTCATTAAATTCAACCCCGGCTTAAACTGTTTATTTTGATTACTAAAAATTTAGCTTAAAATACAACTAAAATCAAGACTAAACCATGCCTTAGGAATTTGGATGTGAATTTGATTGTATTACATTATAATTAAGTTTAATTTTAATTCATAGGAGCTAATTTTTTATTAATATGGGCTCAGAAGTAATCAAATAAAACACGCTGAAGAGAAATGCAGATAAGTAATACCAATTGGCCCTTGTATTCCAAAGACAAATAAATAACTATTATATGAACTTCCTACACCCCATCGACGACGGCTTAAACAAATTTATACAAATTTTTAAGATAAAACTTAAATCTATATCTTTAATTCTCACCACTTGTGTAATTTATCAGATTTATCATGCCAACAAAACTCTATACCCCGTTAATAATAAATAAAAACTCATAATCTAAGTCACGTTTCTCACAAACAATATCCATCTACCTAAAATAAAAGAAATTCATTTTTTTCATTTTCAAACAAGTGGCATTACTAAAATACTAAGTCAAATCGTATATACATATATATATATATATATATATATATATATATATATATATATATATATGTATATATATATATATATATATATATATATATATATATATATATATATATATATATATATATATATATATATATATATACATATATATATATATATATATATATATATATATATATATATATATATATATATATATATATATATATAAAACATTGAAAAGCACTTAACTCCACTCTACACTCTTATTTGTTCGTTGTATCGTTGTGTACATATTGTCTGTATGTGTTGTATTTATATATATATAAATATATATATATATATATATATATATATATATATATATATATATATAATATATATATATATATATATATATATATATATATATATATATATGTTTTTACCGCACCGAAACAAAACCCAATAATTAACGAAAAAAACATGTCACCTAAAATATCGCAGTGACGCATTTTTATCCCCACGTCAAAAATTTAAACATTTAACAATATTTAATTTGAATGTACTCACTTTTTAGTTATATGTATTAATTAAGCCGAAATGAAATAAAAATTCAGCTTTGCCTTAAAAAAAGAATAATTCACAACACATACATTTTTCACTGTATTTTCTATTTTTTTTTCTTATCTTAAGAAAATCACCAGCACTGATAAAAAAAGAAATTAAATATAAGAAATGTTCACTATAAATTTTATAAACTAATACACTAATTTGATGTAAATCCCTATAACGAACGAACGAAAAACCAAAAAAAAAATTAAAATTAAGGAAAAATCATCTATCCTACGATAACAGTAACCTCATTGAGATGAAAATACAGAAAAACGATTGCAGAATTTTATTATAGAGCTGCTGTTGTACATAATATTTTTGTAGGAGAAGAGAAAGAACACGAAATATGTATTAGGCCATTTTTATTTTTCATGCCAAATAGAAAAATTTTCTTCTATAGCAAATTCACTTGAGCAGGGAAATTTTTGTTTTATATTTTCGATTGGAATTTTAAAAATTTATGAATGAAAAAGTTAAGAATTTCCCATTGTTCATGAGGAAATTTTTTTCTATATATACTCTAGAAACTGTTTTGTACTTTGTATATACGACGTACAGCAGTTCAATCCCAAACCTGTTTTTCCATTTTCCCATTTAGCTAAACATACAGAATAATAATTAGATTCATGTTTCCCTAAAGTAATACAGAAAAAAACTATGTGCGAGAGAGGAAAAAGTACTGAAAAATAGGAGTGGTTGGAAAATTACTTTAGAACACAGCAGAACAGAAAAAAAATTAAAATAACAAAATCAATTAGAAAATTAGTCACGATAAAAAATTTAAACTAAAAATATAATTATTTTTTTATTTCTTCTTTATATTTAAAAAGAAAATCACAACCAAAGAAAAAAATTTCATTTAAACTGTAAATATGAGAAAAACACTTGCTCGATTCAATTCAACATTAATTTTTTTTTTTACTTTTATCCAAAAAATTTTATTATATTTTTCACATTTTGGAAAAGTCATATATGCATATAATATACATACATATATTTTCACTATTATATTATGACAAAGTAACAAATTTTTCACTTTTCACATCACATACAAAAACACAATCTTCACACACACACAGACTCGAAAAACAACAAAGAAAATTTACTTTTTCACATATTTATCATGAAAAACCACCTTTTTGTTTATAACGCAACGAACGAACGTAAAATAAATTCTATGTTTTTGTGCAACTCTGATAACAAATTTAACTACGAAATAAAATTTAATTTTTCGCGAGACATAAATAAAAAAACTTGAAATCCAATAATTTTTAATTAAAAAGTTTATATTTTAAAAATTAAATCCGTAATGAGATAATTTATAATAGTTTTTCTTAGCTGTTCCTAGAGGAAAACTGTACACTATACTAATATATACACAGACACACACATATATAGTAGGTTTCACAAAAATACCAATAGGATTTTAAATTTTTTGTGTTTTTGTCTTATTCGAACGGCCACCGAATCTCAACTAAAAAATTTAAAAGAAAATGATTTTCCCGAATACACGCTTAGAAGAGAAAAGTTTTCAATTTTTTCTTTAAAACTAAAATGAGAGAATATACATATATAATTCTCTCTTTTTATTTAATAAAAAGAATTTTCCAAAATATCAATGTAACACACAGAAAGAAATTTACCAATTTTTCTTTTTTCAACTCATTTTCATTATCATCGAGTGTCGTAGTAATAAAAATAAAACAAATGAAAAACTATAAATATATTATACACGAAATGTTATCGTGTGCGCATGTTGTATGAAATTTTCATTTAATTTTATTTTTTTCATATAAAATCGGAAATGTAACGGAGAAAAGTGAAAAAAATTAAAGAGAAACGGAAAAAACTAATTTTTTGAGTGCAATTTTTTGGTTGGATTCTCGTATCTATCCACATTATTAGTAATGTTAAGGTCGTTCTCCAATTTAGTTTTACCGTTGTGGATCATAATATTTTAATTTATTGTAAACGCTGACTCAACAGATAACGTGGATATTCATTGCTATTACCAAAGAGAATGGAACCTTATAGAGAGTTCATCCCGTACAAAAAATAAAAATAAATGTTGGGCGCCGCAAATTCGTTTTTGGGTGCCCCTACTACATCTGTAGTGGAAATATGTTTTTTTGTCTTTCACTTCATTCAATTTTATATGAATGTAGAGCAGAGAGAGAATATAATCATTCATTTTTCGTATTTTTACAGTTATTATTTCGCATTACAATTTTCGTTTCCACACGGTCTATCTTTATATACATAATCTTTGCTATTACTTACTTGACTTATGATGTATCAAAGCAGTTTTTTAAATATATCAAGACACATAAAACATTGGTATCGTCAATTCCAAGCGACATACTAACGTGTTATGGGAATTTGTACAACCATCATTGAATGAGATATATCCCATATAAGTCGTGAAACAATCGCCAATTTCTAGAAAAGGAGAAGTCAATTGGCCTCGTACGATACATCTCCTTTGGATTACTTTCTTTGGAGTTATTTAAAAGTTATGTGTAAGGTATATCAAAACCCACATACATTCGAACTGTCAATGTAGATGCGGTCATTGAAAATTAAGATTTCCTATAAATAAACCGGGGGGTAATATAAACGACATTCCACATTTAATTTCCATAAAAAAAGATTTCAGACACAATAACAATTTCCAATGTTTGCCCAGAAAATGTGTGTGTATGAATTCCAACAGATAGCGGTTGGATCCTTTAATAATAATAATAATAAACAGTATTAAAGGCCATTACTGGCCCCTTACTGAGTCAACAACCCGGCTCCAACGGTTTCGATCCTGAGCATGGTCTTCATACTGTCTAAGACAATCTGAAGAGGCCAAGTCGTTCTCTACATCGTGGAGCCATCGTCGCCGGCAACGACCTCTGCGCCTACCATATGGTGGCTCTCCTTTCAGAGATCGCTGCACAATTCGTTCCGGATCAGCACGCAGAACGTGACCGAGCCAGCGTACTCGCTGAGATCTTATTTCATGTACAATATCGGGGATCTTCATCAGATCTCTGATCTCGATATTGTACAGAGCTCGGTAGGTACCATCTATTTCGCGTTTTGGGCCGTAGACCACACGCATGACTCTTCTCTCAAATGTTAGGAGCCATCTCTCGTATTCATCCGTCAGCGCCCAACTTTCACATCCAAACATAACAACGGGCCTGATCAACGCTTTGTAAAGCTTCAGCTTCACGGCACTTGATAAGTGTTTAGATTTTAGCAGTGGCCTTAGAGGATACAGAGAACGACTGCCAGCTGCCAGCCGCACTTTAATATCCTCACCCACACTATTATCGTGAGTGATAAGAGAACCCAAATATTTGAACCTCCTCACTCCCTCAAACGTGTGGTGGTCACTACTAAAATCTGTTGTGCCACTGTCCCTAAAACCTGAGATCAGGTATTTCGTTTTGGACTCATTGATCTGAAGTCCAACAGAAGCTGAAAACTCTACAAGCGGATCAAGTATTTCTTTCACTCCGTTGCTATTCAGTCCAATCACGCATATGTCATCTGCATATGCAAGCACCTGATTGGACTGGCGATATAAGATGTTACGCTGCGGTGTTTCAGTTTTACGAAAGATGTACTCCAACATGAGATTAAAGAGTATCGGGGACAGAGCATCTCCCTGCCGAACACCCGAGTTAACTACAAAACTTGGCGATAGCCTGTTCTCAACTTTAACACAGCATTGAGACTGCGTCACTGTCATCCTACATAGTCGTACCAGTTTTGTTGGCATTCCTAGGTATTCCAGGGCAGACCATAGACTCTCTCGATTGATCGAGTCATAGGCCTGCCGGAAATCCAGGAACACCTGATGTACGGGGATGGATGTCTCATAATATTTAGATAAAATCATCCGCAGCGAAAAGACCTGATCGGTGACTGATCGATTCGGACGAAATCCTCCTTGATAGTCACCAACCAAGCCCTCCGCCAGAGGAGTGATTCTATCCAATACAATGTATGACAGTAACTTGTAAGCTGTGCAAAGGAGAGCTATACCGCGATAATTCTCACACTTCAAGCGGTCTCCCTTCTTGAAGATGGGGCATATCGTGGCCACTTTCCATTCGTCAGGCATAACTTCGGTTCGCCATACTAATCGAATAAGGTCGAAAAGACAGTTCAACAAAGTATCCCCTCCGAATATCAAGAGCTCCGAATTAATGCAGTCCACTCCAGGTGCACGTTTTCGTTTCAATCTCTGCATGGCTTTAGTGAATTCCTCATGGGATGGCTCCTCAGTGCAAATCTCCGCAGTCTGTATTAGAGGTGGCTCAACAACAGTCTGTGACGCATGATGGACATCAAGCAGGTCAGTAAAGTGTCCACTCCATGCGTCAAGTACTGGTTGGATCCTTTACATAATTAAATTTAAAAGATTTCTAAACGCGATTTAAATATGGAACATGGAACCTATGTGTATATATGGCGTGTGGAACCTAATATATCTAATATTTGTTGGATTTCAATTTTGCCTCTTACTATTAGTGGTTTAATCAATTCGCTCACATAACGATAATTTTTAAAAAGCGATTGTACAAACGGTTTATTCTCGACCATTTTCTATCACAATCAAATGTTAAATGTTTTTATACATTTATACATATAGATAGTGCTAAGCAATGCCGTTAATTGTCCGAAAATGCAATTTATAAGCAAGATTTTGCCTAGATGTTTATAAGACGATTCAAAGATGCCCACGCGAATCTGATCCCGACCATTTTCGTTGTTGAGCTTGAGCATACATAATAAAACTAGAACTATTGGAATTTTTCAGCTTTCAAAGCCGTTTCTAATTTATTCTTCAGTAATTTGCTTCTAGCCCAAGATTTCTGGGTCTATAGTTATAGTTTTTTCAGTAGAGTTGTCGGAAAGCTTAATTGGGTAACTCAGGAAAATCTCATTCCACTGCTGTTTCTTGATGGTTGTGACGCGTTGTTTTAATTACATATTGTAATAGTTTAACGTGCAGGTAGAGTCGACTGATGATAATTTTTAAGTTGCGCGTATATAGCCGAATGTTCACATATCTCCGTTGACTGTGTATAGCAAGTGCAAATTTGCTTCAATATAATACATTGCTGAACCACAATTTCGGTTTGATTTTATCAAAACGGAAGTTTTTATAATGAAGACTACATTAGATGCGGATTCCACACTTATGATTATTTTGTTCAACAATTGATTCGATTATGGTACCTACGTCCGTACGCGGTGTCCAATTTTAGTGGTAAATGATAACTAAGCGTAATATTTAACCTTTTAGAATAAATTTAACAAAGATCTATATACTCAACAGTACGACTTCCAGGTATTAAGTGAAGGCAATCCCAAGCAGATTTAGTAATGTTGAAACTACCTCCTAGATATTAGAAATATTGACTCTAAGGCTTTGGAATATTTACTCTAAAATATTTCAGAAATTCTTACATACTTCTTAATACTGACGGTGCTAACTGCCTAACATTTCCGTTTTATCCTTCCATAACTTTGGCGAGCCATGGAAAAGTGCTACGGCATAGATTTGTGAGTGATCGAATTTCAAAGATATCGAAGCGAAAATATATTTGTGTTATGTTTATTGTTATAGGGGATATGTTTTATAAAAACAACAAGCTCTGAAATTGTTATGTTGACCAATTTTGAATTTTGATTTAATTAATTTGAAGTCAATTAATCAAATGGCCCTACTATATGTTGTATTAAATATGAATTATGAGATATTTTTGGTAAGGACCTATGATATGGATCTCATCTAGCTCCATGTTAATTGGACTGAAATTATATGGCAACCTTACCACATTTAAATGGCTGTCAATAAATAATGAACCAATAACTGTACTACCTAATATACCAGCGACAGTTAGGCTTATTGAGAAAACAATTTTTTTAAAACTAGACTCGTCCGAAAAACAGACCCATTGTATAGGAACGAATTCACGTTTAAGAAATCAACCAAGTCGCAAAATTAAACTCGTCAATCAGGATGAAAATTATTCATTCTTGACATCGTATGTACCGACCGAACTATATGATACACCACTAGATACTTCGCGTACCGAAATTTTGATTAGAACTGATCGTTGAGTCCGATTTCTTATTTAATACAAATCTTTATTTGGATAGCTTTGTTTGAAAACAACTGCCGTTCTTCCAGCACATGCAAGTCGGTCCCATACTAAATAAACCAACAATATCAACGCTAGAGGCCGGATGAAAAACAATCTCTCCATTTGTTCAAAAGTGTTTTCATAATAATAATAATAAAACCCCGTTTTGTTTTAATACAAAATAGCTTATTGCTTAAATAAAAATATTGCATTATAAAGAAAAATATAATATGAAGCTTTTAATTATATAGAAAACAGTAATAATATCACAAAATCACATTGATAACAATCAACTAATTCTTGATCCTGTTTCGAAAGTATTTCTTAAACTTAAATATAAAACTTAACATGTAATGGCACTACCGGCTTCCAATTGTGATAAAATGTTTCTATCACTCTAAAAAACAATTTTGATTGCAGCTCGTTACGCGATTCGCATAATCAACTCGGCGCATCCCGCTAAAATATAATTCCTTTTATTATCGCTGAAATCTAAGAAAATCAATAATAAAAAGGAAAAAAGAAAGTAAATCTGCATTAACGCTGCGTTGGCAGCTCTAGAAGAGAGTTAGGCCTCTGTATTTAAAATTCAGCCGATGAAAAATTATGATTAATGGTATAAATAATAACGATCTAAATAATGTGTTTAATAATTAATGTACTTATAATCTAGAATATAAAAATTAAAAATAAAAGAAAACTGATCGTATTGGTGGTAATTTAACGGGAGATGATTCTCATAATATCGTATGAGATACAAGACACGCGGCTTAAGTTAACTTATTTAATAAATTTGGAAAATTATTATCAAATTTATAAAATAATTGACGGACTATTGCATCTTCGACCAGGCTCGACCATATCGGGATGTATTTTAATTTTATAAAATTACCACAAATTATTAAACTATGGCGTGCCCGTGTCAATGCAACATTTAATCGTTGCGGATGGCCAAGAAACCCTGTTCCAGTTGTTCTGGTTGTTGCCAATATTATAATATCGGCCTCTTTACCTTGAAAACTATCTATTGTATTCACGTAACTATCGTTCAAATTAAAGAAATTTAAAGCTTTTGTAATTTCATTTTTTTGTTGCTGATACGGCGTTAGAATACCGACTTGAACTTTTTTCAAGTCCACTAATTTAGAGATTTCATACAATAAATGACCAATGAATTTCGCTTCGTCCGTATTGTATACACTTGAATTATTACTAGTGCCATTCTGCATAAAATCCAGACTTATCACCGAGTATGGCCGTAATGGAACATCTGCATTTAGTTTGTAACTCGATATTAATTGGTCGCCATAAAAATATTTATTCGGAAATTCACATATTTCCGGATGCATTCGATATTGGGTTGTCATTGGTAATACTGGTGTAGCGGCGATAACTTCAAAACTGTGTTGTATTCTAGTGAATAACGAATTTCCCAGACCTTTCTCTTTGGCATCAGATGATAGCACTACCGCCGGAAGTTGTTTTGTGTCCCCCACGAGTATTAATTTTTTTATTTTAAATTTCAAAGGAATTATCGACCAAGGTTCAGTACATTGTGTAGCCTCATCAATTATACAGACATCCATTGTTCTCAAAGTTTTCATAAGCTGCACACAGCTCGTTAGTGTAGTACATATAACATCTGCTTTACTAATCAAACTCGTCATTAGCTGCTTTTCCTTATTTCGCATTTCAGTATATGCAATATGAGTGCCATTAATCATGTTCTTAATCCGATTCAAATTATTTACTAAATTCGGCAATTCATCAATTTTACTCGAACTACAACCATTTTCCTTTAAAATACTGATTCGGTTCTCGAGCGCTTTTTTTTCTTGTAATAACGTTTTAATGTTATTTCCGCTCACCACAGACGAAGATTCGATTTCACGTTTCCATGTATCGAAATTTTTTTTACATAAACTTTGCAGTGAGTAAGCTTGCGCAACAGGCGCCATTTTCTCGAGCACGCCATAACGAAGTAACCGAATCTCTGGTAGATTTTTAGTTTTTTTATTTTTCTGTCGAATATCAATCAACTTTTCCATGATTATGTCGATCGCGTTATTAGTTGCCGAACATACAAGGATCTTAAGTTTTATGTCTTCAGGTAAGTACAGCAGGGTTGATACTAAGTTTGATATAAGATATGATTTTCCCGTTCCTGGTGGGCCATCGATTAAAACCATGCTCGGTTTTGAAACATCAAGACATTGCTTCGTTGCATAGTCTACAATATTGTATTGGCTTTCGTTTAACGTAACCTGCAAATGAAACGAAAAGAAAGTATAAAAAGAAAGTTACTCATAAATACAATAACATTAATGTACCGACATTCACAGGATACCATATAACTAAATTAAACAACTAGAAAAGATATACATACATCTAAAAGCGGATTATATTCGTTTGTTATACTGGGCACATCAATGTGTATCGGTGGATTTAAAATCATATCACACAAAGGTGATTCTTTTAAATCATAAATAAATCCCATATTAATCACCTCGACTCGAATGTATGCAATACACGTTATTTCGATTCCCATTTCATTGTGAATTGTATCTGTTATAGCGGATTGTGCCGATTGGATTGTAATATACGTGACTTGACGGTCTGAAATAGATGTATTTGTGTAATTAATCTCGCCCTCTTGAAATTATTTTTCATATTCATACCTGTCGTTCGCATAAAATCTTTAAAAACCATATAGGCAAAAAAACGTTTATCCGCAGCACTAACCATCAGTATCATACCCTCTTTAACCTGTTCACGCATATTATTGTCGAGTCCATTTTCTAATTCGCAAACAAATTCATAACGCATACCATTCCCCCTTGGCACTAATTTCCCATTCATAACCGTTGCACGACATCGATATTTCCTACGTATTTCGTAATCATTCCGAATCTGATGCCACAGCTCAACTTTCAGCAGCGGGATCATAATATTTTCGTATTCCGTGCAATCCCGATAAGTGTGCACAATCGGTAACAAAATATTAGATCCGTTTATAGGGGGCAATGTATTTGGAGACATTTTCAGCCAATCCGTATTCCATTGCGTGATATCGTTGATGACATTTTCACACGGATGAAAATGTAACGAGACCTCAGCCTTCCTTTCCTCATTCGTCTCTTTATTAATCTTTTTCAATTTCGCGATACTGTTCTCCTTATGTTTGGCCTCGGATACATTAAGTAATTTTTTGTCGCTAGTTATCTCGTAGTATTTAGTATTAACAACGTCATTGAAGCGAACTGTTTTAGGTTTCGGATTTTTCATAGTCTGCTGCAATGGAGTTCGTTTAATAAGAATTGATTTCTTTGGTATTAAATCGGATTGCTGGATTGATTGATTTGGTGGACATAGCGAAACCGTTGAGTTAATTGATTCTTCGCATACGGTCCTAGCAATTCTTGGTTTTAAGGCGGTTTTTGTCAGTGACACTTGCAAGGATGTTATCGGCTCGGGTGGCTTTGGTACTGGAGACTTTACACCAGTTTCTTCTGACACCGTTCTTGAAACTTTCGGTATTTTAGGAAAATCAGATATTGATTTGCCAACGGTGCCCAAATCATTAATGCTGAACAGTTTGGAGATTTTGGGCTCTTCAACTGGTTTTTCATGAGTTCGCATTTCTATTGTGGATATCGATTTTCGACGTGCAGGAATTTTACACGGTAAATCTTCCGTCAGAAATGAACCGCGATTTTGTTCCGTTACTTTGACCTTTGGCTTATTTACCACTTTTGGATCATCGTCGGTCCTTTCGCATTTATTTGCTAATGCGATTTCGTGCAGACGATTTTTCCTCATTTTGTCCCATTCACTTCGCGACGGTAACGGTTTATCCGCAGAATATCCTTGTTTATATTTCTTCTTCAAATTTTGTAATTGGTGTCCGTGCTTTTGAGCCATTATAGCTCGCTTTTGAGCACGCCGTATATCATCGGCGAGTTTCGGTTTATCGATATTATCGGTAGTTCCTTTCACATTACCTCGCCTCCGACTTCGCATTTTCAATGGCTCGATAATTTCAAGCTGACGTGGTTTCTTGTGATCCGATTTTATTTTTGTCATTTCGTCCGTGACTTTTGGGACATGTTTCTCGACAAAATCTGGATCACGCTCTGGCTCAGGTATAATTTTTTTATTTGATTCATCGCGAACGTCTTTCTTTGGTTGGTGACGTATAGATTTGGATTCGAGTTTATTTTTATACTGCTCCTTTGAACTAGAACGATGGCGTTTGTTTTCGCTTCTTCTCTCTCCACTCTTACTAATTTTACACGAACTAGATTCGGACCGGTCCGATTTTTCTTTTGAACTTGACCGTGCTGTGTCTCGCTCCCCATCAAGAGAAACTTTAGGTTTATTAATTTTGTCGCTTGATTTTGTTTTTAATACAACTTCTGAGTTGCGTTTCGTATGCGGCTCAGCTTCTGCTCCTTTTAATTTATCAACATTCTCTTCGTCATCTTCATCAGGTCCAAAAAGTGCTTTATTGGATATGGATAATAATCGTTTAAACTTTTTTTTTGGTGGTTTAATGTCACCATCGCTGTCCGAATCTTTTTTCTCATCTAATCCGAAAATTGATTCAGTCACTATGTTTTCAAGAAGAACTGAACATCTTCGAATTGGCATTACCGAATTTTCTGGTGATGGAGAACTACTGGAATTTGATTTACTGACGCATACTGGTGTATCATCTACTAATTTCGATGAACATAGAGGAGATGGATCAATGATTTGTACAAAATCGTCATCGACTTCAATTTTTGGAGTTATTAATTTATCCACTTCCTCTACTATACTTGATTCTTCTTGTTTTTCGTTAAGTTGATCATCACCGGGAAGTTTACCTAAAACTGACCGCAACTCATTCAATATAAAGTCATCATTATTTTCTTCGTCTGATTCTTGTTTTATATCTCGACAGAATCTTTTACTGTCAACATTTTGTGACAATTTTAAAACCCAATTATTCATTTCTTTGATGTCTTCATCCTCGCTATCCGAAATCAAAACAATATCAGAATTCTGCTCACGCATCGATAATTCTTGTTTTATTTTGTATTGATGAAATAGATCCTCGTCCTCATCGATATTGTTGTCGCATTCCGAGAAGATATCTTCAATTTCGATGATTTCATCTAGGATCTCTTGTTTCATACTAAAGCTAAGCTCCTTTTCAATCTCCTGTTCTTGTTCAATCTCCTGTTCATGTTCAATCTCCAGCTCTTTTTCAATCTCCTGGTTTTGCTCAATCTCTTGCTCTTGTTCAATCTTCTGCTCTTGTTCAATCTTCTGCTCTTGTTCTATCCTCTGCTCTTGTTCGATTACCACTCCTTCTACTTCATCGTCGTCAATCTCTTCGACTGATAATACTTCTACCTCATCGTCGTCGTCCTCCTCCTCTTCTTCATCATCATCAATATTGATAATGATATTCTCGATTGGAACATTATCTCGTTTCACTGTGAATGTGTAGTACTTCTCGTCTTCGTGATCGGCAATTGTACATCCAATTCCGATGTTATCCCCTTCTCGTAATCGAACTTTATCTCCATTTTTAACAACGGTATTTACCCAGGTTCCATTACAAGTCTAAAAATAACTCATCAAAATGTTAATTGAAATGTAAAATAAAGCAATATCAGAGGGCCATAGAAGCTAGTATTACATGCAAGAATTGGAAGATGTTTGTTATAAAAACAAAAGATTGTATGTACGAATGAAAAAGAAAAGGCTGTGAAATTGGCTGAAATTGAAGCTCACACAAAGAGGACCATGTAATCTTCGGGATCGGTACTTAATTCTGTTTTTACAAAATTTTCCTAATTTAGGAAAAATTCTATTTAACAATTTTCTGTTTTATAAAATCAACCTATACACTAACACGCGTGGCATGCCAGCGAGTAGGTGGGAAATTAAACAAACAAAAATAGCGGGAAGCGTCTGTTCAGGAGGTGCGGCACCTCATGTAAGAGGCGGGTGAGTTCTACCTGGCAGTATGTATCAATAAACCCGGATGGAAACTCCGATTACAAAACCATCATGCTTGGAAAAAAGAGGAAACGTTTATGCAGTACCGGCACACATGGTTAAAAACTGAATGACGAGAATCAGACAACGCAGACAATTGCAAACTTGGCTAAGTAGATAACAGTATGTTGTGACAATCAGACTACCAAAAATTTTACGTTAGTACATGTAATGTATCCATACATATGATTTTGTTAAAAATTAATTCTACAGTTAATTTGTATGCGGCAGAATTACGAAACTGAATTATGTAAAACAGAAAATCGTACCCAACCCAAAATTTATACAATTTTTAATGCGTGTAATGCGTATGTTAAACATCATCTTGGAAAATGTTAATGCGTAAAATTAAGAATCTTCAAAGGTTGCTATCGGATCGTACAAACTCAACATCACCTAGACGATGAGTAACTAAATCGTCCTGCGGCCGAATACACTTAGATGCTACGGTGAAAATTTAAAACCCTAGACTGTCTAGCTATATCTGATGTAAGTGAAATGAAAAGACCGTCCGATTCACAACTCTTCACTTCAGTTAAAAACTGAGCAACTGAATTAATTGAAGAGATATTTTCCTCGTCTTCATAATTCAAATGAGCTATTCGGTTATCTTTTTTGCATTTGTTTTAATTTCGTACTTGTGATTAAAAAGAAAATTTGTGGTAGAAATAAAATAAAAAGTTTTAACAACATAAAATATTAAATTTCGACTTTTATCAATCGAACGGGTCGTAATTCTTCAGTAGTTCAGTCTAAACGAATGCTCCTGTGGTCAGGCAGTTGAAATTAAAAACGCATACTCAGACGAGGAAGACCGTTTGTTTGCTGTACCGAAACTAATTGGATAATACAAATACAAATTTAAAACCAATGATTTAATTATTTTTAATTTTGATTGTGTAATTCGTTTGATTATATAATTCGACAAAACTGTTTAAATCAAATAGAACTACAAACAAGAGGTTCCTCGAAACTGATCGTCAATTTCGTACTCATCATCGATAAGTAGTATTTGTGCCATTAAGCACTTACTAAAAGGACCTATTAACTTAATAAAATACTTTACTGGTAAAGGTTGCCATAAATAGGGAATCCCAATAATAAAAAAACAACCTACCCCCAAATCTTCCAAATACACTTCGTCAGGATTACTCTGCGAAACTGTAATTTTACAATGTTTGCGAGACGCGAATACCGAAGTAATGACTATTTGTGTAGTTTCCATCCTTCCAAGTAACGTTTCACCAAACTCAAGTTGAAAAACCTCTTGGTTTTCACGACGCTCAAGAAACCATGGACTGAGCCCCATTTTATTTATGTTTTGATTTATTCACTTCACTATACACGAATACAAATAAATTCATATTATTTACACTTTATAATTGTATAATGATATACACACCTTTATTTTAAATAATTATATTTTAATTTATATTGCTAAATCATTTAGTGCAGCATTACTTTTGCACAGACATTTGATTTGCATTTGTTTTCAACCCTTAAAGCAGTGACACTTTTGAAGTTGTCAAATTTTGTAGTTATGTCATGAAACACCAACAGCTCCTAAAGTCGAATTCATCTAGTACATTTTTGTGTCATTTCATAATTGACAATATTTATGGAAAATCAATGTGATTTATGTAAAAACAAAATATTAAATTAAAAGTAAAAATCATACGTATCTTACATCCAGTAAGTTTAATAAATTAAATTCTGTACACAAAAGTAAATGATTTATATATTTTAGATGTGGCCACAGTTAGCACGACAATTTAATCGATTCTATCCACAAATTATACAATTATTTAACCAACAAAACCATGTAAGACTACAGCCATTTTCGTTGATTTCACGCCAATTTCATCTATTCACTTCAAAACCATGCCCTAGAATATTAAATACACAAGTGTCACACAATAATAATGGGAATGAATTACTTAAGCCAAGCGCTATACCTTTAATAAATTTAATCGCCGGCTTTAAAGTGAAGGGACGTTTGCGACGCCGATGCAAGGATTGTTATTTTGTCATTCGTCAGGAACGTTTATATGTCATTTGCAAAACCCATCCACGTCATAAACAAATGGCCATGAAGAAATCAGAGAAAAATTCATGGATATTGACGGATGCGACGCAATCGAAAGAACGAGCTTGGTAGAATAGAAAATATTAAATAAAATTGTATAGAAATATTGACATTTTAAAAATATTTAAATTAATTTTGTTCTGATACTATTATTTAATACTTACATACTACCTAAGTACATACATGGTGTGCTATATGTCATACAGTAAGATATTAAGTTATATTTTAAAATACGTGCATATACAAGGCTAAAAATTAAATTTCATATTTCTCTATCGTCCAGTCATCCACAAGCCTGCTGCGAAAATCGTAAGCCTTATTAACAAGTTTTTGCTAAATTCGTTAATATTCCTATTATGTATATAACTTCAAACATCTGGCCCGCGTATCTACATAGCCCATCCAACAATCAATATATGGACGTTCTAAAAAATAATTTTAGCTTTTCCTTATTTCGCATGTCAGTATAGGCAATATGACTGCCATTAATCATGTTCTTAATCTGATTCAAATTATTTACTAAATACAACCATTTTCCTTTAAAATACTGATTCGGTTCTCGAGCGCTTTTTCTTGTAATAATGTTTTAATGGAATTTCCGCTCACCACAGACGAAGATTCGATTTCACGTTTCCATGTATCGAAATTTTTTTTACATAAACTTTGCAGTGAGTAAGCTTGTGCAACAGGCGCCATTTTCTCGAGCACGCCATAACGAAGTAACCGAATCTCTGGCAGATTTTTAGTTTTTTTATTTTTCTGTCGAATATCAATCAACTTTTCCATGATTATGTCGATCGCGTTATTAGTTGCCGAACATACAAGGATCTTAAGTTTTATGTCTTCAGGTAAGTACAGCAGGGTTGATACTAAGTTTGATATAAGATATGATTTTCCCGTTCCTGGTGGGCCATCGATTAAAACCATGCTCGGTTTTGAAACATCAAGACATTGCTTCGTTGCATAGTCTACAATATTGTATTGGCTTTCGTTTAACGTAACCTGCAAATGAAACGAAAAGAAATAATTCATAAATATAATAGCCATATTTCTCGAGCAGATTTAACAATTTGATAACCATCCGATGTCGTATCATTACTAGAAATTACATTTAATCGTGTGTCTAAAGCAATAAATGCAATGGATTCTAGTGCCCATGCGCCAATGTCTAAAATAATTCCATCGCCAACTTCATTGTTTTCGTTTCTGTCTCTTCGTATTCTAAAATGACGATTATATTTTTAAATAAAAGGATTAATAGTTATTGTTAAGATATTGGTATATAACATTAAGTCTGCGGTCAAATGTTTGAATTAATGTACATATGTAGGATATATTCAATTGAAGAGATTAACCCACAAGGCCATTACAATCATAATTCAAATTCAATTCAAAAAATTGTCAATTTTTGAATTTAATAAAACATTGTCCGATAGGAAACAGATCTATAGTAAAACTATCGGTATTATGTACCCACTTATCACTAAATTCAATTGCGATTTCATCAATTCCTCTCACGTATGTTTAACAATTTTTGGTTGTAGCATCACTGGATTAACGACAGTACGAAAATCATGCCATTTTTTGTCCCGTCTAAAATCAAAACACGTAATTAATCCCTACAATATACAAAATTCGCATTTAAATCACATACTCCGAAAGAAGACCGCCACTTTTGCCATATATATCCGGACGAACTTTGTGCCGATAATAAGCTAGTGTTTCTAATCCCATTCGAGTTGGGTATACACCTTCGGTACGAAATAGTTTTTCAAAATCGACTGGATCATAAATCAACACAACATCGGGACGGCGAAGAAGTCCTTTCATCATAAAAATTTCACCGTACTCCTCAACAATTTTCAGATGTAGTTTCTCGAGTTTTAAATTATGAAATTTTCCACCTGGTAAAAAATCTCTGAGTTGTAAAAGTGATTTAATCCCGGGAATTTCATCGTACGATTTAGCGTTGTCCCACTCTGGGCCACGTAAAGGTATGCTTGCCTGTAGTGTACAAAAACAAAGTTGAATTGTCGTCTTACCGTTCTACGGGTTTCAAATGTTTAGTAAAAGGAAAAACCTACAATTACACATTATTTTAAATTATTAATATAGTTAAATAAAAAAATGTAAACGAGTATTTTATATAAATAATACTTCAACTTAAAATTATCGACAAACTGTGATTATCAAGAAGGATTGCGTCCGAATCGATCAGTCACTGATTAGGTCTTTTCGCTGCGGATGATTCTATTTAAATATTATGAGACTTCCATCCCCGTACATCAGAGTTACTGAATTTCCGGCAGGCCTATGACCCGAACAATCGAGAGAGTTTGTGGTTTGCACTGGAATATCTACGTATGCCAAAAAAAATGGTAAGATTCTGTAGAATGACAGTGACACAGTGTCTGAAACCGCGCACTGTGAACCCACTTTTGTATTAAATTTGAGGAATACGTTCCAAATCCTAAACTTCTCATAAAAAAAATTTAATTTTAAGTAAGTACATACTTACATAATTCAAATAAAGTATTCAGTGATTAGTTATATTACATATAACTAAAAGTTAATAATAAATTCATTTATAAAAATATCTACATATGTAAAACAAAAACTCTTTACATTATTTCGTTTTCACTGCTGTCTTCTGATGAATTTGATATTTCCGCAAAGGATTTTGTAAAAACAACTTGTTAATAGTCGGTCAAACGTCTGCGGATATTAAAGCACGCTCCAAATCAGGGTCAAGTTAATGGCTTTTCACCAAGTTGATTGCCAATTTTCAAAAATTCTCGACTATTTCTGCATCATCACATTAGTCTTTTTCGGTATTATTATCTGCGAAATACGTTACCATTTCATCAACAGAATGATCTTCTTGAGCGCATTCAATAACTTCAGAAATATCTTCTAAATCTACATCATCAAATCCTTCACCAACAATTTTTTTACCCATTTCCATTAGTGCTGGCATATCCACAACTGCTTCCTTGATGCAGTACTCAGGCCATATTACCTCATATTACCATTACCTAAGATGTTGTATTGTTGTCAATATTCACGAATTGAGAGTTTATCTAGTCCATCTGTAGCTTCAATTAGTTGGAAAAACGTTCTTCTAAGTTAATATAGTTTAAATGCAGCTATGACACCTTGGTCCATGAATTATATTCCTTTTTCAATAAGAAAACAGCGGTCAACTCCAACAATGTATTATACGTAAAATTATTAAAATATTGTTCTAAATAATTTTACTTTGTAGCGCCGCCCTATACTCGTATATAATACTATGTTAAATAAATAGTGTGTCATGCACTTGCTTTTGTGTAATTGATCAGAAAGGACGTGTCTTTTATTTTTTCCTTAAATAAAATAATCCTTTCAATTGCACAGCCGATAATAATAATTTATCAACAGGTTATGGGCCCAGGGACGCTCAAGCAAGTTGAAAAGTAAAATAAGTTTTACATTAAAGCAAATAAAAAAAAAAAGAAAATAGTGAATATTTGCATTGTTCGAGAACGTTCGTTTTGTTTTTTTTTTTCTGTTGAGTCATTCAATCGAGTTGTGAAATTGTGTTTCGGACCAATAAACGTGTGTCGTTTTTGGAAATCAATAGTCAAAAATTGATTTAAACACAACGAAATTAATTATAGTTCTAAATTCCTGTGTCGATTTAAAACAAGAAAATTAATTAAAAATGTCGAATGATAGTGCGTGGAATGGAATTGAAAAACTCAAGGGTAGTGAAAATTATCATACGTGGCAATACACAATCAGAAACTTGTTAAAATTAAGTGATTATGAAAAGTGTATTGTGTCCGGTACTGGTGCAGAAACTGATGAATCTAAATTACGTCGGGCGAAGGCTAGAATTGAGTTGAGTGTTGATCCATCAGTATATGTTCACATAGAAAAATCAACAACAGCTGCTGAAACATGGACAAAATTACAAGAATTGTTTCAGGACAGAGGCTTATCGCGTCGTATTGGACTATTGAGGAAATTGGTGACGATTCGATTGGAAAGTAGTGACTCCATGAATCAATATATTTCTCAAATGTTTGAAACTGCAAATAAATTGAAC
This sequence comes from Tipula unca, assembly GCA_951394425.1. NCBI lineage: Eukaryota > Metazoa > Arthropoda > Insecta > Diptera > Tipulidae > Tipula > Tipula unca. The sequence goes on from OX596382.1 coordinate 196,760,239, forward strand.
GGTATCGGGTTTCCAGTTGATGATGAATGGCTCGGTAGTATTTTATTGGCCGGTTTGCCTAACGACTTTGCTCCAATGATTATGGGACTCGAAAGTAGTGGTACTAAGATTACGGCAGATCTTATTAAATCTAAATTACTTGATTCGGAGTATAACGCAAAATCAAACGGTAGTGGTTCGGCATTTTATGGAAACGGTGGAAAAACGAACAATAACATAAAATGTTTTTCGTGTAATAAACGTGGTCATAAAGCAGACAAGTGTCCACAGAAATCCGGTTCCAAGAAAAACGGTAAAAATCCTAACAAGAACGGTAAAGACAATAAAATAGGTAATGCTACAGAAAAATCAGCATTCATTGTAACTGCCGAAACGAATATTAACACAGCGTATTACACCAAACACTGTCATGAGGACGAATGGTTTATTGACAGCGGGGCTTCTCAACATATGTCACCGTTTGAAACATTGTTTGCAGAATTAAAGTCAACGCCAATTAAGCAGATTTCGTCGGCAAGTTCGAATAATATTGCAGTCAAAGGAGTCGATAATGTGCCGGTAGTAATTGGTGAACGTGAAATTGACTTTAAAGAAGTTTTGTGTGTCCCTGACTTGACTGCAAACCTATTGTCAGTGGCGCAAATTGTTAAAAACGGGAATACGGTCACGTTTAATCAATCAGGCTGTCATATTTACAACGAGAAGAAACAATTGGTCGCTGAAACCAAAGAAATAAATGGTGTATACAAGTTAAACGTTCAACGTTCGAAATGTTTTTCGACGATGGCTCAATCGAAGAGTGGTTTAATGTGGCATCGTAAATTAGGCCATATTAACTTCGCCGACATGTGTAAAATGAAAAACGGCTTCGTAAACGGTATATTTTTCAACGAACGAAATGAAATTGAAATAAAGGATTGCGAGGTTTGCAAGGAAGGAAAGCAAACGCGTCGACCATTTCCGATTAGCACAACGCGCTCCGATCATATATTGGATCTCATCCATTCTGACCTTAATGGACCCATGGAAAATCGTTCGATCGGAGGTGCTAAATATATCCTAACATTTATTGATGACTGCTCCAGAAAAATTTATGTGTATTTTTTGAAAGAAAAATCCGAAGTGTTTAATCGTTTTGTTGAATTCAAAGCGATGGTTGAAAACGAAACAGGCAGAAAGCTGAAGGCTTTACGGTCAGACAATGGCACCGAATACATAAACAAATCGTTTGAAGAGTATTTCAAAAAACACGGAATAAAACATCAAAAATCCGTTGTATATACTCCAGAACAAAATGGTATTGCGGAACGAGCCAACCGCAAGTTAGTCGAGAAAGCTAAATGTAAGTTATTTGATGCAAACTTAGACATATCATATTGGGCCGAAGCTGTCAATATGGCCGCATACATCTTAAATCGCTCTGCCAATGCAACTTTGGATAATGTTACACCAGAAGAAGTTTGGTTTGGTAAGAAGGTCGAAATTGTTCATCTAGAATTGTTCGGAAGTAAAGTGATGGTCCACGTACCAAAACAAAAACGCCGTAAGTGGGACAAGAAGTCAAAGAAGATGGTCTTTGTTGGTTTCCAAGAAGGCGTTAAAGGTTATCGTTGCATTGATCCAGAGACAAAAGAAATTCAAATCAGTCGTGATGTTGTTTTTCTTTACGAAAATGGTTTCGAGAAGAGTGTTTCATGGAAAGATCCAGTTGCAGTCGATGAATCAGTTGTATCAGCTGAAGTGAGGGATAATGTTTTAACATTATCAAACAACGACGATAAAATCGTTACGAGTACTCCAACAAAAGCTTCAGGTCGGGATGATTCGTCAAAAAATGAAAATTTCAGCGATGATGATCCGACAATAAATGAGACTGAAACTACGTATGAGGATGCTAACGATACAACGTTTATCCCAGACGACAATGTTGAAGCAGTTCAAAAATTACGACGATCCGAACGAGTACCGAAGCCGCGAAATTTTGATGGGTATGTTATGTATAAGGCCTATGGTTTTCTTGCTGTTGAAGAACCGTCTTCATATAATGAAGCAATTAAACATGAAGAAAATTCAAAGTGGAAGGCGGCTATGAGTGAAGAAATCAATTCCTTGGTGGAAAATGAAACCTGGCAGTTGGTTGAATTACCGGCAAAACGTAAACCAATAAAGTCTAAGTGGGTCTACAAAATCAAACGTGATGAATCCGGTAATCCTGTACATTACAAAGCCAGATTAGTAGCCAAAGGTTGCTCTCAAATTTATGGAATTGATTATCAAGAAGTGTATTCACCGGTAGTTCGATATTCGTCAATTCGGTTCATTGTAGCGTTGGCAGTTAAAAATGGACTTAAAATTGAACAAATGGATGCTGTGACTGCATTTTTGCAGGGTGATTTAAACGAAGACATTTACATGGTCCAGCCAGAGGGTTTCACAGACGGTTCACAAAAGGTTTGCCATTTAAAGAGGGCTATATATGGTTTAAAACGAGTGGACGAGTATGGAACATTAAACTAACGCAAATGCTGAAATACGGTTTGAAGAAGTCATCAAGTGACCCGTGTGTATTTTTCAAAAGTGATCTATCATTAATCATTACGATCTACGTCGACGATTTTTTAATATTTTGGAAAAATCAGGAAACTTTGAAGAGTTTGAAAGTGGCGTTGTGTAATGCATTTAAAATGAAAGACTTGGGTGTTGCGACGTCATGCATTGGTCTACATATCACATACTTTGATGGGGGTATTGCTCTTGATCAAAAAGCCTATATATCAGAGGTGATCGAACGTTTTGGCATGAAACATGCAAATCCAAGTGCAACTCCGAGTGACACAAATCAAAAATTGTCAGTGTCAATGTGTCCGGTATCTGCTGAAGAAAAACAAGATGTTTCTGAGGTACCATATCAGTCATTAGTTGGCTGCTTATTGTTTATTGCTGGGGGCACAAGGCCTGACATTGCATTCGCAGTGAATGATGTGAGCCGATTCAACACTAATTTCGGTCGGCCTCACTGGTTTGCAGTAAAACGAATTCTTCGTTATTTAAAAGGAACGATGAACTATAAATTAAGGTTCAAGAAATCCAATGTCGACGATGAATTATTTGGTTATTGTGATGCTGATTGGGCATCTGACGTCGACAAAAGACGTTCATGTACTGGATATTTTAACCAAAGCTGTTAGTGGTCCCAAGACGAAACTGTGTTCGGTAAAAATGGGGTTAATAGAGATGCACTGAAAATTAAATGAAATGTATTTAAATTAAATTTAATATTTAAATGAGTGAGGGTGTTCTAAATAATTTTACTTTGTAGCGCCGCCCTATACTCGTATATAATACTATGTTAAATAAATAGTGTGTCATGCACTTGCTTTTGTGTAATTGATCAGAAAGGACGTCTTTTATTTTTTCCTTAAATAAAATAATCCTTTCAATTGCACAGCCGATAATAATAATTTATCAACAAATATTAAAGTAAATTATTCACACTTTAACACGTTCACGTTTTTACATGAAGAGATGGATATGTACAAATTACAAGTCATTTAAATTCTAAGACTAAAATTTCCAAGATGGCAAATGTACATACATATTTGCAACATAAGAATATAGATTAGATAGATGCAAGTTCATATAAAAGAGATTGACTAATATTGGCCACGATTCCACAAAAATTTTAAGGTTTTATTTCAAATTTATGCAAATAAATTAATTATGATCAAAATTCAAAAAATTATCAACACTAGACCTATAAAATGGATTTACATTGGATTCGCTTTTGAAAATAGGGAATTCAAATACGTATATATAAATATTCTCAAACCTAGTTCATTTACCACCATTTGTACTATTCTAGAGAACTATTCTAGAACTTTATCGAAAAATCGTTTTATAATCCCCATTTTCATCAGAAACTGTTTAGTTCTATTCCAGTTCGCCATATTTATTTTGCAATCCTATTTTTAATGGATTTCATTCAGTTAAGGAACAGCCTAGTTCGATTCCATTGAGATACGTAGTTCTGAAATACTTTTCCATCATTAATCCGGAAAGTATGTATCTCAACATGGATAGAACTCAACAATAGCCGTGTTTCTTGGCGTATGATCTGATCCGGATCAGATCATATCTGCTTTCCTTTCATTTATAAACCTGAGTATAGCCGCGTTTCATGAAATAAACATAAAAATTGTACTATTTTTTGTTTTTGTATCAAAATTTTGAACCAAAATGCTACTAGGATCAATATAATGACCTAAAAACGAAAAATAGTACAATTTTTGTGTTGATTTCATGAAACGCGGCTATACAAATGAAAGGAAAACAGATTTGATCTGATCCGGATCAAATCATACGCCAAGAAACACGGCTATTACTGCATGTTTCCCATTAAATTAACATTTTAATAAAAAGTTGATTTTTCATAACACTAATTTTACATTTTCCTTTTATGTATTAATAAAATTGAAAACAAACGTTTTTTTTTATTTTCGTCTCTATAAATTCTTAATTGTTTCTCACCACATAATAATTCTTTATTAAATATTTTTAATTAAAATTAAATTTAATGGAATTGTATATGTGTAAAATATATATGTATAAAGTAAATATATACGTATAAAGTATATCGTAACATTAAATATAAAGAAATATTTTTAGCAAATTTAACAAAGTTTATTTTTATATGGCATATTTTAAAAAAGTGAACATTTTTACTGAACCTAAAAAAAATCGATCCGTCTTGGATTTGTTTTGTTAAACTGTTAAAAAATTAATTCTAGATCTATAGATGTGTGGTAGTTGTGAAAATTTAAAAGAACAAAAATTTATATATTTTTAGTGGAATTGGATAAAAAAAATTATTTATAAATTTTTTCCCATATAGTGACAGATAAAAATTTGTAAATATAATGTATTTTTGTGTATATAAATGTATATATTGCTGTTTGTTTCGATTTTAAGAAACTGCCACTTCTTCAGTTTTTTTTGTTATATTGTCAATCTCCGTTTTGGATGCCTCCTCAAAATTTTCAACCAAATCTGGAACGTCTTCTTCTTCGGCGAGTAACTTGTTATTGGCAACAACATTGCTTGCTAAACGTTTTAAATGATTTAAACCTTCTGGTCCCAATTGAGTTAAAATACTTGGTAGCATATCAGCAATCTGGAAGTAAAAGAATCATTTAATTCATAAAATTTCGCGTAAATTTAAACAATTAAAAAGTTGTTGAGAGATGAACGATGTCATTATTTTCACTTTAAAATAATAACACAGAGATCTCACATTTGCTCTAGGAAAATGTCTGGAATTCTCACAGATATGACTGTATCTGTGGAATTTTTTATTGTTTTTTTCCGAAAACTTTTTGTGTTGTGAATAATTTTATTGATATGGGCGTCTAATTCAATGTAAATCTTTTATCTTCTATAAAATTAATAGAAATATTAAAAATTAAAAAGCATTTCAAAATATCCACCCATTGAATCCGTATCAACTTTTCCTAAAAAATAATAGAAGATCAGAAGCAAAAGCAGATATAGAGTGAATGATTTATTTTATTAGGGATAAGCTTATTATTTAAGAAACAAACTCTTTTTACCAATTGTTATGAACCTAAATATTACTCATTTGTCTATTTACCAGTTTTATATAATGTGGATTTCAAACACTCTTCTAATTAAAAATAAATTTAAATTAATGTTTTCTAAAATAGAATCTATATTGGAAATTATTCATTTTCACAAGATGCCATATACGATAAAACAAAATCATTTTGTTGTTTAACAACCATAAAAAAATGTATTCAACAGATAAAAATATTATTAATCTATTGATGGATTTTGGAGAAATGATTGTAACGGGGCTATAGAAATGACTGCAAGACTGTTAAAATTTGATGTCAATACCACTACATGACGATACAGTTTATTTTGTTTACAATTAGAATTATGAATTTATATAAAATACAAGATATTTTTTAAATTATGAAGAAAGATAGAATTTGTAAGAAATTTCGTGAAAATGTTCACAATCTTATGATCTAGCCTAGTCCAGTGTGACCGTCAAGTAATTCCATCCATTGTTATCCTTCTTATCTGCCGTTCCACAATATAATGAATCCAAAATTTTCGTGACGAATCGCGACGGAGAAGGCATAGACACGGTTGTGTGTTATATTTTAATAATCATTTATATCAGTTGCATTTGGTGATATTTCATCATTTCATTTTTCTAGAAATATTAGCCCCTACACAATGTCGACCAACAAATTTGGTGTTGTCGATCGGAAATTTACCATCCAACACGTCCGATTGAATTTTCTCATCATGCTACTTTACTAGCATATCATACCAACTAACATTCAAGCAAATTAGACCAACGATTCGCCCAAATAGAAGTCTGTAGGGGTTTCAAAACAATGCTTATTATCTGCGTTTGAATAAACAATCAATTTATTTTTAAATTACAGCACCACATGATCAAAGTAATAAAATTATTTGCAAAATCTAGAAGCTCTAAAAAAAACGGAAAGAATAGTGGTTTCGAAGTCACAACCCCCAATCGAAGTTTCTCGAAATTCATTCCAGTCATTTTTTTTAAACAAAAACCTTGAAATGTACTAATGATATCCATAACCTAACAAAATTAAACATAGTTCTTAAAAAAATTCTGTACTCTTGAGACACTAAACAGAATTATAAATTACACACTAAATAGTGTAAATTTATTAATGTGTACAAATTAATTATCATAAAAACTATGAATGCACTCATATTAATTTTCTTATTCACAATTCGTACATGTTTATGTATATTTTCTCTCTATCGAGTATCGTTACACTACGAAGAACCACTAACCGCATACTTTACAATTTACATATAGGAAGGGCCTCTTCAGTATGATAAGTTCACAAATATAATTATTAATGAATGGCTTTATAAATTAATTAATTTAGAATTTACATGTACATTGACTTAATTGATAATATATTGTATGCAATATCTAATACCATACAATAGTTTGGTTATGAATAAACTTGTACTAACCTGTTTGTGTTCGCCATGTCCAGTAATCGCGAATGTATTTGCGGTAAGAGATGCTTGCGCCTTTGGATTATTAAAATGTATTACCGTTCCATCATTTTTGATCATATTCACTTCCTCGATTCCGGGTATTGTATTTACGGCCAATTTTTTTAAATTTGATTGCAATTTTTTATCATCTGTACCAGGAGTTTGATGAACAATCTTCTTCTTGCGCCTTGGTGTACCCTTACCACCAATACGCACTTGTTCTTGTAGTTTTTTCAATTTCTCCGGATTCATTATGTTTTTATAGTTTAATAAAATTTATTACAATTAATCGATATTTAATTCAGAAAACACAATGAAATTTAAAACACGTGCTAAATTCTAGTAAAATTAAACACCAAAAAAGATTAAATGGCTTTAAAGAAGAACAAAATAGTTGAATTAGAGTGCTATCTCGTTTTAGTATTAACGATTAATAGAGGATAAAATGAGTTAGTAAATATTTAAATATTACCTGATGCAAGATAATTTTTAGTTCGCTCAATGAATACGAGAATGCAGTATAATAATACACATATTCAGCATATTTAGATTATATTTTTGTTTATTTATAAAATTATTAATAATTTAATGCGATTAAAGCTTCACGGTACTTTTGAGCCTCAGCAACCATTTCCTCTAGTGGTCGACGTGGTGTAACATTATCAGAACTATCGTGTTTATTTAGTTCGGTATATATTAGGTCATTATGTTCAAAATCACCATTTCGGCGCGGCATTATATGGCAATGGACGTGCTGAATTCGAGATGAAAATTGGAAAATTTAACTTTAGATGTAAATCATCTATTTTTAAGTTTGGATCGAAATAATTTAGAATCGCAGCGATAATACAATATATAATTTCATTACCTTAACAGTTTGTCCAGCGTCTTCTCCATCTTGCACAGTGACTGTTGAAGAAGTTGTGTTATAAAAGCTTTCAAGAAAGCTCTGCAATTTGCATACGGTTTGAAAGAAATCGGTAACTTCATCATGCGACATATCCTTAAGACGTATAACAGGTCGAAGAGTTGCTACTAATATATGACCCGGAACAACACACCGAATATTAGTGAATGCAAAAGATTTTTCGGAGCGATAGAATACTGTATCTTTTGGTATGGGGAATTCGGAAAATTTTAAATTGTCTTCCAATAGTTGAGGCACGTCATGCTTGATACTGACCAGCGAGTATACATCTTTGCGCCGATGTACGTAGCACGGCATATTTTTACGAATGTTATCGAGTTTATCCACCTCGATTTCGGCTGTAGCTATGCTTGTTTCAGTTTCATCACATTGAGCTATAATTTTACCCCAAGGATCAACCACTATGCCGTGACCATAACTTTGTCGCTTTTTGTTGTGGAATCCGATTTGGGCGGCTGCAATCACATAACATTGCGTTTCAATTGCCCGTGATCGAAGCAGTATTTCCCAATGTGCTAATCCAGTGGAATATGCAAACGCAGATGGATATGTCAAAATTTTAGCGCCCTTATAGCGAAGCAAGGTGCTGACTTCCGGGAACCGCATATCATAACACTACAATATAAAAAATCGGTAAGCTTGGAATTACAATATACTTACTTATTCGAATACGCACAATTTGCAGACCAAGTGGTCCAATGGGTGTACTAATCGGGGAAACTATTTTGTCACCTGGTGCTACAATTAGCGACTCTCTAAAGCGAAATTCCGGTGTATCTACATCAAACATATGCAACTTCTGATATTTAGCAACTATTTCACCGATATTATTAATTACAACATGAGAATTAAACACTCGTACTGTTTCACCTTTCTAAAATTACACCCAAACAAAACCTGAGGTCAAATAATCGTTATTTATGTCATAAACCACCCACCTCGTTTGGAATCGCCTCATGTATACCGCCCAATGATAACCATACCCCAAATTCTTTGGCCAAACTTTTATACGTAGAAACTAATTTACCGTCTAGTGATTCAGCCAATTTTAGTGTCTCTTCCCGATTCTCACCAATGTAATCACAACATTCCGGAAGAAACACAAACTCACTATTTTTTTTCTTTGATTCCTCAATGATTCGCTTGACTTGTTTTAAATTCGACTCCTTATCATTTGTTACCCGCATATGGCATATAGAAATTTTTTTATTATTACTGGAAGTCGCCTCCTTTTCTTGTGAGGAGGAACGAGATGACATTTTACTTGTTGTGACGATTGGCCGTTTTATCACAAAATGTTTATAACTTTTCACTCTATAACTAGATCTAAATAAACTATATTTTAATAGTACCGAATTTATTTGCATAATATATTAAAAATCAAATTAAATAATAAAAAAAATAATAATTTGTTTACAGAGAAAATATTTCTGCAATTATGTGAAAACTGAAAATTCTAGTACTACTTTTTGATTAAAATACAAGTATATATATGGTGTTGTTTGTTTTTGACTGACATTGCAAACTGAAGATTAGGGATATGAACTGGTTTTCTCTTCTCAAAAATCACCATGGCTTTGTACGCTGCGATATATGAAATTATATTTATACAGTAAGTCTAATCGGAATTATATGTCTAATCTATAGAAACATAATATATATATTTGAGTAACTGAGTTGTAATGGTACATAAATGACATTACTCAATTTGTATAGGGAATAATAGACTGGTTTATTTAATTTTGAATTATACGGTGGTTTTATTCTGTGACTTGGTATTTTAAGTGCCACCAGTAATCCATCGAGTGTCGCTAGTAATCCATACGGTAATCAAAGTATGTTTATACATGAATTTGCCTAGGAACATTTTATTTTAGATAACTTATCCACCTGTCGCTCTAGTGTGAAAATATTTCACCAGATGTCAGGCGCTCTGCGTTAAAAGGCAAACGGAAGAACTAAATTAGGGACAAGCCCATTAGCTCACATACAAATATGACCAAAAGTCGAGTTTGACATGGAACATTTTCTACACATAAGATAAGGTAGGAAAATCAACTATATTTAAGATAGTGGTTTATAAAATCATTCATATAGGGATTAAAGTTCAGGGTAAAGTAAGGTAGGAAACAAATTGTTTGATTACCATATTCCTAATATACCACAAAGGTCATTACTAATTTTTTTTAGAAACAAATTAAACTCAATTATTTAGTCTTAGTTTTCATTAGAGAGGTAAAAGCAATTATATTTCTATAGTGTATAGTTTTGGACTAGTATATATATATAGTGGATAATTAATTTATTGTTAAAAATCATTTATATAGAAATTCAAGTTCAGTGTGCAGAATAATCAAGGAAAATCAAATCCTTTGGTTGTCGAAGATTTTATTAAAATGTTTTGTTTTGTAGATACGATACCTACAATCACTAAAGATGAATTGAATGTGTCTTCGTTTTGTTGGCCCACGTTACCACTGTTCAAATTCGTAAAGCAAACAGGAATTTTCAGTTAAATACAATGTTTTGCAATGGTTGAACTAACTAATTTCAAATACACTGGTTTAAATTCAATCAACCACTGCAACATTTTTACAATTAAATTAAAAACAAAACTTACTGCTTTACATTTTATTATTTAATTCACTATTAAACCGTTTGGCGTGGCGCTACTACATATCATATTTATGATTCTATGGCCATGCAGTTTTTGCAATATGTCCTCTATATTTTTTACGATATTTCAGCCCAGTAACTAAAGTTGAACTCTTCGGAAATGCTGTTTGTCCATTAAATAAAGTATCCTCTTCGGGTTGAAAACGATGATAATTTGGAATTATATACAAATTTCCCGGTAAATTAGCAGCTATTAAATTATCTAACGGTAGGGATGTATTAACCGGTCGTTTATAAAATTCGATTGCATCGCTAATTGTATTGATTTCGTACAATAGCGAATTCGGTACCGAATGCTTAAATTTTTCGTTACACGATGTCAAAAATGCAAATTTTTCCTTTACACTTTTAAATTTATCGGTTGGTTTTAGAGTCAAATTCAATTGATTTGAAATGTACTTTATTTCTTCGGCCACATTATTTGGAGGTGTATATGGCTTGTACGATCGAAGAAACCTACATAGGAAAATGAAAATGTGCTCTTTATAAAGTTCTAATCAAATCAATAAAAAAAAAATGTATGTACATATGTATGTATAATATTATTATATGTACACATTTGTAAAATTTCTTCAGACAAATGCTGCCATCTATATAATATACAAATCAAATGTATACAGGCGCATGCGTATTCGCCAGCTGATCAATTTTTCGACATTATTTTAACATACATAAGTAATTGTTGAAAATGAAGTAGTCAGACGACTTTTCTTTCTTGAATCCGGCGTATATGTATACGACACACAGATACATTAAACACAAGAAAAATCGTCGGGTCGCATTCACAATAACTTTTTCTTATTGTCAGTTTGCTTTTACTTCAAATGTAATTGATATACACACCCTTTCGATGCAATTGATTCCGCAACAGAATCAATTAGTGGTCCTACATCAGTGCGTTTAGATGATTTTGTATTTGATATTTTAACTTTCTTATATTTGATTGAAGTTGTGGAATATCGTAAAAACTCCTAAAACAAAAAAATTAAAACGAAAAATGTATCTATTGTGAATTATTTTAAAATAAAATGTGCATGTGTGTGGCTGTGTATAAAATGTATATTTCATTTTTTAATAATAAAATTTTCAATTTAAATTAATTGTATTAATGAAGTTAGTGATAAAGTTTTATTTTAAAAAATTTAGTGTATATAATTAAATTTACTTACATATTTAGTGGAAATTGATTGACCCGTTTTTTGCAAAATATGCCTTACGATCGCCGCCATGGTTGTTAATATTGTACATACTTTTTTCTCACTCACATGAATTAATGATTTTTTCAATGTATATGTGCATTGTATATTTATATAGTATTACCTCGTTTTATCTGATATAAAAATAGTAAACTAGAAAGTGAAACAAAATCAATGTACATTTAGTCTTTGATTTATTCACAAAATGTTATTTTTTATATTCTTGCTTGTTGTATACATATAACAAGATCGGGTGTACTCGTGTGTTTTGAGATTTTAAGTAATTTTTATTTAATTTTTATAATTTTTATTTAATAATAAAAAAGAGGCCGTTTGAAATACTACGCTTTTTGGATAAAAAAAATAAATTTTAATATAAGCTATATAAAATCGGTGTTGCCGAAGATGTACAAGTTTCTAATGATTAGTTTGTGATAATAAAATATATAAAGTGTAGTTTTAATTTGGATATTGTGAATTTAAATTTTTGTGTGAAAATAAAAAAACTTCGATTTAAATAAAAAAGATTCCGAGAAAATTTGCAAAACATATAAGAAAAAATGAAGTCAAACATCGACAACACTGTGCACCATATATAATAAATATGTAGTGTGTATGTGAATGTGTTTTTTTATTGTGTGGATATGTATATAGTGCTATATGTAAAAAATTTAAATACAGTTTGTTGTTTTTTCTCGGTAATTATTCGGTTTCATCGGATTTCCGAATAAATCCGCCATCTTTTCTAGTCTTTGGGGAGCTTAGGTGAAAACCTTTTTAGTGCGATGAATTAAATGTTGTGTTATTCAGAAAAGAAAAGAAAAAATTTAAAAGTTATTTTATAGGAAAAAATTTAGAAATTCTTAGTTACAAAAAAGAAAAAAATCATTTGTTATAAAGTGAAAATTTATAATTAAGAAAAAATAGTTTATACCTAATAAGAAAAAAAATTAAATATTTATTTTAATTTATATATGTGTTAAGTGAAATAGTGTTGTGTTATGAAAATGTTGTTTTTAATACAGCCATGACGCATCAAAATCACCAAACAAACGGGGCAAGTTTAGAGGATTGCCACACAAACTTTTTTGCCTTGGTAAGTAAATTAATTTTACTATTGTAAATTGTTTATTTATTATTATTTATATACAACAATGCAAAAATAAAAGTTGATTATAAATCTCCCATTAAATAAATGAATTAATATTTAAATCAATTGTGATTTCTCCTCTATATACTTCATAATGTAAGTGTATTTGTGTTTAAAATATGTATGTATGAAAGCGAGTGTGAATATGTATGCGAATGGGAAGAATTCTTTCGTAGAGAAAAAAACAAAAATGGTGAAGGAAATTTTTTTAAATAAGTATGTACATATTTTAAATCCAATTGTCGGATGGCACCTTTTGTTTTTAAGATATTATTACTACAAATGGAGGTCTAAAAAATAGGCATTTTAAATTAAAGGTCATTAAATATAACAGAACAAATTGTGCAAGTATACATTTAAAAAAATTAACATTAGATATGTACCTATCTGCGAAACGAGTTGCAAAACGTAAAAAATAGAATTGGATTGTACCAACTTAACAGAATATTGTATTTAAAAAAAAAAAAAGAACGGTACACGTGATGTTCATGTGTATGTGAATAACAATATTTATTTAGAACTTCAAATACATACATTAAAATTGTAAATGATTTTTTTGTGCATTATCCGAGAGAGCGAAATTGCTGTGTAATAAAAAAGGGATTCCGATTTTATCGATAAATACATATTTTGACGCGCGAAGAAAATGAATATGTACAATACACATAGTTTTTATTCATACGTATAAATGAAAATTTTCCATTGTTTTTTCTTATTTCAATTAATTTTTTTATATTAATAATAATTGTTTCTGTTTGTGTGTTGGTAATTTTCCTTCTAATAAAATAATTATTATCAATATGTATATTTTCGTTTTTACCTACAGTTGCGCACAAAAACACTTAGACATCGGCGAGAATGAGTGAGAGTTGTAGATGCTAAAAACGATTAAAGTACAGTGGGAATTCGATTATTGTGATCTTTGAATAAATTTGTGATCATATCGATGGTTATGGTTTAATTGAGGGCGCTATTCAAAAGATCATTTGAAAGTAAAAAACGTTCAAGATATTCTATATTTTACGTACTCGTCTGTATTCTGTATAATACAATATTTTGGGCTATAATACATATTGTGTATCCTATTTGTTTGATCTTGTGTTTTGAAGCCAAGAAACCAATAGTCCAATGTTAATTGCAATTATTGATTTTATGCCAACTTTTTATTTATGATCTAAATCCACCAGAGCACATTCTGCACTGAATTATATGATTAGAATTCTTAGAAATACATTGTAAAACTGAAACGTTAATTTTAGAGTATGTACAGGATATTGAATCCAATCGTATATCTTGAGGGAACTCAATGTGTATAATACAATCTTATCATTATTTTAGTGACATAAGCTATTCAGATTCTGATTTAATTCCTGTGGTTGAAATGCATTTTTAAAAATATACTTATGTATGTACATATAAATAAGGATGAAATATTATAATTCAATATACGGTTAGATACAAATTATGAAACGAATACTTAAGATAACGTTGCATAAAGATAATGTCTTCAAATTAGTGTAAATTCCCTTAAATTACCAGTAAATTAGTGTAAATTCTCTTAAAATTACCAGTAAGTACACTGAACATTTTTAAATCCATTAACTAAGCAACTATGCATTTTAAATCATTTCCATTTTGTATTGACGACTGCCAAAGTTGGGATTGAATCATCTATTGGAAAAATATTAACTAACTAAATGCTATTTACGATTGGAGCATCATAGATATTGTTTTTATTTTTTCCACGAAAAGCGCTTTCTCTACTTTTACAATCGTTAATAAAATTCGATCACCAGCGCCCACGGAATAGCCAAAATGATCTAGCTGAAACGTCTTAAACAATATAAATTCTATTAAAATTTGACATTACCAGTCATCATTTATAAAACTATATTTTCGCATTTAATCCGAACTAGCAATGGAGCAAAACCTCGATAGACTAGCAATTCGCAAATAGGCGATACATATGGTTACTTGATCCATTTCACCGTAAATTTTAATTTCCAATAAAAAAACTGAGAACTCTAAAATGTTGTTCACAATTTAAATGAATGATAAAAATTAGATCAAAAATATTATTTTGTTTCTTCATATGAAAATTGCTTGCTTATGGCTGGTTTACATTTAATCTTTAACTTTTTCCCCAATTCTATTCCTAAATTAAATATGTAAGTTATAGAAGATGTCTATACGCTTATAAATGGAAAAGAAATTATAGGAAAGCTATGTTATTAAAAAAAATCACAATTTGGTTGCGAACTTATAAAAAATAACAAAATAATGAAAAAAAGACGAATCCGTTCATCTTTTTTTTTTAAAAGACCATGTTTATTTGATTGTCTTCTTTTATTTTTTCATGGAAATCATATGAATGTACTCGTTTCCCTTACGTACTATTTTATGGGTAAGAGAAAAAGGTTGAATGTAAATCAGCCTTTACATGCTTTGCTTGCGTACGACAATCGAGTATCTACCCTCAGCGACAAGCATGGGACTATTTCATCAAGTTACTAGTGTAGGCAGCTTTATAAATAACCAGGTTATAATGCTTATTACCTTCTATATTATTGTGTTAATAAACCATGCAATTAGTTTATGCAGATCCCAACGATATACAACGTATGTACATACATTCAAAAATAAAAGTAAAAGTCTTTTTCAATGGATCAAAACACAGAAACAAAAAACAAATCTTAGTTTTGCGCTTGATGTTGTAATATTTTTTTGCGCAACTGTATATTAATGTAGATTTAAAAAAAAGGTTTTTTTACTTTATTTTGTTGTATAAAAATGTATTTGTGAGATTTTATTGATTACATTACATACGTACATACACAATCTATGTACTTGAATGAAAAGAAATAAAAAAAATGAAACTGTATGTATGTATGTATGATATATTCATATATAATTAGAGAGATATTTTAATTATATTTTTAACGATAATTCAATTTGTCGTATTTGTTTTTATAAATATATTGTATGTATTTTCTTCTGAATTTTTTTGTTAGGTATTATTTTAAATATTGAACTGATTTTTTAAGTACATTTAATGGTGCATATCCATAGTATATATTAATTAAGTATAGATAGTGAGATCATAGATTTTAAAATAAATTTAAATTATTTTTTAAATAGATTAGTCATATAGGTATCTAACTATATTGATTGTATTCCAATACAAAATCAACATGATTTAGTATACAAGTCAACAAATACTACAAGTGTCCTACACGTGCGAATATGAATGATACCATCAAATAAGAAATATTTAAATCAAATATTTTTTTTGCAAAGATTGCAATAAATCTGATTCGCCCGCTCTATTTGTATTCTTTGAATTACATTATATTTGGTCATTGTAAATTATACCTTTTTTTTTAGTTAATTTATTTCATCATAAAGATAATAAATATATAATGGCATATATGTATGTATATGTGATTTATATGTACATTATCGGTTTTTGTTATAATCAGCGCTTGTTAACCTTTTGTTATCAATTAAGCACGTTTCAACTTAAAATTCATTAGAAATTCCTTTGGTCATTTTTGTGATTTAATTAGTGATTTAAAATGTTTTGTATTCATGCAATGTTCTTATAAATCGATTCATTTCTCTTTTGATTGTAATATTAAACAAAATTACATGACACTTACATGATCTCTTATACTGAGTTTAGTTTTTCTAAATTATTGATTAGTTTCTCCCAGTCATTCATAGACGGCACTATTGTCCAAGATAATCTAAGAATCTAATTATGAATTAAATTCTTTAAACAAGACGTACTATAAGAAGAGCATCAAGTAATCTGCCAAATAGAAAATCGATGGTTTATAAGTTACACTAATCTTAACTAAAATAAATGTTAAAATTGTTTGCCTTTAGAATCAGGTTATACTTTTTATTGATCTTAGTATTGTCTATGAATGATTGAATAAACTATTAGCTATTTAGAAAAGACAATGAATTAATTGGTCAAAAATTTAGTGTCAGACACACAAAATCAGGTTAATAGATTTTTAAGTACACCAATGAAACATTGGTATTTAGAATATGTAATTAAAAAGAAATGTTAAATTAAATGGCAGGAACATACATTATATAACTTCCCCAAGTTATCAAACTTAACTAAACTAATTTTTAAAAGTTGTATTGTATTTAAGTATTTATTGAATGTATATAATCCAAAGAAAAGTGTTCTTCTCTTGGCTGATATATGCTTAGAATTGATACTGTCGTAAAGAATTTTTAATCACTTTAAATTGGTATAATGTTTATAAAATTATATAAAATGTTTATCATTCGTAAATCATAGTCGAATTTAGAATTAATTAATTTTAAATTTGAAACAATGTTTATTTTTCTTACTAATAAAGAATAATACATATTATTAGAATGTGCTAAATATTGGCACAACATTAGGGTTCGTAGAACATCGCTTAAGCACCACTGTGGCAGTATAATTTGTTTATATAAAAAAAAATTACGTTGGTACGACGAAATTTCTTAAAAAACCGAAACAAAAAATCTCAAAAAACATACATATGATATTGTATAAATGTATGTATTTGCATTGTTGCCGTATGTAGAATCAACTATTTATGAACTTGATTTTGTTTTTTTGTTTTATAAGTAAGTACATATGTAATGTTTTTGTTTTGTAAATAAAGTAAATTTGATAATTTTACAGTATATAATGAAAATTAAAATAAATTTAAAATAGTTTTTTTTATATACTATATATATGTACATGTACGTATGTACATACTTTGTTTAAACGGTTTCGGTGTGCGCACACTCTTCAATAATGTTACATATTATAATATAGAAGACTTATTTATTATAGAAATCGAAATACAAAACTATGTTTGATATTTTTTTAATTTGCCTGTAATCTGTAATACATATATATTATATGGATATGTATATATATATGATATGTGTGTATGCGTAAGAATGAAAGAAGAAGGTGACTAATTTTATTTTAAGTTTCTTGTATAATTTCTTAGGTTATTTTTTTGTGCATAAGTATCTTCAACCGAAATTATATTTATACATACATATGTTTGTGTGTATATAATATATGTAATATTATTTTGTGTATTAAAATTTAATCGATCGACGACAAAAAACGGCGGGAATAGCAAAACAAGAATAATCTCTTTTTTTTTATATAAAATGAAGAAAATATTCTCTATTGACCTTCTCCTTCTTAATATGTGTAAATTCTTATTATTTTTTAATTGTGTTCTCATTTCTGTATAGATGTGTATTTTTTTAAAAAATTTGTATCATTTTTTTATTAAATTAATTTTTATTAATGAAATTAAAATTATTTTCGGGGTGATAAATATGACGGACGCGTGCCAGTTTTATTTTTCCAAAGAGGAACCAAGTGTTTTGTTTCACTTATATCGAAAATATAAATAAAAAATTCCTAATTTCGTGTCAAATTTAAATTTGCAAGATTTATGTTGTAATATAAATGCTACTAAGAAATATAAATGCTTTGAATAATATCTGTTTTTGTGCATCTAATATCATATAGCTTAATTTAAATAATAGAGATTTAAACACTAACATATGTACATAACATAATGTACAGGTACTAAAAAATTGAACTGAAGTTGAGTTATAAAACAATTTATGATCGAATGTAGAGTTTAACTTAAGTAAGTGATCATTTCCAGATATTATCTTATTACCATGTATATATACATACATTATCTATAAATTAAATATTTTTGGGTCTGACATTTTAGAAAAATATGTCACCAATTGACGAGTTGTTCAAAGTATGCTTACTTGACCTGCAACAAAACTATTTTACTCATTCATTCCTCACATACCAACCTTACAAAAATGAAAGTTATATACATATATCCCAATACTGAGGCATGAAATGAGCAGGAGTGTGTTCATAAACTCGACATTGTAACAATATTGTTAACAATGGCAGTACTAAAGCGTTCATAAACTGCGATTGTAACAACAGCCATGTGCTTTTTGTTGTTCATAAACCCTAACCAAAATTTCCCCTTATTGTTAGAAACGTCATTACCAACTCTACTCGGTACTACCTTTCTATACGTCAAAAGCATTTGTTATTTGGTAAAATGAATAATTCCGGCCAACTATATAGGTCATTGTAGTGATTTACTTCGTACAATAATCTTGCAATAATTGTCATATCTTCCTCTTCATCATCCAATTCATCTTCGTTTATTAAAGTTACTAAATTCATCACTCTTTTTTGTAAATATTTTGTAATTATGTATTAAATTATTGCAATATGAATTTTTCTTTTGATGTTTACAACAATATCGTTGTTAACTATATACGTCATTTAAACAATGACAGTCGTAACAATATTGTTACAAT
Organism: Tipula unca; assembly: GCA_951394425.1. Classification (NCBI taxonomy): domain Eukaryota; kingdom Metazoa; phylum Arthropoda; class Insecta; order Diptera; family Tipulidae; genus Tipula; species Tipula unca. Next base: position 196,779,653 of record OX596382.1, read on the forward strand.
GTCGAGTTTATGAACACACTCCTGCCTATAGGTAAAAATACATAAAAAATAAATATTATCAATATGTATAATTAAATAATTCATTTAATAATATGTATAATTACAATATTTATTTGAATTGTTTTTCTTGAGTTTAAATTGGACAAAGGCTTGTGTGAATATGTATAACCTTCTCTGATATTTCCCGATATTAGAAAAGATTATTTTATTTTAAACAAGGTGATAGCTCTGAATAGTCCTACTTCATATAGTTTTTCCTAGTAATTTATAGTTTTTCATTAAACTATATATTGTAATATTTACAAACTTAGATATCAATAAGTTTTATTTATTGATGGCCATTGCATTTCATTTCTTATATGAATATGTATACATGTATATGTACATACATATACATATATATATTTACATATTATATTGTTCGTAATACGGGTGCGATTTTATATTTCCTTCTACAACATTTACACAACTGTATATACATATGTATTTGATTTTATTATGACCAATCTAATTATATGTACATACAATATGTAAGATCAATTTAGTGATCATGAAAATACTTAAAATATTGGAGGCGGGTTCCAACATTGTTTTTCAATTCACCCTTATATTTAAAATTATAAATATTTTCTCCTGTTTCATTATAGTACAGTACAGTGAAATACTTTCTTAAGTTTCTTTTAAATTAAACTAAGCATAATCGTATAGAAAAAAAAAATAAAAACTATAAAATACCAGACATTTATATTTCTTGTTAGTAGAGAGAAAACAAAACTACTACACAACAAAAATTGTATGTACATGTATTTAATATGTATCTATATAATCAGAAGTATGTAATTGGAATGTAAAAATATACATTCAATTTGTGAGTTAGTAGTAATATGTGTATAGATTTGGTAATTATATGTACATATATATTGCTTGTTTATATTTATACATACCGATTTAGCCGAATTGAATGATATCCAATTTTGTGATACTGATAAAATAAAAGTTGGCTTTATTATCCTATAATTTTCTTATCTTTTTAAATTTTTTTCATAATATTGGTAAGTAAGGTCATGTTGGTTGATTTCTAAATATTTTTTAAATGGTTGGATACGCGTGATGGACCGAGAAAATGTGATTTTCATACAAATTTGTTGACAGAAACCGACAATATTATCTTAGACAACAAGGCGACACTTGAGTTTTTTGTATGCTACAATATTACAATGGCGTTCTACATTAATAGTTAAATATATATATATATATATATATATATATATATATATATATATATATATATATATATATATATATATATATATATTTATATATATATATATATATATATTTATATATATATATATATATATATATATTTATATATATATATATATATATATATATATATATATATATATATATATATATATATATATATATATATATATATATATATATATACAGTGTTGCGCAAAACTTAAGCAACTTGTGCTCCATTATCATTTAAAATACTTTAATTCTGTTTTACTGTTTTTTATATATTTTTATAAAACATTAGTTTACAGTTATTTATTCCTTTATATATAATGCTCACAAATATAACCTAAAAAATTAAGTAACAGTTAATTTTCATTATAAAAAAAAAAAAAAAATTGAAATATTCATTATAATTGGTTTGCAAAACCAAAGCAACTTATTAATATTTAGTGTAATAACCTTTATTTCGTATTACTGCCGCACATCTGCGGGACATTGATTCAATGAGGTTTGAAACTATAGTCATTGGTATATTTTCCCACCTTTCGCTTGAAGTTATCATAAGCTCTGCCTTGTTGCGATGGCGTTTACTACCTACTCTTCGTTTTAGAATCCCGAAGAAGTTTTCAATGGGATTCAAGAGTGGTGATTGCGCCGGCCAATCCAGGACATGAATCCCATTAGCTGAACTCCACTCTTTAACCAGTTTCGATGTGTGTTTCGGGTTGTTATCGTGTTGAAACAGCCATCGAAGGGGCATTTCCCATTCCGCATAAGGTACCACCTATGTTTCTAAAATCTTTTTATAAACGAATCGATCCGTTTTTTCAGTTATCTCGTAAAATGGGCCGATACCTTGGGCCGAAAAACACGTCCACACCATTGAAAATAATTATAATATCACAATAGAAAACAATTTGAAGAGTTTTTCTCCTTGCAAGAAACCAGTTCTTACCAAGAGGCACGTCCTAAAACGGTTTGTAGACATTTGACTCCATTGTAACACATTTTTAATTTATCTTCAGTGGGTTCTAGCAAAGTTTAAGTTAGAATCCGCCTTAATTGGACAATAAATAAATGGAAAACAGTGTTGTTCAACGATGAGTCTAAGTTTAACTTATTAAATTCGGATGGGAAGTGTCATGTTAGGCGAATGAAAGAACAACGCCTGAATCCTTGCTACTGTAAAGGTACAGTTAAGCACGCAGGCGGCAATGCAATGGTGTGGACGTGATTTCGGCTCAAGGTCTCAGCTCAGTTTACGATTTCATCGTAAAAATGGATCGATTCATTTATAAAAGTATTTTGAAAACACAGGTGTTACCTTATGCGGAATCGGAAATGCCCCTTCGATGGGTGTTTCAACACGATAACGACCCGAAACACACATCGAAACTGGTTAAAGAGTGGATTTCAGCTAATGGGATTCATGTCCTGGATTGGCCGGCGCAATCACCACTCTTGAATCCCATTGAAAACTTCTTCGGGATTCTAAAACGAAGAGTAGGTAGTAAACGCCATCGCAACAAGGCAGAGCTTATGATAACTTCAAGCGAAAGATGGGAAAATATACCAATGACTATAGTTTCAAACCTCATTGAATCAATGTCCCGCAGATGTGCGGCAGTAATACGAAATAAAGGTTATTACACTAAATATTAATAAGTTGCTTTGGTTTTGCACAACCAATTATAATGAATATTTCAATTTTTTTTTTTTTTTTATAATGAAAATTAACTGTTACTTAATTTTTTAGGTTATATTTGTGAGCATTATATATAAAGGAATAAATAACTGTAAACTAATGTTTTATAAAAATATATAAAAAACAGTAAAACAGAATTAAAGTATTTTAAATGATAATGGAGCACAAGTTGCTTAAGTTTTGCGCAACACTGTATATATATATATACAGTCAAACTTCCGTAATTCGAATCACTACGTGCCATCAATTTTTGTTCGATTTATGGAAAATTCGAAATAAAGAAATTAAATCGAAATATTCTAATCTTCAAAAAAATAAAATAAATAAACTTAAAATATCTGAAAGAATTGCAACGAAAGCCTGTTTAATATATTGGTACATACGTACATAATAAAACACATTTAATACATCCGCTTATTAAACTACACAACTATGAAGTTTCATTGAAAAAATCTTTAATTGTCGTCTGTTTGCTAGACGTTGACAGTTTTTTAAAAAAACTGATCTATTTTGTAAATCACAAAATCTCACAATCGCGAGGAAAAACAAGGCTGCTCTTGCAAGAAGGGCAGCTAAGCGGATTTGTAGACGGAAGAAGCGAGAATGGTGGAAGGCCGAGGTTCTGAAAGTACAACAACTCAGTAATGAGCGCGGTTCGCGTAATTTCTTTAAAGCAATTACTGGACTGAATCATACTTTCAGGCCTACGTCAACCGCCATTCGGGACCGGGATGGAAACCTCTGTGTCAACATCGACGCAGTACTTGACGCATGGAGTGGACACTTTACTGACCTGCTTGATGTCCATCATGCGTCACAGACTGTTGTTGAGCCACCTCTAATACAGACTGCGGAGATTTGTTTGCACTGAGGACCCATCAACAACATTTGTTTGCACTGAGGACCCATCCCATGAGGAATTCACTAAAGTCATGCAGAGATTGAAACGAAACGGTGCACCTGGAGTGGACTGCATTAATTCGGAGCTCTTGATATTCGGAGGGGATACTTTGTTGAACTGTCTTTTCGACCTTGTTCGATTAGTATGGCGAACCGAAGTTATGCCTGACGAATGGAAAGTGGCCGCGATATGCCCCATCTTCAAGAAGGGAGACCGCTTGAAGTGTGAGAATTATCACGGTATAGCTCTCCTTTGCACAGCGTACAAGTTACTGTCATACATTGTATTGGATAGAATCACTCCTGATCAGTCACCGATCAGGTCTTTTCGCTGCGGATGATTCTATCTAAATATTATGAGACATCCATCCCCGTACATCAGGTGTTCCTGGATTTCCGGCAGGCCTGCGACTCGATCAATCGAGAGAGTTTATGGTCTGCCCTGGAATACCTAGGAATGCCAACAAAACTGGTACGGCTATGTAGGATGACAGTGACGCAGTCTCAATGCTGTGTTAAAGTTGAGAACAGGCTATCGACAAGTTTTGTAGTTAACTCGGGTGTTCGGCAGGGAGATGCTCTGTCCCCGATACTCTTTAATCTCATGTTGGAGTACATCTTTCGTAAAACTGAAACACCGCAGCGTAACATCTTATATCGCCAGTCCAATCAGGTGCTTGCATATGCAGATGACATATGCGTCATATGCGTTGGACTGAATAGCAACGGAGTGAAAGAAATACTTGATCCGCTTGTAGAGTTTTCAGCTTCAGTTGGACTTCAGATCAATGAGTCCAAAACGAAATACCTGATCTCTGGTTTTAGGGACAATGGCCAGATTTTAGAGTGGCCACCACACGTGTGAGGGAGTGAGGAGGTTCAAATATTTGGGTTCTCTTATCACTCACGATAATAGTGTGGGTAAGGATATTAAAGTGCGGCTGGCAGCTGGCAGCTGGCAGTCGTTCTTTGTATCCTCTAAGGCCACTGCTAAAATCTAAACACTTATCAAGTGCCGTGAAGCTGAAGCATTACAAAGCGTTGATCAGGCCCGTTGTTATGTTTGGATGTGAAAGTTGGGCGCTGACGGATGAATACGAGAGATGGCTCCTAACATTTGAGAGAAGAGTCATGCATGTGATTTACGGCCCAAAACGCGAAATAGATGGTATCTACCGAGCTCTGTACAATATCGAGATCAGAGATCTGATGAAGATCCCCAATATTGTACATGAAGTAAGATCTCAGCGAGTACGCTGGCTCGGTCACGTTCTGCGTGCTGATCCGGAACGAATTGTGCAGCGATCTCTGAAAGGAGAGCCACCATATGGTAGGCGCAGAGGTCGTTGCCGGCGACGATGGCTCCACGATGTAGAGAACGACTTGGCCTCTTCAGATTGTCTTAGACAGTATGAAGACCATGCTCAGGATCGAAACCGTTGGAGCCAAATTGTTGACTCAGTAAGGGGCCAGTAATGGCCTTTAATACTGTTTATTATTATTATTATTTTGTAAATACAAAATTGGATTTTATCTGGAACCTTATCTTGCATTTCGATCGCTGTGTAGATGGTATCAATCTCTAGGTTCTTATTTGTGGACCATTTGGTTTTTCCGAGCATATTTCTTGGGCTTCATCATCCTCTGAATCCACATGAACTATGGTTGGTTTCGATAGCTCCAAAATTGCTACATCGTCGAGATATTCGGTCGCACAAATATCATCATCAACATGAAGATATTCTTCTGCGGATATGTCGATATTTGCATTAGTATCCATTACCCATTTATTGTATACAGAGATGTATTTATCCACTTCCAGATGTTCTCGTTCGATTAGATCGGCTAGCGGTAATCAATTTTCTTCATCATTACCCTCACGGCATCTAGTATGCTGATCTCAGTTTGTTTTGAATCCTGCAATCTGTTTAAGACAGTATTTATAATTCGTCTTTTATAGTGAATTTTTAGGCTGTTTATTACTCCCATATCCTTTGGTTGAAGTCCGAATGTTGCGTTTGGTGGAAAATATTCCACTCTTACAAATCGAAGATTTCTTGCCGCTTCTTTGGGATGTGAAGGGCAGTTAACCACAAGCATGATAATTTCTCTATTTTAACGACCAAAAATTTGGTTAAAACGAAATAAAGATGTACCATAAACATAACGAGATGCGAAAATTTCGAATTACAGAAAATAGTTTTGACCATTTCCTTTATGTTTTGTTTCGAGTTATAGAAAAATTCGAATTACAGAAATTCGATTTAGGGAGAGAAATTTACTAATAAAAATAATATTTCTTGCTTTTGCCAAAATATTAATACGGATTATAGAGGAATTCGAATAATAGAAGTTCGAATTATGAAAGTTTGACTGTATATATAAATAAAACTAAAAGAAATTAGGGCAACTGCTGAACGCCTTTCATTCCAATATGTGCAAACATTTTGAATGAAAGAAAGTTCGTAGTGTTAAATTTTTGTTGGCCAATCTACTAAGTATGTATATATTCAAAATAAATTGAAATAACCATGTGACAAGCGGTTAATGGACAAATCAAATCATATTTCATATTAATTAATAAAAAAAACTCTTGGAAAAAACTCTCTTTGGATTTTTTGACCAAGAACGTTATGTTAACAAACTCTTTTTGAGTCAGTTTTTACATTCAATTTTCCAGCTTTGTCCTATTTCAATTTGAGAATAGAACAGAATCGTGCATTTTTTTTAATAAGACTAATTAATTCGTGTACATATTTTATTAATGGGATTTTGGATATCTCTGAGCCAGCTATAAAAATTGAAAGTCTGGGGTGGGTTGTTTAGGTTTGTGTTGAGAGGTAATTTTTTCAGAGGTAATTTTTAATTTTCCTGGGATGAAATTCTAAGATATCTTCAATACGGTGGGAAAACTGAAAATCGTATTTCAACACAGGTGCAGCTTTTATAATAGACGCCCCACAAACATTTGTCAAGAACAAAATTTAGTTAAGAATGGAACATAAAGTTGCCCTAAAATGCAATATCAGTCACAGTTCATATTTTCTCCAAGACAGAAAAACAAACTAAATAAAACTATGAATTGGGTAGTATGCATTAAAAACCGGAATTTTTTAATGAAATTTGAGCCTTTATTGTGGAAAAATGTTACAAGATTTTTTATTCAAAATATTGCCCATCGCTAACCACTACTTTTTCCCATATTTCTGGCAATTTATGGATTCCATCCCAGAAAAACTGCGACGGCTTGGCGGCCAAAAACGAATCGAGCTAATTTTCGATACCTTGAACTGAAGTAAAGCGTATTCCTGATAGGGCATTCTGCATGGATCGAAATAGGTGGTAGTCGGAAGGAGCAAGGTCTGGGAGGGTGAAGCAGAATTTCCCATCCGTTATTCTCCAGGTAATTTTTGAGCGGCGCCGCAATATGTGGCCGAGCGTTATCGTGGTGGAAAATGATTGACTCGTGTCTGGTCGCATACGTTGGCCGCTCTGCCTGGATTTTCTGCTTCAATCGGATCAATTGTTGACGATAGAGTTGGGCATTGATGGATTGGCCACTTGGCAATAGCTCATAGTGCATCACACCTAGCTGGTCCCACCAAATGCTCAGCATGACCATAGCCCCGTAAATATTCGGCTTTGATGTCGATGGGCCGGCCTCCCCTTTCTTGACATACGCTTTTTTGCACTTGAGATTATCATAATGGATCCATTTTTCATCGCCAGTGACAATACAATGCAAAAACGACTTCTTTTTGTGGCGCTCGAGCAGCATTTCGGACATGCAAAATTGTCTGTCCACGTCTCTTGGCTTCAACTCGTACGGCACCCAATTTCCCATCTTTTGGATGAATCCCAAGGCTCTCAAACGTCTGGAAATTGTTGCTTGATCAACTCCCAATGATTCTGCAAGTTCTTGCGTTTGACATAAATCTTGATCGAGTAATGCCTCCAATTCTTCATCCTCAAACTTTTTCGGCTGACCAGGACGCTGTATGTATTTGATGTCAAAATCACCACTTTTGAAGCGACTAAACCACTCAACGCACTGTCTTTTTGCAAGAGCATGCTCACCATACAAATCCACGAGCAAACGATGGCTTTCAGCTGCTGTTTTGTTTGCGAAAAACTGACTCAACAAAACTTCCCGCAAATGCTGTTTTTTTCTCAAATTTGGTAAATTTTCTATCGTTGAAATCTGTTGGATGTGCACAATCAAAACAAAAACTTTTAGCTGCAGATTTTGACAGGTATTGAATAGAGCTTTCAAATGACATAGATGTCATTGATGTACTATTGCGCATAAACAAGTAATGACATCTAGTATCAAATTCCGGTTTTAATGCATACACCCAATATGTATATTATCAAATATTATATAATGTATGTATGTATGTATATAATTATGTATGAATTTATGTATGTATGTATATGAATTTATGGGTGTATGTACATATATCAAAACTGTTGATTATTATTATGTACATATATCATATTGCTCACTTCCATCAGAAATCAATAGAGGCGGGTGGGTCAGATTATGACGTAAATAGTTTTCTATTTAAATTTATTATTCAACGATAGCTTAAGTTTTGGTGTATATTTACGGTGACTATTAAACATAAATGAATAATATTTATATTCTACTAACTAAAACATATAATAGCGTGCTTACAAAACATATTTTTACATCATTTCAAGTGAAATATTCATATTATACCAGAGTGGTAGGTACATACAAATATATAAAGCGAAGAATCAAAACCTATATAAAATTATAAATTTTTCCATTATGTATATACAAACATTTTAGTAAAGAAACTATAAAAAAGTAAAAACTATACACTGTAGAGTTAAATGACCGAGCGCGCAATGAATATACATACATACATATGTATACTGCGAATATTTCATCGACCGTGTGAACAAGAAATAATAAGCAAAATATAAAAATATCCAAATATACATACTTAATATATAAATAATAATGAAATCTATAACAATATTATTGTTATGTATATTATTTACGTATATAACTTTACAATACAGCAACCCCAATATATAAAAAGAAACGAGTACATAGTTCTAGTTTTTAATTTTTGGGAAAGTTGTGCGAAATAATAATGTTGTGTAAAGTTATAGAGTAATGTGGATTAATATTAATTTTTAAGACTGATTTACAGGGTGAATTTATAGGTTAATGAACCCAATAAAAATTCAATATAGCTCAATATTATTCCGCGTTATCTTTTATTTTTATCATTGCTTATCGAAACTTCAAGGTTACCAAGTTTTTCATTGATCAGAACTGAAATTCAACAAACGTATTTTCTAATACATTTCAAAGAACATTCTCTTAAATTTTTTGGTTGAAAACTGCAATGATAACAAAATATGTAATATTTGGGCGAACACTTTGTAAGTCATCAACAGCTTCGTTTAGCTAAGTGATGAATATTTTCTTCCAATTGTATGGAAAAGTCAAAGTAACGACGTTGTTCGGAATTTTAAAATCTGTAATTGTAATCAGAATCACTTTCTTAATTGCCATTAACCTTCTAAATGATAGACATTGTCTCGAACCACAATATAAACCAGTGTTATCAACAATAGCAGTATCAATAACGGTCTAATTGCTCATCCACTTAAATTTAACAGCACAACATTCTCATCAAGACACAGAGAATAATAATAATATTTGAACACATCAGGACTATGAACGACAACAATAATTTTTCACTCACATAAGTATGTATAACATATTCGTAATTCGTATGTATCTAAAAACTTCTCAAAACAGAAATATTTTTTTTATTTTATTTCATTTTCTATTTTAAAATTTATGATACTTATAAATAACTATCATAATTGTTTATATAATTAAAATACAATACAATTATAGAACACTGTTTTACTTATTTGGCAAGCAAACAATAATTATACAAATTAGATCAAGTGACAGTTGAGAGAAAAATTTTCCCACGCCTATGTACAATGTGCATTTAATTAGTAATTGTAGCCTTGTCTATAGAGTAAAAATTTAACGGATTATTAAATTATTAAATTGAAAATTGACTTTCTTTAAATAATTTATTTGTGTTAGTCAGTATGTATATATGTGTGTAGTAGCAAAACGAAGAAATTGAAAATTGCACTTCGTTTTATTATTTTTGTTGTTTAAAAATAGATTTTTTCAATACACACAAAAATAATAAATAAATAGTAGTACGTATCATAATGCGGTAAATATATTATATAGAAGAAAATAAATAAGAATGTATGGTAAGTATTTATGTATGTATTATTGTATGTATATAAAATAAAGATTTATATTTTGAGTACACATTCATATATATACACTTGTGTGTAGAGATTCTAATTGTGTATGTTTATATTATAGAATGCTTAATTATTCATCATTTTATAATTTAATTTTAAATTATAAAATTCATAAAAATTTCTGGTAATTTATAACAGTTATTTTGATGTTTTATTTTTTGATTTGATATAGCACAAGCTGTGTATTTATAATTTTGTATAGTGTGATCAGTGTATCACGTGTGAACCGTTTATTTTATTATATTTTATATTATTGTATTAATTCAAGTTTCACTGGGGATATTTGGCCGAACCACTAAACTGCAAAACCCTTATTTAAAAATAAATCGTATATGTGTGCATTATTACATACATGTAAAATAGTTGAGCTATCATCAATTATGTTGTATAAACTCAATAAAATATATATTTTTAACAATAAAAGAATAATCATGCTATTTAATTTATGTAAAAAGAACTTTAACAAATATAATAACATTATTTTTATTAGATATTTAATTTTTATTTATTGACCTTCAAAATGTCAATTACCCTTCTTGTATGTTTTTGTATATGTATATAGTTTGTCAATTCGATCTACATATATGTATATATATATATATATATATATATATATATATATATATATATATATGAATGTGTGTGTGTAATACATAGACATAGTTCCACCTACTCCCAAAAATTACAAAACTGTTATACATTATACTACTTGTACATATTTGGTGTAGATACAGTTAAAATAAATACGCTGTTTGTTTTCTTGTAGGAAATACAGAAAAATTGTTATAATTTGACTGAAACCTAGTTTTTGTTAATAGCATTACTATGTAATATAGAAAAGGTGCTTTTGATGCTAGTTAATTTCCACGTACAAATAGATTTATTGATTATAAACTCTGCGTAAACATAACCTCCTTAAATTTTATGTATATAAGATGAATGCCATGGGCAATTATATATGTATACATATATGTATGTATATGTATTAAAAATATTATCATTTCGTGTAACACATTATTAATTACTATTTTTATAAAAAACAATTTAAAAATCACTCGTTTTTTGTAAATTGTGTGTATCCCTGGCCTAAAATAAATTTAGAATGTGTGTCAAATGAATTAAGTTGGTGGTTGTTTATGTTCATACGTAAAATTTGAGTATATACATTACATTTCCCATTCTACTTTAATAAATGCACTACGCTACAAACGGTCCTCATCATAATCGAACAATCTAAAAATTTAAACTACATTACAAAACTGTTTTGTGTTCATATTTGTTTGTGCCTGTATAGTATATTTTATTGTTTTTAAATTTGTATATGTATTAAGATCGAGAGAACGAGAAGATTGGTCAAAAGAAAACAAAAATTTAAAATATATTCATTACTTTCACTTTCACCAAAAATATTGTTTACTGGTGTACTAATAATTTCGTGTACTGGTAGGACTTGATTTACGTCGTTCATTCGTTCCTAAAATAATATAATAATAATAATTTCAACCATATTCATTGAATAAATCTTGCTTTATGTAATTCTACAATATAGTAACGCAGACCAATTAAGCAGAATTAAAATGTCTCAAACTTTTTAAAAATGTAACACAATTTATCTTTGGTATTATAAAAATGTATTAAGTATAATACATAATGTATATTGATTGCTTGAAAAGGTTAGGTTAGGTAAGAGTGGCCGTCCTAAAGGACACAAAATTGGTCCGTAGCTATACCACATTCAAGCTGCCTCCTCTCACTCGTTAAACTATCCTGAGATTACCAAAAAGCGTTTAAAGTCCCGGATCTCGATCTTAATAAGATCCATGAGGTCGTTCAAAGGGGAAGTTCCCATAAATTTTGTTCTGCTGTACGCTAGACTAGGACAGGTGCAGATGGAGCACACTTTCCTCCTACTCCTCATCACCGCAGTTGCGGCAGAAATCATGGGCAGGGACACCCAGTCTTCTCGCATGTATCCCAATGAGACAATGTCCCGTTATAGCTCTCACGACCATACCAATATGGTGCCGTCGAAGCAATATCAGTGGGCCTGATCTGGACCGGTCAAGTCCAGGCCAGATCTGCCTGGTTATTACACACGAGCTGGCGTTAGACCATCTGACGTTCGTTTCTTTTATGACTTCTTCCTGAAGCAGCAGTTTACCTGAAGCAAGCGGTATCTTTATATTCCGCCTGCTTTGGGTTATTAGGCGTGCTGTGCCCTTGCGAGCCAGTTCATCTGCCTTTTCATTCCATGTGATATTGAAGTGCCCTGGCGCCCACATCAACGGATGTTGATCAGCCTTCTCATTTAAAGATGCCAGACAATTCTGGGTTACCTTCGAAGTCAGGGAGTATTATTGTAGCGTTTTAATAGCGACCAGGCTGTCCGTTAAAATGCGAATATCCCTCGTAGATATTACATTATACTTCAACCAGTCCATGACTTCCATTATCGCGATAAGTTCAGTTTGAAAAACACTGCAAAAATCGGGAAGACGAAAAGAGAGGTTGACTTCTAGTGCCTCACAGAATATACCCCGCAGCCAACCCCTCTATCCCAATTTGCCTTCCGTGAAGAAGCTTAGCGCCTCATTGTCCATTACCGTTTCGTTCACCCAGTCCTCTTCTGTGGGAAACCCAGTCTAGAATCTTTTGGAATCTCACCTCAACAGATGGCAAAGGGATAGCGTAGTCGGTAGCTTCCGGAATACCCCTGTTGTATAGGATATATGAGTGCTCTATATTGTTACAGGTCCACATAGATATGGATTCGAGCCGAATGGCTGTGCAAGATGCAAGCTGCTCGGCCGCAATATTCAAGGGAGTAAGATGAAAGAGATTCTTCAGAGCTTGAGTAGGTGTGCTCCTGAGAGCCCCACTGATACACAAGCAGGCCGTTCTTTGAACTTTCATCAATGGTTTCAGGTTGGCCATAATTTTTAACGCTGGCCACCAAACGACAAACCCATACAGCAGTACAGGTTTGACCTCTGAGACGTAGAGCCAGTGTACTATGTGGGGCTCCATACCCCATCTCATTGGTCCTTCCGTTTGTATGATTCTCTTATACAACGTGGTGATTGTATCTATAACTATTGTAAGTAGACACAATTAGGCTAATTATAAAAAGGCTAAACTTTTGGTAAACTTCTGGAAATCGAATAAGAAATTCGAATTGCCCCTTTTTATGTATATATGTATACATATTATGTGTAACTATACATATGTGTTCAATAAACACAATTCGATTAAAAAATGTCGTCCAAAATGCAGCAATAAAATATTCTAATTGGGTGGTGTTAATAAAATAAGAGTAAATGTACTGAAAATTTGAGGTTTTTAAAGTTACCTGTGATATACCAGCTGAAATATTCAGGATACGCATCTAGCAGCCGAAACTTGCACCGTTATCATGCACACATTATCATGCACACATTATCATGCTTGATAAAACTAAAATAGTCAAAACCATTAGAAATAAAAAATTTGTGAAAAAGAATTTGAATCACTTAATAATAGTATGAATATCAAAATTTAATGTTGGAATAGGTATTCACTTGGAAATATGAAACTCCTGAAATACTTAATTTAGATAAATTACTTTCACCGGGAAAAAATCTTTAAAGATTAAGTTTCCTCTCACGCGACAAATATTCACTAAATTTAAGCCTCTCACACGCGACAAATATTCACTAAATTTTGAGGCCAATCAGTAAAAGTTGTTTCCTTCAAATGTGTACAATTTATCAAAGATACCAAATTATCAAAGATACAAATTTAATTTCCAATAATACAAATAAATATCTTTGAAATGTACATACATATGTATACAGCGAAGGATAATTAATTTTTTTGATAACAAGCTTAACTGGATGAATCGCTTACTTTAAAGAATGGTTCATGATTCAAATTTAGGTGGGTATGTGTATGTGTGATCGATATTAAATTTAGTTTACATTCCTGTTGTGTGTATAATAATGTAAACATAATTGTGTGTTAAAATTCCTATGTGATTAGAATCTATAATTACATTTTTCTTTAAAAAAATTGTGTTAATTTAATAGTAATACAAATACAAATTCATCTATTATGTTGTAAATAAATCACAATAATTGATTCATTCACGTTATAATTAATATGTATATGTACATAATATACACAACAAACACACATTGTTATACTGTGATATTAAATACAAAAAATCAACGTATGTGTAAAGTGTAACAGAAAGAAGGAGTAGTAGCTAATCAAAAATTGTGTTAACGGCATTTTTATTACATTTTATGGTGTTTTCCTTTTGGAAGAAAATTAGCAAAAATATTTTTATAACTCATTAAAATTAAATGTAGCTTTGTATTGTGTGGGACTATGGGAGTGTGTGTATGGTTAATTATGTATGATTTTATTTTGGTTAGATAAGGTAAGGTTTATGATGACATAAATGTAAATGTTCATAAAGGAGAAATGACTATGAGAAATGAAATGTGTGTGTGTGTGTCTGTAATGGTATTTGTTTACAAATAAATAGCAAATTTTAATTTGTCATTTTAATATTTCAAGGTTGAATACTTTGTAAATACGCTATATAAGAAACTAGATGTTATATACATCAAAAAGAAGTAGTGGGGATTTTTTTTAAAAATAATTCTTTAATTTATAATTGTTTTATTATTTATCGTTTTAGACTGATTTAAGCGGCATAAAATGGCGCAAATTGATACAAGGTGAAAGACCAAATGCGTCAGGTGATCCTCTAGATGATCCTGTACTAAGATCATATTCGCGTTGTTTGGCTGCCGATATATTATGCGTATGGCGTCGTGTTGCTGCATCAAAACCTGATCCAGATCCATCAGGATTTTGTGATTTTGGCGTTGGTCCCGGTAATACTGGTACAGTAACACATCCACCTCTATCATTAACAGCCGCTAAAGAATTATGGATATTTTGGTATGGTGATGAGCCAGACCTGACAAGTCTTGTTGCACCAGAATTAATTAAGTCTTCCGGTAAGTTAATATAACCTTGAATAATTTATAATAATGTAATATGTGCATTTATGAATTATAAAATATGAGTGAACCAGATATGTTAATATTTAATTGGGTCTAATATAAATTACAAAATATGTGTGAATTAATCTGTCAAATAATCTTATTGATTTTTAATTTACCATAACAAGAATAATCATAAAACTGTTTAAAAGTCGTCGGCAATACACAACACGCTCAACTTACTGAGAGTAGTAAATATGGCAAAAAGTGAAATTAATACATATTTTGATAATATTTTTGCGAAGAGGGTTGATTTTTTTTTATTATACTCTTTTTTATATTATGCTTTTTTTTAATAAGCACATTGGCATTTATGTTTTATATAATGTGAATATATCAGAGAGAAGGGGATATAATGATAATATAAATGTAATGATATGGGAATAGGGCTAGAGAAAAAACGAGTTAATCGATTGAATATGGCGTTGGCCAAAAATTGTGTATTCTAGTTAAAGAAAGAATATACTCAAATATATATTCATTGTTGCGACGCGGTTATATATTTTTCTCCTTCATATAAGTGCTTGTTTTACATCGTCTCTTTATTACTACCGTCATGTCATTTGTATAGTATGTATACAGTGGTGCCAGCATTTTTTTTTCGTAGTGTAAGTAAAAATGGCACTACGGTTCGATTTTGTATGAAAACAATTTTTTCGGTAAATTTCCATTACCCCACACTTTGCATGGAAGATGCAACACGTCCCCCAACAGATATATATATATACATAATTGTGTATGTATTTAAAAATAAGTAGAATAAAAAACTTTCTTACTAATCTTCACACAAACTTGGTTACACCCTGAGCAGCGATGCAAAATGTTTGCTCGAGCAAGGGCGTTAGACTTGTAATTTAACCTCAAAATTTTTATTTCGGGCAGTTATTTCTTTATCAAAAACTATTTAAATCCTATTCAAGATGAAAAGTATATTTTTTGATCGGGCTCGACCTAAATCTCAATAAAATTGAAAAGAATTATGACAGTATGTATTTAAATGGGGTTCATACGAAGTAATTTGATTAAAACGGTTTGAATTTGTTTAATGTTTAGACAAGAAAAAAAATAATTTTCATACTTACACAAAATTTGTTTAAAATTTAAATATCCTTGATAAACATGCATTTTGATAGAAATTTAAATTAACATATTGTTAAAAGAATTAAAATAAAAGGACAAACAAAATTAATTTGGCCAAATTATCATTTCGACCAATCGGTATAACCGAGACTGGCCCGTCGACATCGATTTGCCGACTACTTCAAATATAGTGTATCAAAATATTTATTGATGTGTTTCTATACATATTGTGTGTTCTCTGTGTGTATTTATTATAAAAAATAGGAAAACAAGAAAACGACATATTAAAAGAGGAAGTAAATATAAATGTGAAGGAAGAGGAATACACAAAAATTCATATTTTTCTCTTATATACGACAGCAACAACATTATAAAAATTTTAGAGATAAAATGTTATATTTGTTAAATTCTCCATGAGATTCTAGAGGTATAACATCATCATTGTATAGTTAGAGTACATAGAAATGAAGTTATAACTCCTATCGGTCTCTCGTTTATAAAACTGGATCAATAATACTAAATAAGCAGGCTGCTTGATTTTATTTTATATTGTATTGATTTTTAAATGCGTGCTTTTATACTACTATACATTTTCATATCTATTTTATTTTCTCTAAGAAAATCAAATAAAAATGATTCTTTGTGTGTGCTGTTTATTTAACTTTGCGCAATTAAAATAAGTACATTTATTTATTATACATACATGATATTGTACATGCTTTATTTATAATAATTGTATTTTGTTATATTATAATGTTTTGGAAATTCACATGGTTGATTGAACATACGTACATAATGTGCATATACATATAAAATATTTTAAGTTTTTTAATACGTTCTAACGTTTTTCAAGAATACGAATCTGTTTGGGAAATATCTTATTTTTATTTATAGTTTTCCACGCCATCGGGGGTAAAAACTGTTTAAATTTTTTAATGTATTTTCAAGAAGTTTTATTAAAGTTGAGAATATCCAATTTAAATACATACCAAAAATATGTTGGTTTAGTGAAAAACTATATACCGATACTTTTATATATGTATGTATATATAAGTACATACTTATATATTATATATAGAGACTTGAACGGTTCCTTCTTTTAAAGCCATCCGTTATAGAGCAATAGCAAATAGTGTTGCAAGTTTTCGATATGTAAAAATTGGTTCGATAGGTCTAGCAAGAGTTTAAATAAAAATAAATAAAATCTAATTTCATGAATTATATATATATGTATATGTATATATATACATATATATATATATATATATATATATATATATATATATATATATATATATATATATATATATATATATATATATATATATACAGTGTTGCGCAAAACTTAAGCAACTTGTGCTCCATTATCATTTAAAATACTTTAATTCTGTTTTACTGTTTTTTATATATTTTTATAAAACATTAGTTTACAGTTATTTATTCCTTTATATATAATGCTCACAAATATAACCTAAAAAATTAAGTAACAGTTAATTTTCATTATAAAAAAAAAAAAAAATTGAAATATTCATTATAATTGGTTGTGCAAAACCAAAGCAACTTATTAATATTTAGTGTAATAACCTTTATTTCGTATTACTGCCGCACATCTGTGCGGGACATTGATTCAATGAGGTTTGAAACTATAGTCATTGGTATATTTTCCCACCTTTCGCTTGAAGTTATCATAAGCTCTGCCTTGTTGCGATGGCGTTTACTACCTACTCTTCGTTTTAGAATCCCGAAGAAGTTTTCAATGGGATTCAAGAGTGGTGATTGCGCCGGCCAATCCAGGACATGAATCCCATTAGCTGAAATCCACTCTTTAACCAGTTTCGATGTGTGATTCGGGTCGTTATCGTGTTGAAACACCCATCGAAGGGGCATTTCCCATTCCGCATAAGGTAACACCTGTGTTTTCAAAATACTTTTATAAATGAATCGATCCATTTTTACGATGAAATCGTAAACTGAGCTGAGACCTTGAGCCGAAAAACACGTCCACACCATTGCATTGCCGCCTGCGTGCTTAACAGTACCTTTACAGTAGCAAGGATTCAGGCGTTGTTCTTTCATTCGCCTAACATGACACTTCCCATCCGAATTTAATAAGTTAAACTTAGACTCATCGCTGAACAACACTGTTTTCCATTTATTTATTGTCCAATTAAGGCGGATTCTAACTTAAACTTTGCTAGAACCCACTGAAGATAAATTAAAAATGTGTTACAATGGAGTCAAATGTCTACAAACCGTTTTAGGACGTGCCTCTTGGTAAGAACTGGTTTCTTGCAAGGAGAAAAACTCTTCAAATTGTTTTCTATTGTGATATTATAATTATTTTCAATGGTGTGGACGTGTTTTTCGGCCCAAGGTATCGGCCCATTTTACGAGATAACTGAAAAAACGGATCGATTCGTTTATAAAAAGATTTTAGAAACACAGGTGGTACCTTATATATATATATATATATATATATATATATATATATATATATATATATATATATATATATATATATATATATATATATATATATACACAGCCATTCCACGCGAAATCAGACAAAAAGAAGACATTTACGGGGGGGCAAGGTGTCCAATTTTTTTTGAAATTCGGTTAAGAAAGCCATCAAAATAATGATGGATAGTGTACCTGGACCACGTTTATTTTGGCCCGAATAAAGGACTGGTATGATGGATGCCTATTCTAAAATGGGTTGAGCGCTGCAAAATTAATTCTAATGAATCCAATTCATGGAATATCTAATTCAGCTACCGGAGTTGGAAGAATTAACCAGATCGAAGTTAGTCTGATGAGTGCCATCCAAGCCATTCCACCAGCTCCTCTGCCTTAAGAGAAACGCCGTATTACAAGATCCCAGTCCAAGGCAGCCTGAAAATTAAATTTAGCAGAACCAACATCGGCGATATCTTATACATCATTACCAAGAACAGAATTCAACATCGGCGTTACCAATATATGAAATGTAAATTATACATACACGACGGAATTGGGGGTGCCTTTAAACAAAATGCCACGAAAGCCTACGCTGATCAAAAAACGACAGCACAACAACTTTTCGATTGGGCTACAAAAAATGAATCAAATATTACTTTTAGATTTTGTCCAAAGGGTACAGAAGAGTGGCACGATCACTAGCAAAAAAATTTGATTCAGTAAAAGCCAACAGAGGAACGCATTGCCATTGCTTTGTTGCCAATGGTAACAACCACATCACAGCGCGTCGATTTTCCAGTTCTGATAATTTTTATAATTTTAAATTAAAATAATTCGTAAATAAATTAACTTTATTGAATAAAACTGTAAAAGTAAGTACCAAAACATGAATTTCGTAGTTTAGAATTAATAATTGTACTGAAATGTTAAATTCCACCGTAACTTGTTATGACGTTTTGATCTATAAAACTCGAACGCGTTGAGTCTCCATCGTGAAAGATGGCTTATTTGAAAGGTATTGTCAAGTGCTTTACGATAAAAAAATAAAAAATAAATAAAAAGGGTGAGCATTTCGACTTTTCAGCAAAATACTATTTTAAACTGAAATTTAAACGATATATTGTACATTAACACCAAAGTTTAAAACGCTTACTTGAAAGTATGTACAATTGTCTTTCCAATGAGCTATTACACGTGAACATCGGACAAGGAATACTTAGGGTCTATTTTTTAATTCAACCCGAGCGAGTAGATTTACTCAACCAGTGCACACAGAGTACAGTGTCAAATCGGTTGGTGTACTCAGAGTAAAAACTGCGTGGATAAATAAAATGTTTTTATAAAAATAAATTTGTTGTAATCTGTTTTTATAAAAATATTACAACTAAAGTTATGTTTTGCTTATTCTTGACACTTTCATTCATTTCAGAGCAAAAATTTTCACTCGGTGTGTGAACTGAGTAGGCTCAGTTCATATTAAAAAATACAGTGTGTGGAGTAAAATTACACAGGTTGAATTAAAAAACGCAGTGCACATTTTTGACAGCGCACTGCTCGCTCGGTGTGAATTAAAAAATAGACCCTTAAGATACACGAATTTAAAGATGTGAACATTTGAGTTTCCGACAAAAACAAATTATAACGGAACTCCGCGTATTTTGACCCCACCGAGTTTTTACTCAAATTATATTTTTTTTTCTCTATATCTACCATCGGACCGGGATGGAAATCTCTGTGTCAACATCGACGCAGTACTTGACGCATGGAGTGGACACTTTACTGACCTGCTTGATGTCCATCATGCGTCACAGACTGTTGTTGAGCCACCTCTAATACAGACTGCGGAGATTTGCACTGAGGAGCCATCCCATGAGGAATTCACTAAAGCCATGCAGAGATTGAAACGAAACCGTGCACCTGGAGTGGACTGCATTAATTCGGAGCTCTTGATATTCGGAGGGGATACTTTGTGGAACTGTCTTTTCGACCTTATTCGATTAGTATGGCGAACCGAAGTTATGCCTGACGAATGGAAAGTGGCCGCGATATGCCCCATCTTCAAGAAGGTAGACCGCTTGAAGTGTGAGAATTATCGCGGTATAGCTCTCCTTTGCACAGCTTACAAGTTACTGTCATACATTGTATTGGATAGAATCACTCCTCTAGCGGAGGGCTTGGTTGGTGACTATCAAGGAGGATTTCGTCCGAATCAGGTGTTCCTGGATTTCCGGCAGGCCTATGACTCGATCAATCGAGAGAGTTTATGGTCTGTCCTGGAATACCTAGGAATGCCAACAAAACTGGTACGACTATATAGGATGACAGTGACGCAGTCTCAATGCTGTGTTAAATTTGAGAACAGGCTATCGACAAGTTTTGTAGTTAACTCGGGTGTTCGGCAGGGAGATGCTCTGTCCCCGATACTCTTTAATCTCATGTTGGAGTACAT